>CM050515.1:34342500-34665000 GCA_027563665.1 Antrozous pallidus
ATGAAAACCATCTCCCCGCTGGGAGGTTGCTTGTACCAGAACAAATAATAATCAGCCACACTAGTGTCATATGTGCAGGCCAGTGTCGCAGTCTCTGTCTCCTGCACAGACATTTCTTGTTGAGGTTGAGTGACCTTCTGGGCCAGGCTGGGTCCTGTGGGAAAGAGGACAGAAAGGACTGCACTGGGGGATGGCACCAGAGAGATAAAGCAGGCAGACTCCCAGCTGGCTCCCATCCCCACCCACCTTTCCTTCTCTTAATCCAAACTTCAGGCAAAATCCATCACTTTTTTTGCTTCCAATAGCTGGTATCAATGAGGAGGTGAGATCCTGTGTTTTTAATCTTATTTTCTAATCCTACTGGTTACTTGGAAAAGTAAATAAATGTGCCTTACCAAGGCAGGTGGAGACCACGAATGCCCACAGCACACCCAGACACACCATGCTGGCAGCTCCCCTCTTCAGGGTGTAAGTCTCTTGTTCTGATCTGAAACTTGGGTCCCAGCTGTATTCGGTGACATCACTGTCAGAACAGGAAATGGTATGTCAGGTGGGCCATTGATTATGTTTTGCTTTAAATGTTTATCAATGCCTTTTGTCTTTTGCTTCAGAGAATAAAAATTTGGCTATAACTCCAAAGAAAAAAAGATGTTAGACTGTGATTTACAAATAGTTTTTGTAAAAACGTGATTTTGGAGAGGAGAATAGTATAGGTGAGAAAAATGGTATAGGTGAAACTTATGTAATGACTTTACTTTTCTCTGTAAGTTTTCTTTTTTTCTCCTCTGTCTCCCTCCTCCCTCCTTCCTTCCCTCCCTCCCTCTCCCTCTCTCCCTTCCTCTCTCCCTTCCTCTCTCTCTTTCTCCTTTCTTCTCTTGCTCCCTTTTGTAGTAAAACCAATATCATAATGGTCTCTGCATTGCTATAAAATAGATTTTGATTATACTATTGTTCTTTGGCCTATTTTAATCATTTCTCAAAACTTCAATCCTATAAAATAAAAACTAATATGCAAATTGTCCCCTCAACTGGGAGTTCAGCAAGGAGTTTGACCATGGGGTGGGGATGCCAGCCAACTGCCCTCAACCCCTCCCCTGGCTGGCCCAACCCCTATTAGCCCCAATTTGAGTGTGCCAGCTGGACCCCAACTCTGCACAAATTCGTGCACCAGGCCTCTGGTATAATGATAAAGAAAACAGCAACACTCAGTCCAGAGAAAATAAGAACCACAATTTTGATATTTAAATGTTCTGTTATTTATTTGGAGACTTCTTCTTCTCCTCCTCCTCCCCCTCCTCCTCCTCCTCCTCCCCCTCCTCCTCCTTCTTCTCCTTCTTCTCCTTCTTCTTCTTCTTCTTCTTCTTCTTCTTCTTCTTCTTCTTCTTCTTCTTCTTCTTCTTCTTCTTCTTCTTCTTCTTCAAGAATACTTGGCTTTGTCTGTGTCAGGGAGCTCTATGACACTACAACACCAGTGGCAAATGTTTCTGTACACATTTTGGTGCACATCTCTTCATGGCTTGTGAATGAAGAAGCAGCACAATTCATATAAAATTTATTTGAGAACATTCTGTGTTGCACATGTAACAGATTCATTGGCATCTAATTTCCCCTCATTCACACATTTTCCTATGAGCAAAGAAATGTCAGAAATTATAGTCCTCATTTCATAGAAGAGGCAATGACAATGTAACAAAGTACTACTTTCATTTGCATTATACTATTTGTACTGAGTTTGTGTCATGATTCTTAGGTACGGCCATCTCTATGTTCCACCTTTATGCATTCACTGTGCTTGTAATGCAGTCGGGGAGCCCAAGCCATGGAGTCCATCCTGCTGTTTAGATCATTTCTTGACCCTCTGGGCCCAGCAATCAAACTTTACATAGTAGTATCTTATATCTATCATCCAAGCAGTCTCTAGTTCCTACCAATAGTTAAATAGGTTGCTGAATTCTATAAAGTCAAGTAAGATTATTTATAGGGTGTTCCCAAATATCTATACACATATTTTATTTTTCTAATTTCTTTATTAATTAAGGTGTTACATGGGTCCTTCTTCCCTTATTACCTCCCGGCCCCCCACTCAATACAACTCCTTTGGTTGATCTCTCCCCCTTACGCCCACCTCTTATATCTTCCCTCGCATTGATGGTCTGATCAATGTTTCTCTGTCTCTGGAACTGTTTTTATTAATCAGTTTATGTTGTTCATTATATTCCACAAATGAGTGATATCATGCGATATTTATCTTTCTCTGACTGGCTTATTTCTCTTAGCATAGTGTTCTTCAGTTCCATCCATGTTGTTGCAAATGGTAGGAATTCCTTCTTTTTTAGTGCAGCGTAGTATTCTATTGTATACACATACTTTAAATAATTATAAAAGCAGTGATTACCCAAACACATTTTCCTTTCAAAATTGAGCTTCAGCTCAAATAAAATGTGTATACATTTTTTGGGGGGGACACCCCAAAAGACTCTCAAGGAGGCAAATATGAGGGTGGGTAGAAAACTCTCTTTTCCTTTAAAAATAATAAATATTATGTCCAGATGATAGTTTTGTGTGTGGGTTTTTTTTTATTTGTTTTAAGTAAAGGTTTCTTTGATTGGATCATTTAGAAAGTCTGTGGAAGATTGTGAGCAAAGTCTGATTACAGGATATTAAGGAGAAAATAAGTGTGAAGATAGAGGGAAGACAAGGAAAGGGCGAAAAGCTGTATCTCATCTGAGCAGTCTGATAAATTTTAATGTGCTCATTGGAAATATCAACAGTATCTGACAACTACTACAGTCATACAATGTCACATAGAAATAAGCTGGTTAGGCTAGAAAAAGTAAAAACTAGAAGAAAAATATGTGAGCATCACATGCCTACACTCATATTTTGAAGAAAGAACTTTTACAGAGGCAAAACTGAGGTAATCAACTATTAAAGTCACAAATGGAGAAAGTTGTTTCAGATGCCAACTGGGTAGATCTTGACTAAAGAACACTGAGGGTTCCAGTCCTAATCACCGCAGACATCTCATGTTTAGTGTTCTTATGACTGAGTTTTTGTTTCTGAAAATAGTGAATGCAAATTCTTCCTAAAATGGTTTTATTTTAACATTCATTATATTCATGTACCATTTTCTTTTGTCAGAGGTGGTAGACATTGTTTACTAACTCCCGAGTGGGGATCCCATGCCCAGAGTGGGGCCCAGTGCATTTGGGTCTCTCTGAGGAACACAGGTTTCCTTTGGTAGGCGGCTGAGTCTCTGGCCTGGGCTGGCTTAATGTGCAGGGAGTGGAGGACCTGGGATTAATGTGGAAGGATGATGTTGTCCCTTGTACTCCACCTTCTATTTAACGAAAATAGAAACAAAAGCACCATATTTATTCTACATCCTTTTCATCCTGTAACATGGACCTGAAACACTGTTCAAATCAGTATAGTTGATAATGTAGGTATTTCCTTCATGGATGGCCAGTTAGCAAGGATTTTCCTCTTTCTTGATCTGATGGTTCATTTTCCTTAAAAGATAATGTTAAAAGGTGGATTAAAATTTTCATTTGTTCTTTGAGTCTGTTCTAAAAAGATAGAGACTAGCTGTGAGACTCTTGTCAGCCCCGATGACATAAATTCTACTGCCGCACGTCTGGTTACCAGATCAGACATGTTGCATCCCAGAAGTTCCTCTGTGCCTTAGCCTTCCCAAACACACAAAGGATTTGATTCCAGAGTCTGGAAATCTGACCTAGATTCTTCAGAACTGTTCCAGTTGTTTTGTATGTATTAGCAGCTTCTTTAGAAAATTACATTAAATTAATTTTTATTTTTCCATCATCACTTATTTCCTCTATGATGTCTTCCACCTCCCCTACTGCCCTTGTATTCACCACACTATTGACCAGGCCCAGTTCTTTCTTTTTTTGTTTTGTTCAATCCCTACCATCCTAACACTCTCAGCCTATTCCACTCCCACTACACCAGAGCTGTCTTCTTCTTTTTTATAAATTACCTTTATTATTGAAAGTATTATAGATGTCCTCTTTGTTTCTTAGTTGTTGTTTTTCCCATTAACCCCCTTCTCCCCACACTTGTCCCTCCCAAACCTTCACAACTCTATTATCTGCATCCATGAACTATGCACAGCCTTATAATAAAGAGGTAACATGCAAATTGTCCATCAATCCAACACACAAGATGGCTGCCCCCATGTGATCAAAGATGGCTGCCTCCCCGTGGGCACAAGATGGCCATCAATAGATGGCCCACAGGGGGAGGCAGTTGTGGGGGATCAAGTCAGCAGAGGTGGAGAGTTGGGGGGGACCCAGGCCTGCATGGGAGGACAGTTTGGGAAACCAGCTCTGCAAGTGATGGGAGTTGGAGGCAACCAGGCCTGCAGGGGAGGGCAGTAAGGGTTGACAAGGAGAGCAGGGGAGCGCAGTTAGGGGTGATCAGGCTGACAAGGGAAGGCAGTTAGGAGTGACCAAGCCAGCAGAAATGGGTAGTTGGGGGCTACCAGGCCTGCAGAGGAGGATACTTAGGGGCAACCAGGCCAACAGGGGAGGGCAGTTGGGGGTGAGCAGGCCTGCAGGGGAGGGCAGTTAGGGGTGACCAGGCAGTTAAGGACAATCAGGCGTGTAAGGGAGCAGTTAGGCATCAATTAGTCTGGTAGGGGAGTGGTTAGGGGTGATCAGGCTGGAAGGCAAAAGTAGTTATGGGCAAGAGAAGCCAAGATGGCGGCCTAGGTAAATACCTAAACTGCTGCCTTGCACAACAATTTTAAAACTGCCACTAAAAGACAAAATGTCTATCACCCAGAACCATGGGAAAGCTGGCCAAGTGGAAATTCTGCAACTTCACGGAAAGAGGAAATAGCATTGAGACATGCACAAGCACTGAAAAAGCTGAGGTATGGAGGTGTGCGAACCAGGCTGGCAGAGGGCAATGGGATGCTGCTGTTTTCAACCTGAAGGGAAACAAGCTCATGATTACTCTGAACTCATTTCTGGGAATTGCTGGCAACTCAGACTCCTACAGGGAGAAGCTGGATGGTCTGCGATCAGGTTGGAAAGTGAGGGTGGCTACCTTGCAGTGGTACCTGCAGCAATCACTGTTCACTGCGAGGGGACTTTGGGACATGGAAATGCAGAAATGCCTGAGTGTCAGCCCTCTCCTAGTGACTGTGAGAACCAGTCCTGCACAACCTACAAACCCACCCTAGCTGTGCACAGTGGCACTTGCATATAAATGGCCAGCCCTATAGCAGCTTAATCTAACAAACTGCAGCTCTGGTCAGACCAGGAGAAATCTGCAGACCTCACTGTAGCTCCTGCTGGGTCGCCTCAGACAGTAGCTGATCTACACCCCACTGGAGATCCAGAAGCTAGTGTATCTTGAGGTCAGTGTGAGATGATAGCAGAATTCAACTATACACATCTATAAGTGACACATTCACAAGGCAGACTCAGTGAGCACCAAAGCCCCACTGAAGCAAATTCGTCCCCATAGGCGTGTCTCCAGTACAGGAGTTCTTCCACTCCATCAGCACAGGGAAGCAGCAAAATGCAGAGACAAAGGAACATGTCACGAATGAAAGAAATGGAGGATATAGAGTTCAGGACCACATTTATAAGGTTACTCAACAATCTTCTAAAAACCACTGAGAAACTTGATGAGACCTTCAAGGACCTTAATGGGAATGCAAGAAAATGGAAAAGGACCAGTCAGAAATTAAGCATACACTGCCTGAAATAAAGAATATACAGAAATTCAATGGTAGATCAAAGGACTCCAAAAATCAAACCAAAGATCTGAAATATGAGGGGACAAAAAACACCCTACCAGAAAAACCCAAAGAAAAAAGAATCCAAAAATATGAAGATAGTGTAAGGAGCCTCTGGGACAACTTTAAGCGTACCAACATCCAAATTGTTGGGGTGCCAGTAGAAGAGACAGAGGGGAAAATATTGAAAACCTATTAGAAGAAATAATGACAGAAAACTTTCCTTACCTGGTGAAAGAAATAGACTTACAAGTCCAGGAAGTACAGAGAACCCTAAACAAGAGAAATTTAAAGAGGACCACACCAAGGCATATCATAATTAAAATGTCAAGGGCAAAAGACAAAGAATCTTGAAAGCAGCAAGAGAAAAACAGTTACCTACAAGGGAGTACCCATATGACTGTCAGCTGATTTCTCAACAGAAACTATGCAGGCCAGATAGGAGTAGCAAGAAATATTCAAAGTGATGAACAGCAAGAACTTACAACCAAGATTACTCTATCCAGCAAAGCTACCATTCAGAATTGAAGGTCAGATATGGAGCTTCACAGACAAAAAAAAGTTAAAGGAGTTCATCACCACCAAACCAGGATTATATGAAATGCTGAAGGGTATTCTTTAAGAAGAGGAAGAAGAAGAAAAAGGTAAAGATAAAAACTATGAACAACAACGTGACAACAAATACATACCCACCAACAAGTGAATCTAAAAATCAAGTGAGTGAAAAATGTGATGAACAGAATGGACGGATGAATATAGTAGAATGAGGAACATAGAAAATGAGTAGACTAACAATTCTCAGGAGGAAGAGGGTGTGAGGAGTGCAGGAAGTGATAGGACAAAAATCTTACACCTATGGATGAAGACAGGGTAAGGACATGGGGTGGTGTGGGGGATCGAGTGGAGGGTAGCTATGGGGGAAACAAAGAGGAACACCTTTAATAATCTGAACAATAAAGATTTATTTTTTAAAAAGAAGCAGTTAGGGGCAGTCAGGAAGGCAGGCTGGCAAGTGGTTGGGAGCCAGCAGTCCTGCATTGTGAGATGGTAATCGGACATCCCTCGAGGGGTCCCAGATTAGAAAAGGTGCAGGCTGAGCTGAGGGATAGACAACCCAGTGCACTAATTTCATCCACCAGGCCTCTACTATGCATATCACTTCCCTGGTTAAACTGTTCCTCCTCCCCCAGTATACCCCCTGGCCCTCCCTTTCCTGTGACATTAATCCATCTGTTCCATGGTTTGATGTCTCTGGATCTATTTTGTACATCAATTTATTCTGTTTATTAGATTCCACATATGAGTGAGATTATGTGATATTTACCTTTCTCTGACTAGTTTACTTTGCTTAGCATAATGCTCTCCAGGTCCACCCATGTTGTTGCAAATGGTAAAAGTTCCTTCTTTTTTACCTCCACATAGAATTCCATTGTGTAAATGTACAATAGCATTTTTTATCCACTCACGTGCTGATGGGCACTTGGGCTGTTTCCAAATCTTAGCTATTGTAAATTGCAATGGTATGAACACAGGGGTGCATATCAGAGCTGTCTTCTTGAACCTGAGAATCCTTTGCAGCTCCTGTCAACTAATGCAAGCAGTGCCCTCTTCAGATCAAATAAGTAATTACTGGAGAAATTTCTATAATTCCTCTACACAGAAAAAAAAACTTGCTTTAATCTAGAAATCTATTCAGAAAGTTATCTGTTTATATGAGTTTCTGATTTCTATTTCCACTCAATAAAGAGACCTTTATTTATTTATTACAAATTTTATGGAGTTTATTGGGGTAACATTGGTTAATAAAATTATGTAAGTTTCAGGTGTACAGTTCTATAGTACAACATCTGAATATTGTATTTTGTGTTCCCCACTGCAAGTCAATTCTCTTTCCATCCCCATTTATGCCTCCTTTTCCCTCTTCTATCTCATCCCACCCGTTTCCCCTGGTAATCACCAAATTGTTGTCTGTGTCTATAAGTTCTTTCTTTCTTCCTCCCTTCCTTGCTCCCTCCCTTCCTCCCTCTCTTTCTCTCTTTCTCCCTCTCTTTCTCTCTTCCTCTCTCTCTCTCTCTCTCTCTCTCTCTCTCTCTCTCTCTCTCTTTCTTTCTTTCTTTCTTTCTTTCTTTCTTTCTTTCCTACCTTCTTTCCTACTTTCTTTCTTTCTTTCTTTCTTTCTTTCTTTCTTTCTTTCTTTCTTTCTTTCTTTCTTTCTCCCTCTCTCTCTCTCTCTCTCTCTCTCTCTCTCTCTCTCTCTCTCTCTCTCTCTTAATCCATTAACCTTTTTTCACCCAGCTCCCCAAAATATTCTCTTCTCTAACTGTTGTCAGTTTGTTTTCTTTGTCTATGAATCTGGTTCTATTTTGTTTATTTTGTTCATTATATTGCATATATATTTCTCTGACTGTCTTATTTTACTTAACATAATATTCTCCAGATCCATCCATGCTGTCATAAAAGGTAAGATTTCCCCCCACTTTTTTTTTTACAGATGAGTAGTATTCTATTGTGTGTCCCCCCCCACCCCCTAAATAAACCCTGAAGCAAGGACTCAGTTGAACATAATTTATTTAGGAAGCGATCTTAGGAAGCATGAGTGAGAAAGAATGTAGGGACAGTTTGGGTCTTGATTCTGCCAAGATCTTCCAAAAATAGCTTAGGGTCCCTTTCAGGAGTATCAGCTGTAAATCAGGAAGCTAATACATTTAATTTATTGGTCCTCTTTCATCACTGGTTGGTGCGTGGCAGGAGGGCTGGTAATTCCCCTGTCCTTTCTGTCTGTGCTTGCCCGTGGGCTGAGTGAGCTCTTGAAGAGTCAGAGAAGGCCCTGCGGTAGAAAGTAGACATTGTGCAGCACATGCTTAATGTTGGATATCACCAGTTTGAATGAGTCTGAGTATCAACAGAATTTTCTCTCACAGTCATTAATAAAATCAGAGCTAGACATTTGAATGTGACAACAAGACACACATGCTCTTTTCACTACTGAAATGCATGCTTGTCACTGTATTACTGAGTTTTCAAGGTTTTGGCTGGTTGCATTTAATTATTGCTTCTGGAGAGCAGCATTTTAATCACTAAGTTGTTGTCCCTGAGTGGCTTCTCAGCAGAGCCTTTGACATGAGCTTTGGGCCCCACTTCTTTAACAGATAGCAAGGCTGTAATTGATAGTCATCTTCTCCCTCTTCTGCCACACTCTCCAGATTTCCTTGGACAGCACTTCAGCAGACCTAGGTTGTTTGCCTGGTGGGGTAACCCAGACCCTTCATTGCTGAAGGTTCAAAGTTCTTAATCACTTTGCCCTTCTTTAGACCTTGTACCAACAATCGCCAGGTTGTTTACATTGGACATGGAAATGTCCAATATAAACACTCCAGATGTTTCAGTGTTGACCTTATTGTGTAACAACAACCTGCTGCTTCATGACAATCAGGGTCAACTACCCCTCCAAGACTAATAACCCCTTTCTTTGTCTGTGGGACCATTGGCAGAAGGAGTTCAAAGTGACCTAGATGATGCTCATAACTAGTTTATATGGGACCTTTGCTAAATCTCCAGGTAGAAACATTTTTCCTCTGGGAAAGTAGACCTCTAATCCCACAGAGCCTAACACTGAGGGAAATAGAAGAATATATTCTGGAATGGGTTATAGGAGACATGTGAGAAGAGTCTATTCCACACCTATTTCTTAGTTTCTACACTTGTGGGTATTAGCTAGGATGCTAAACATACCCATATATCAGCCATTAGTATAATAAACATTACTGCTTGTGGAGAACAGGATTCTAGCCATTAATGTTGTTCCTGAGCAGCTCCTTAGCTGAGCCGTTAACAGGCCATTCCTATGTACTACGGACATAGGTCATCTTTCAGGTTCTTGGATGGACAAGTGGATTCCCTCCAAAGTTATGCCTCCACTGTCACACTTATTGTATTTTTAAATTGGGTACTTTATTCTGTGGAGATTCAGTGTTATACATGGATGGGAAAATAAAGAAAATTGAAAAAAAATTTTTTAAATGCTTCAAGTTACAAAATGGAAAATGTTAAGAGTCTTGAAGGTATGCATTCCCAGGCAAATTATAAAAATTTTCTGGATGAAGGAAATGCTTAGGATCCGTCTGATCTGTCACATATATCCTACAGAGCTATGAGGACTGTTGGTAAAATTGGAAGGCACTACAGATGCCATTATTTTATTGTAATTTTAAGAATTACAGCTTGTATACATCATCTCTCTATGTTCCTGATATTCAGATATAAGGAGTTTTAATTCCCAAGAAAAGACAACGATTCTATGTTCCTGTTAAGAAACTATTCCCCCACCCCCTGACACAGGCACTGAGGCAGGAGGTTTCTGTGAGTCTCTCCCTGTCAGTCGCCTCACTGTGCCCCACTGAGAGCACAGAAATACACCGCAGCATCCTCCAGCTGGCAGGCTGAGATCCTGAGGCTGAAGTTTTTGGTTGCTTTCTGGAAGTTCACAGAGAAGCGATTATCTGTTGCATTTTGTTGCTTAAAAGCTTCTTGGCGGATAACGAAAACCATCTCCCCACTGGGAGGTTGTTTGTACCAGAACAAATAATAATTAGTCCCACTAATGTCATATGTGCAGGTCAGTGTCGCAGTCTCTGCCTCCTGCACAGACATTTCTTGTTGAGGTTGAGTGACCTTCTGAGCCAGGCTGGATCCTGTGGGAAAGAGGACAGAAAGGACTGCACTGGGGGATGGCACCAGAGAGATAAAGCAGGCAGACTCCCAGCTGGCTCCCATCCCCACCCACCTTTCCTTTTCTTAATGCAAACTTTACGCAAAATCCATCACTGTTTTGGTTCCAATAGCTGGTATCAATGAGGAGGTAAGATCCCTGTGTTTTTAATCTTTTTTCCTACTTGCTAATCCTACTGGTTACTTGGAAAAGTAAATAAATGTGCCTTACCAAGGCAGGTCAACACCACGAAAACCCATAGCACACCTCGGTACGCCATGCTGGTAGCTCTCCTCTGCAGGGTGTAAGTCTCTTGTTCTGATCTGAAACTTGGGTACCAGCTGTTCTCGGTGACATCACTGTCAGAACAGGAAATGGTATGTCAGGTGGGCCGTTGATTATGTTTTGCTTTAAATGTTTATCATTCAGAATTGAAGATCAGATAAGGAGCTTCACAGACAAAAAAAGTTCAAGGAGTTCATCACCACCAAACCAGCATTATATGAAATGCTCAAGGGTATTTTTAAGAAGAGGAATAAGAAGAAAAAGGTAAAGTTAAAAACTATGAATAACAAAGTGACAACAAATACATACATATCAACAAATGAGTCTAAAAATCAAGTGAATGAAAAATCTGATGAACAGAATGGACTGATGAATAGAATCAGGAACATGGAAAGGGAGTGGACTAACAATTCTCTGGGGGAAGAGGGTGTGAGGAGTGCGTGAAGTAATAGGACAAAAATCTTACACCTATGGATGAAGACAGGCTAAGGGCATGGGTCGGGTGGGGCATGGGGTGGAGGGTAGCTATGGGGAAAAAAAAAAGAGAAACACCTGTAATAATCTGAACAATAAAGATTTATTTTTTTAAAAAGAAGCAGTTAGGGGCAATCAGGCAGGCAGGCTGGCAAGTGGTTGGGAACCAGCAGTCCTGCATTGTGAGAGGGTAATCAGATATTCCTTGAGGGGTCCCTGATTAGAAAGGGTGTAGGTTAGGCTGAGGGACACCCCCCCCCCATGCATGAATTTCATCCACCCCAGGCCTCTGCTATGCATGTAAGTTCTCTGATTAAACTCTTCTTCTTCATCCAGTATCCCTTCTGGCCCTTCCTTTCCTGTGACATTCATCCATCTGTTCCATGGTTTGATGTCTCTGGATCTATTTGTACATCAGTTTATTCTGTTCATTAGATTCCACATATGAGTGAGATCATGTAATATTTATCTTTCTCTGACTGGTTTACTTTGCTTAGCATAATGCTCTCCAGGTCCAGCCATGCTGTTGCAAATGGTAAGAGTTCCTTCTTTTTTACCTCCACATAGAATTCCATTGTGTAAATGTACAATAGCATTTTTATCCACTCACGTGCTGATGGGCACTTGGGCTGTTTCCAAATCTTAGCTATTGTAAATTGCACTGCTATGAACACAGGGGTGCATATCAGAGCTGTGTTCTTGAACCTGAGAATCCTTTGCAGCTCCTGTCAACTAATGCAAGCAGTATCCTCTTCAGATCAAATAAGTAATTACTGGGGAAATTTCTATAATTGATTCCTCTACACAGAAAAAACTTGCTTTAATCTAGAAATCTATTCAGAAAGTTATCTGTTTATATGAATTTCTGATTTTCATTTCCACTTAATGAAGAGACCTTGATTATTTATTTATCACAAATTTTTATTGAGTTTATTGGGATAAAATTGGTTAATAAAATTTTATGTTTCAGGTGTATAATTCTATAGCACAACATCTATTGTATTTTGTTTTCACCACTGCAAGTCAAGTCTCCTTCCATCCCTATTTATTCCTCCTTTTCCATCTTCTACCTCATCCCACCCCTTTTCCCTGGTAATCACCAAGTTGTTGTCTATGTAACTTCTTTCTTTTTTTCTTCCTTCCTTCCTTCTTTTCTTTTCTTTTCTTTTCTTTTCTTTTCTTTCTTTCTTTCTTTCTTTCTTTCTTTCTTTCTTTCTTTCTTTTCTTTCTTTCTTCTTAATGCATTAACCTTTTTTTCGCCCGGTTCCCCAAAATATTCTCTTCTCTAACAGTTGTCATTTTGTTTTATCTATGAATCTGTTTCTATTTTATTTATTTTTGTTCATTATATTGCATATATAAGTGAAATCACATGCTATGTATTTCTCTGTCTTATTTTACTTAGCATAATATTCTCCAGATCCATCCATGCTGTCATAAAAGGTAAGATTTCCCCCCACTTTTTTTTTTACAGATGAGTAGTATTCTATTGTGTGTCCTTCCGCCCCCCCCCACCCTCCCCAAATAAACCCTGAAGCAAGGACTCAGTTGAAGATAATTTATTTAGAAAGCGATCTTAGGAAGCATGAGTGAGAAAGTATGTAGGGCCAGTTTAGGTCTTGATTCTGCCAAGATCTTACAAAAATATCATAGGGTCCCTTTCAGGAGTATCAGCTGTAAATCAGGAAGCTAGTACATTTAATTTATTGGTCCTCTTTCATCACTGGTTGGTGCTTGCCAGGAGGGCTGATAATTCCCCTGTCCTTTCTGTCTGTGTTTGCTTGTGGGCTGAGTGAGCTCTTGAAGAGTCAGAGAAGGCCCTGCAGTAGAAAGTAGACATTGTGCAGTGCATGCTTAATGTTGGATGTCACCAGTTTGAATGAGTCTGAGTATCCACAGAATTTTCTCCCACAGTCATTAATAAAATCAGAGCTAGACATTTGAATGTGACAACAAGACACACATGCTCTTTTCACTACTGAAATGCATGCTTGTCACTGTATTACTGAGTTTTCAAGGTTTTGGCTGGTTGCATTTAATTACTGCTTCTGGAGAACAGCATTTTAATCACTAAGTTGTTGTCCCTGAGTGGCTTCTTAGCAGAATCTTTGACATGAGCTTTGGGCCCCACTTCTTTAACAGATAGCAAGGCTGTAATTGATAGTCATCTTCTCCCTCTTCTGCCACACTCTCCAGGTTTCCTGGACAGCACAGACCTAGGTTGTTTGCCTGGTGGGGTGACCCAGACCCTTCATTGCTGCAGGGTCACAGTTCTTAACCACTTGCCCTTTTTAGACCTTGTATCTATAATCACCACTTGCTGTTTCTATTGGACATGGGAATGTCCAATATGAAACACTGAACCTCCAGATGTATTCCTCCTTGCCCTTATTGTGTAACAACAACCTGCTGCTTCATGACAATGAGGGTCAACTAACCCTCCAAGTCTAATATCCTCTTTCTTTGTCTGCTCGACCATTGGCACAAGGAGTTCAAAATGACCTAGATGATGGTCATAACTAGTTTTGGTGAAACCTTTGCTGAATCTCCTGGTGGAAACATTTTTCTTCTGGAACTAGACTTCTAATCCCACAGAACCTAACCTTGAGGGAAATAGAACAATAAATTCTGGAATGGGTTATAGAAGAGACGTGAGAAGAGTCTGTTACACACTCATTTCTTAGTTTCTATACTTGTGTATATTAGGTAGGAAGCTAAAAGTATATATATATATATATATATATATATATATATATATATAGTTTAATAAATATTACTGCTTCTGGAGAAAAGCATTCTAGCCATTAATGTTGCCCGCCCCGAGCAGCTCCTTAGCTGAGCCTTTAACAGGCCATTCCATCATTTTCTCTGGATCATCTGACCTATGTACCATGGACATAAGTCATCTTTCAGGATCTTAGATTTACTAATGCGGTCGTCGGCAAACTCATTAGTCAACAGAGCCAAATATGAACAGTACGACGATTGGAATTTCTTTTGAGAGCCAAATTTTTAAAACTTAAACTTATTCTAATGTCACTTCTTCAAAATAGACTTGCCCAGGCCGTGCTATTTTGTTGAAGAGTCACACTCAAGGGGCCAAAGAGCCACATGTGGCTTGAGAGCTCCAGCTTGCCAACCACTGGGCTAGTCGGTCCCCTCCAAAGTTATGCTTCCATTTTCACACTTATCGTATTTTAAATTGGATACTTTGTTCTGTGGAGATTCAGTGTTAGACATGAATGGGACAATAAAAGAAAATTTTTAAAAAATTTCAAAAGCTGCAAGTAACAAAATGGAAAAGTTTAAGATTCTTGGTATGCATTCCCAGGCAAATTATAAAAATTTTCTGGATGAAGGAAATGCTTAGGAAGTCGGATCTGTCACTTATATCATACAGAGCTATGAGGGTTACACATGATAATATGTATGAAGACACTTGGTAAAATTGGAAGGCACTACAGATGCCATTATTTTCATTGTAATTTTTAGGACTACAGCTTGCAGACATCCATCTCTCTATGTTCCTGATATTCAGATATAAGGAGTTTTAATTCCCAAGAAAAGACAATGATTTCTATGTTCCTATTAAGCAACTACTCTCCCAACCGCTGACACAGGCACTGAGGCAGGAGGTTTCTGTAAGCCTCTCCCTGTCAGTCGTCTCACTGTGCCTCACTGAGAGCACAGAAATACACCGCAGCATCCTCCAGCTGGCAGGCTGAGATCCGGAGGCTGAAGTTTTTGGTTGCTTTCTGGAAGTTCACAGAGAAGCGTTTATCTGTTGCATTTTGTTGCTTAAAAGCTTCTTGGCGGATAATGAAAACCATCTCTCCACTGGGAGGTTGTTTGTACCAGAACAAATAATAATTACTGTCACTAGTGTCATATGTGCAGGTCAGGGTCCCAGTCTCTGCCTCCTGCACAGACATTTCTTGTTGAGGTTGAGTGACCTTCTGGGCCAGGCTGGGTCCTGTGGGAAAGAGGACAGAAAGGACTGCACTGGGGGATGGCACCAGAGAGATAAAGCAGGCAGACTCCCAGTTGGTTTCCATCCCCACCCACCTTTCCTCTGTATCCAAACCTCAAGCAGGACATATAACACTTTCTGGATCCCATAGCTTGGCTCTGTGAGACAATGCAGGTTCTGTGCTATTAATTTTCTCTTGTTTCAGAGCTGCATTAGATAACATTATAAAGAGAAACTTACACCTTCCTTACCAAGACAAGTAGAAATCGTGACTGCCCACAGCAAGGTAGCAAGCGTCATGCTGGCAGCTCTCCCTGCAGGGTGAGAAGTCTCTTGCTCTGATCTGGCTTCTCCTCTGTGCTTGGTGACAGGAAATGGTATCATAGGTAGGAGGAGTGTTGCAGTCAGGAGTCTTCCCAATACATTTTGGTTTCTCTTCTAGAAAATAGGCTTTGGTTATAATTTTAAGTGAAAATGAGACATGTTTTCAGAGTTCTTTTATTCTGCAATGAAAATAGAGAGGAAAGAAAGCTGACATTTATTTCTGATATGACCTAGTTTTGGAGAGGAGGCTGGACCTGCAATGGCGAGCAGAAGTGGCAGGTTTCATTTGCAACAGTGGCAAACTCTGTAATTTTTATTTTCTTTTTTTGAAAATAAAAATGGCAAAGCAACTATGATGAATATGAACAATTGATTACAGGTAATAAGAATACACATGTTATATGTATATATTCAGTTTTTTATTTTTACAATTTCTCAAAATAAAGAAGGAGAAAAAAGATGCATGCTTTCACTAAAAAGAGCGGTGACAAGCTTGGAAGCTGTTCATATCATGTCTAATTGTGCCTCCTTTTCCATAAATACTTAAAAAAATTAGTCCTTGTTTGTGCTGTATCAAGAAACTCTGAAGTAACTTTTGCAAGTGTTCTCATCAGCAAAAAATTGCCTCAAACAAGTCATTGTAAGAGTTGCTCTCACCACTCATTTCATTTTGAGAAAAGATGTGAACAAAAACTTAAACAAAATGTACTATGATTTATTAGAATTTTGCATTCCCAGAGGGAATGACAGAGATACATACTTAATTCCAGAGCTGGAGTCCCTAAGTGGAGAGTAAGAATGGGGTCCTGTTACATTCCAGACACTGTCTGAGCAGCATGGTTCTCCGTAACACGGTGGTAAGGGGCTGAGCCTCTCAACTCACAGAGGTGCAGGAAGCTGTGAGATTTGGGAACAGCCTTGAATGAAGATGTTAGAATCTCTTGCGCTTCCAAACTCAGTTGATAACAATGGAGGAAGGGGGAACAATTTCTTCTAGATCATCTCCATCCTTGTCCGATGATTTGAATTTCTGAAAGTCAGCTCCAAAATGAGGATTTGTGGTAACAGTTTATAAAACATCGGTAGGAAGTGATTCAGGCAAGGGAAGGAAGATGATATAGGGTGTTATCATCAAGCAAGTCATTACTGTGGGCAATTGGAGCTTAATCTAGCTGGGAAAAGCTGGGATTCAGTATAACACACCCTTTGGAGTTATCTAAAATAAAGAATGAAGGAGCTGGAATAATCCATAAACTCACTGTCCATCGCTGCCTGTGGGCTGCTTTAGGAACTCAGCACCATGGTGAAGAAGAGCTCTCTCCAACCTCTCAGAGTGCTACCTCATGCTGGTGCTCTAGCTGGACCTTCGGGTTGTTATTCCAATGTTCTCTTAGGCTAGTGGTTTGTGGAAAATGCTCTTTTTAGTAGGGTCATTATATCCAGTGGTTGAGTGTCCATTGTCACACCTCCTTGCTATAACATGGGTCTGTTGATGCAGAGGGATGGGCAATCCTTTGAAGATCAGTCAGACACTCTGAGCCCTCAGTTTGTGCTGCTATGTGTGACATTGTGGAAGGGAAGGCAACTCCTACCCAGATGTGTGTATTAATCCCAATAAAAAAAGATTTCTGGGAGAATCAAGATGGCGGCGTAGGTAAAACACCTATCTTGCCGTCATACTCAACAATTTTAATACTACAACTTAACGAAAGAACAAACACCTTCCAGAATCACCAAAAAGCTGGCCGAGTGAAAATTCCACAAATAAAAGTGAAGATAAGACACTGTGACTCGGAGGAGCGGCGGCGGACAGCATTGAAAGATTCGCGCAGAGAGAGGTTTGGAGCGCGCGCTGCGGAGAGGGCGGGCGGCTGAAAACCGGCCAGTTTTCTCGAACGGGGAGACAAAGACGTCCCACTGGACTGAATCTCCAGCTCTGGGAGAAGTCCAGGGAACCCACTATCATACGGGGTGAAAACTGGACAGTGGGAGGGCACGCTGAAGCTCGGGCACTGCCGAGGTCTCCCGGCTTATGGAGAAGGCAGCTTGTGTGAACAGCTCGGCTGCGTGACTGCGCAGAGAGCGCTCTGCGACTTGCTTTCTCATTCCGAAAACCGTCAGTCTGCTTTGTTTTACGACCCTGGGTGAGACATTGAGCGTGCAGAGTCATTTGGGGAGAGTCTGAATTCCCTGGCAGCCGGTGGAGCTCCACAGCGGCTCTCTCTCAGAGGTGCTGGCAGCCATTGCCCCCAGCACAGAGTCCCTGAGGCTGCAGAGGGCGGAGCTGACGCTGTCTGCTTGGCCTGGAGACTCCACCCATCCAACCTGAGCACAGCTGAGCTTCACAGACAATTGGCCTGGAGGTCAACCCCTCCAAGTGCTAACAACGATTTACCTGAGCTTAACTTCAGCAAGACTGTGCAACCCATATCCACCTCAGGTAACTGGGGAGGCTGAGCCACTGTCTCTAGTAGGAAGTCTACCACACAAAGCTAATTGACCAACTCAGGGAAGCAGCCACCATGCAGAGACATGGAAAGAAATGGAGGAAAAAAAACGACTGGATTTGGAATTCAAAACCACGGTTATAGGGTTAATCAAGAGGCTCCAACAAAAGGTCGAGGCCTATAAGGAAATAAGCAAGACCACAAAGGAAATGATCAAGACCAACGTGGAAATCAATGAGTCCTACAAGGAAATGAACAAGACCCTCAAGGATATGAATGAGACCTGCAAGGAAATGATCAAGACCAATGTGGAAATGAAGGAGACTCTCAAGGATATAAAGGAGACTCTCAAGGATATGAAAAAGGACCAACCAGAAATTAAGCATACACTGACTGAAATAAAAAATATTATACAAAGACCTAAAAGTGCTCTGGAGCACCCCAAGAACCAAGTTCAAGATTTGAAATACAAAGAGGTAAAATCCACTCAGCTGAAAAAGCAAGAAATCAAAAGAATCCAAAAAATTGAAGATAGTGTAAGGGGCCTCTGGGACAACCTCAAGCATACCAACATCCGAATTATAGGGGTGCCAGAAAAAGAGAGAGAGCAAGACAATGAAAACCTATTTGAAGAAATAGTGACTGAAAACTTCCCACACCTGGTGAAAGAAATTGACTTAGGAGTTCAAGAAGCGCACTGAACCCCAATATATAGGAACCCTAAGAGGACCACACCAAGGCACATCATAATTAAAATGCCAAGAGCAAAAGACAAAGAGAGAATATTAAAAGCAGCAAGAGAGAAACAGTTGGTTACCTATAAGGGAGCACCCATAAGATTGTCAGCGGATTTCTCAACAGAAACGATGCAGGCCAGACGGGAGTGGCAAGAAATATTCAAAGTGATGAATAGCAAGAATCTAGAACCAAGATTACTCTATCCAGCAAAGCTATCATTCAGAATTGAAGGCCAGATAAAGTGCTTCGCAGATAAGAAAAAGCTAAAGGAGTTCATCACCACCAAACCAATATTATATGAAATACTGAAAGATATTCTTTAAGAAGAGGAAGAAGAAAAAGATAAAAGTGCAAACTAGGAACAACAAATACACATCTAGCAACAAATGAATCTAAAAATCAAGTGAATTAATAAGCTGATGAACAGGATAAACTGGTGAATGTAACAGAATCACGGACATAGAGAGGGAATGGACTGATAACTCTTGGGGAAAACGGGGGTGTGTAAAGTGCAGCAAGAGACTGGACAAAAATCATGCAACTATGGGAGAGGACAGTGGAGGGGGGTGAGGGCGGAGGGTGGGATGGGTACCAGGTGGAGGGGAACTATAGGAGGGAAAAAAAAAAGGGAATAATGTAATTAATAAACTGAACAATAAAGATAAAAAAAAAGATTTCTGTCACCTCCAGCATGAAAGTGGTTTAATATAATGAACTTGCCAACAAGTGGCTGGTGGTTTCCTTCAGAGGTGATTCCATATTGAAGGCTCACTGTGGTATCTCCTGCTGCTGGTTTGGCTACTTGGCAGCAGAAGTAGCTGAATCTGAATTACTGAGAAAAAAACCATCCTTCTGGGCTATGGAGAACTTCTATTCTGTCACGCTAATCTGTTCATGGGTCTATTGTTTAAGCACTGAAGTGGACAAATGCCTGTGGCATCCTCTGGTTGGATTATGTTGCTTCCTCTGTAGTGGGTGCTCTCCTGTGGGTGTGGATATCTTATCTAATAAATAGGAGATATGCTAATTGACTGCCACGCCCTCAAAGATGGCAGCGCCCACAGCCACAAGATGGTGGCACCCAGTTCCCTCAGCCCCACCAGGGAGGCAGGCACGCAGCATGACCGGGCCTGCCCCAGGTGGGTCTGGCCGCTCTGTGTGCCTGCCTCCATGGTCCCTGAGTCTCCTCAACCCCCCAGCTGCCCAGGGCCAGCCTGAAGCACAGGTAAGCCTCAGATGTCGGCTGCCCAGCTGCCCAGGGCCGCCTGAGGCTCAGGTAACCAGGCTTGTGCTGCCGTCAGTGGCAGCAGCAGAGGTGTGATGGAGCATTGCCTTCCCCTGATCACCGGGTCACTTCCTGCCCCTGAGGGCTCCCGAACTGTAAGAGGGGGCAGGCCGGACTGAGGGACCTCTGGTAAGATATAATGACTTCAACAGTTTGTGCCTATACACATTGCTTCTTCAGTTCATGGTCACTCCTTAATGTGACTTATCTTCCTCCCATTCCACCCGCTCAGGAGTCTGACCTTAGAAAGGAGCAGGATTCTGGGCACTTTTCAAAGACCCACACTGTTCATAACCTCTGATCACACCCCTTTGATTCTTCTCCAGCCTGCTGGTTGACCTTCTTTCCCCTCTTAAGGAGGAACCAGATTTCCCATCAGATTGTGTTCTCTTTTTATAATGTCCTTTATGAACTTTATATTACCAGTTTCCCTAAGATTTTGTACTTGGTCTTCTAAGCCAGTTTTTTTGGAATGTCAAAATATATTTTCTTTCATTACTGATGTTGATGGCCATGGCTTTTCAGATACTATATTTCCAGTATATTTGTAAAAGTCTACAAAGGATCTCAATTTGCTAAAAAAAAAAAAAAAAAAAAAGCAAGAATTTTACTCTGTTCTCTGTTCTATTTTTAGTGCTTTCTGTTTTCTGATACTAAGTCTCAGGTTTTGGGACTTCACACTGAGAAACAAAATACTGTACATCACATGGTATTTGACATCTCTGTCCTTCTACACGTGGTCTTCAAATGAAAAGTATTTTATTATATGCAATAAAAAGTGCCTAATGTTTCCCTTTACTTAGAGTGAAGTCAGTGTCCTGGAGACCTTATAGGGGAGGTGCAGGGCTGGGCAGGGTTTAGGTGCAGGGTACAGGTGTCTGAGCCACACTGTGTGCTTGCTGCACACAGGAACCTGGTTGAATCCTGGAGCCTGGAATCCGTCACACGCAGGGAAAAGTGCTGGCCCTCTGTGTTAAGCTTGGCAATTAATTTTTTGGTGATCTTGTCTTTCATATTTGATCGCATTTGTATCAGGGGGCTGAGGCCTTTCCCGGGATCCTGCCTAAACCATTGGAAGAAATCGAAATTGCTATCTGTATAACTACAATTCATTGTGAGGCTCTCTCCTTCCTGGACTTTCAGGAAAGCTGGGCTCTGTTCCACCGGCGGTTGTTGGTTTGACCCTGTTCAGGAGGGGTGAAAAGGTTTTCATACATAAGACACTGTTTTTTTCCCTTAGTTTCATACATAAGACACTGTTTTTTTTCCTTAGTTGTTTTCTATTCCTTAGAATAAACCCCAGATTGTCCCTGGGATCCCTCTAAATTTCATTAGCAGAAGGGCCCCATTTCCCTCCCTTGGCCCTTCTGCTCCCCCTCACACTGCCCCTCACTCACAGGTTAGCTGCACACACAGGAGCATCAGTGAAGCTTGCAGGGGAATCTCCATTCTTGCTTCTTCCTGGAGTCTGAGGACTCAGCAGACTTGGAACTGGTGATGTGCAGTGTTCCTAGGTCACTGTTCTAGATTCTTCTGCTTCTTTTGGGTGGAAACCCCTGGTGATCTTCTTACTGTTTTTACAACCAACCAAAATTTCACTTGTCACATTAAACACATCGTTGAAAATACTCTTTCTTGCTGCTCCTCTGCAGAGGTCTAGCTTCCAGCCAGTCACTTCTGTCAATGGGAACACTGCCCCCATGTGGTCTGAACTTTTTAAATTAAAATTTGTTTTAAATTTACCCCTTCCTACAAGGTAACTCATGTTCAATGAAAGGAAATTAGAACATTCAGGGGCAGGGGGTGGGTGGGAAGAAAACAAAATGTTCTTCAGGGATAACAGTCTGAATATCCTTAACAACTGATACTCGGTTTCTCACTCTCCTCAGCTTTTGAATTTATGGAAATCTATGTGGGTTCTTTGCCTGTAGGACTCTGTATTACATTCTAAGGGGTATAAATAAAAGGTTGAGAGAATTGGTTGTTTCTCTCAACTGGTTATGGTCTACCTTGTTTTGTTATGTTTCTCAATCTGAACAGTTTTAAATTAGTTAAAAGAGTTAACCTTCCCAGAATTCTCTATCTTTCATCCATCTATCTATCTATCTATCTATCTATCTATCTATCCATCCATCCATCCATCCATCTATCATCTATCTATTATCTATCTATCTATCTATCTATCTATCTATCTACCTATCATCTATAAAGCCTGCGACCATAACGGCCATAATGACCATAATGACCGGTAGCTATGACGCCCACTGTGTGTCCAGCAAACTGGCCTGATCAGGGCATTCAAACTGGCCAACCTTGCAGCCCCTTGCCCGCTCTGGCCTGATCCTGATTGGACTCTCCTTCCCCAATCAAGAGTGGGGCAGGCTGGCCAAACACCCTCTCCCCACCCCCCACCCCCGCCAGCCCTGCCCCCAATCAGCCCACCCCACCATGATAGGCCCACAGCACTCTCCCAGCTAGCCTACCCCTGATCACAACCACTACCGCAATAGGGGGCAGAGCTGACCGTCCAACCTCCCGCAGTCCCTCCCCACACCTGGCCCCACCCCAGATTGGCCACCCTACCCCTATCAGGGGCAGGCCCGGCTGGCCAACCACCCATGGCCCCTCCCAAGCCTGCTGACCCCTGATTGGCACTCCCACCCCATTTGGGGGCAGGGCTGGCAGGCGAACTGCCAACAGCCTCTCCCCATGGCCAGCCTCTCTCCCAATCGGGCCCCCAACCCCAATCAGGGGTGGGCTGATCAACCTTCCATCATCTCCTCCTTTCCACAGGCCAGTCCCAATCTGCCCCAAATTGGGGCCAGGCCAGGCGGACCCCACCCATGCACAAATTCGACACTGGACTTCTAGTAAAAATATATAGAAGGGAGCTATAATATCCTTTCTTATAATATATTCTTAACTTTGAGAGAGCAACCTGGTATTTGGCTAACTTTGAGAATGACGATGCATTTGCAAAATATCTAAGTGTTTCTTATATTTAGATCTGGGCCCTGTGCAAACTCTGGTAATTTTTCATATTTTACATATTAGTTATCTGAAACCCTGTTTCATGTATCCTATATTTTCAGCAAGGATTAGGGACACAAGAAAATGAGAGATTAAGAAAGTTCTCTTCTCTTCTTTGAATTCCGTCCTCACTCTGATGACACTAGGTACCTACTTGACCACATTTTCTCAGCTACATTCCCTGGGTAAACCCTGACTCTGGTGTATCTAGTCCCCATCCTTCCCTCCCTTCATTTCTTAGTGTGGGCCTGAGGTAAGTGGCTGAAACTCTGTGATGAGTAACATTTTCTTCTTCTTTTTCTTTTTTGAGTAACATTTTCTTTGATGTTAATTGTGGATATTAGTCTTCCATTCTTCTTCATATATGAAATTTTTAAAATAGGGAGGCTGCCTGTTCTAGCTTTTACCCTGATCATCTTGTAATTGTCCCTCATACTGGATTTAGCCCCCTTTGAAAGATGCAGGTATGAGACATATGTTGCTCTACCTTCTCATGTCCTCTCATTGCTGCTCAAGAAAAACACAATGGACATGTGGGGTGGTCTCCAGATAACTTGAGTATTTGTAAATTGGTGCACTTTCCTGTGAATATGATTATTCTTTTTCCTAATAAGAACACTGTCAAATCATGTCAGATCTGTCACTGCAGAAATGCTAGCAACACTTCTAGGTATCTTAAGATTTCTTTTCTACTGATGAGAATATTTAACAAGAATGATTTCAAAGAAAGGAATTTTTTTGAAGAAAAGAAGGAGTTGTTCCATTTGTTTGGAGGCATTAACATTTATATGAACATGTCTCTTGAAATTGTCTTCTCTCCTGCCTCCAAGTGGTGATTTTAACATTCCGGGCCATTACCAGCAGGAATGCATCTAGTGAAAAGTGACTAACAATTTTCCTGAGCAATGAAGGACAGGAGTTGTGGCAGGTCCATAATAAATGCTGAATGTTGCCAGCTAAAGTTTATTCACCTTAACCCTGTGGCATGTTTAATAAAATGTGCAAAAAAATATTCTAATCATATAGCTGGGAAGACCAAAATCACATATAAAATAGTTAACTCTAGGTGGCAGTGCGTGATAGCATCTGCATTTATTACAAAGGGAAGCAAAATATAGGAACAAGGTATTTGGAGTTAGGAGTAAACAGCTCCTCTGAGCTGGTGTGGCTCAGCGGTTGAGCATTGACCCATGAACCAGGAGGCCACAGTTTGATTCCCTGTCAGGGCACAGGCCCAGGTTTTGGGCTCAATCCCCAAGAGGGGGAGTGCAGGAGGCAGCTGGTCGGGGATCCTCATCATTGATGTTTCTATATTTCCCTCTACCTTTCTCTCTCTAACATCAATAAAAATATTTAAAATATATATTTTTTAAAAGTAAGTAGCTTAATAGCTAAGAAGAAAAACCATACGACCAAGTCCATTAATGCAGAAAAAACATGTAACAAAATACAACCTAATTGTTAAAAACACTAAAAAATAAGAATTAAAAAAGTAATTCCTTAACATAAAAATACATATTCCATAACCCCAAATCAGCACCTATTGATGGGGAAATGCTAGAAGTTTTCTTAAAGTCCGGAGAAAAACCCTGATATCCAATAGCTTTACCACCACTTAATACTGCATTGGGGCTACTAGATAATGTAGTCAGCCCAGAGAAAATAGTAAGAAGCATAGGAATTGTAAAGAAAGAGGTAAAATATTATATGCATGTTTGCAGATGGAATGATTATGTATCAGGAAAAAATATAAAAGAAAAGTCACTACCAAAAGACAGGTTATAACATAAAAATGAAAAACAATTTTAAGAAAACTTACCAGTCATATGCAAAAAGTAAACAAAATAAAAAGTTTAAAAATGTGGAAAGAAAGAGCACATTTTAAAAATTTTTATTTACTGATTTTAAGAGAGAAAAAGAGAGGAACTATCGATTTGTTGTTCCACCTATTTATGTATTCACTAGTGGCCTGGTGCACGAAGTTCGTGCACATGGGGGGCGGGGCTTGAGGGTCCCCTCAGCCCAGCCTGCACGTTCTTCATTCTGGGACCCCTCAGTGGATGGCCTGATCCCTAAACTGGCGGTCAGACATAGCTCTCACAATCTGGGACTGCTGGCTCCTAACTGCCCACTTATCTGCCTTCCTGGTTGCACCTAACTGCCCTCCCCTACCAGTCTGGTTGCCACTAACTGCCCTCCCCAGCTGGCCTGGTCACCCCTAACCACCTCTGCCTTGGCCCCCATCACTGTGACTTTTTCCACGTGGGTGTGTGCATGAGCACGGACCTGAGCGACACACACTCACACACCCACACCCACACAGAGTCCTTGGATGTCCAGAAGGATGTCCAGAAGATGTCTGGTCTGGTTAGCATATCACCCTTTTATTAGTATAGATAAGTATTTGTCATATTATTCTTTACTTTTCTGTATGTACCTAAAATACTCCAGAATATTTTAAGCGAATTAAAAATGGTCAAGTTGCAGAAAAATAAAAGTTTTGAAATACAACCTGATAGATTTGAAAGCAACAACATTTGCATAAAAGGACATAAGTTGCAGTTGGCAACAAAACTTGTTAGGATTGCTTGGTTAATATTCTTTTGTTGGAAAGGCATGGTTTGGGCAAAGGAGAAAAGGAAACCATCCCAATAAAGGGGAATGTCTGATTGGGGCGTTGCCACACCAGAGAGGGGCAGGTGTGGCAAGGGTTCAGGCTGTCCCACAGGCAAGTACGTCTGTGTGTATGGGACACCAAAGGACACCTGTCACACCTGAAACACAATTTGCTAACACAATTGCAGAGCTCAGGAAGAATCACTGGTTTCAAAACTATTATTTCCCTGACATATAAAATATACATACATATAAGTATACATGCCCTCTTCTGATGTTTCCCTGCCCTCCACTTAATATTTGGCTATGGCCTTCTTTTCATGTCAGTGAATTGGATGTACAGACATAATTTTTAATGGCTACAGTGTTATCCCTGACTGTTTAACATTACTATGGTCTACTTCACTAACCCTTTATTGTGGGGCAGGTTGCTTCTGGTTTCACCCGGCATCAACAACGACAGTAAACATAATTACTTACTTGACTGTTTACTTAGGACACATTCACAGACATGGAACTCCTGGCCCAAAGCTAATTCACTTGAATTTTGATCCACATTTCCAAATTGACTTTCTAGTTTAGTCCATTGGTTTTAAGTCAGATTATACTCCCACAAATGGGTTAGGAGAAAACTGTCCAACGTGCCTTGGGCAAATTGTTGAATTTGAGCGACTCCAGGGCTTGGGACCTGGAGGATCCGGGCTGGAGGGTGAAGTCCAGGGAGGCACGGGTGGCATGGCTGAGGGCCCTGTGTGGTTGTGGGCATGTGAGTATGTGTCGCTCAGGTCCACACTCATGCACACACCCACACACTCTCACTCCCTCTCTGCACCCTCGGCCACCAGGAACCTCCGTGGAGCCTGTGAGCTGTGATGCATCCAGTCCCAGCATCAAGCAAGTCTGATAAAGTTTCCCCAGACGGGAGGTGGGACCAGGAGGATCCTGGATGGAGGGTAAGGTTCAGGGAAGCATGGGTGGCACACCAAGGACTCTGTGTGGGTGCTGGTGTGTGAGTGTGTGTCGCTCAGGTCCATGTTCATACACACACCCACACGCCCACATTCCTGCTCTGCACCCCCCGGCCTCGGCAGCCCTGGCCACCTTGACCACGCCCCCATAGCCCTGACTGCCTTGTCCACTCCCCCACAGCCCGGGCCACCTCAGCCACACCCCCCACGGCTCTCTCCGCCACTTCCACTTGCTCACAGCATGGGGGCAAGGGGAGGGGGCAGGTGCTCCCTGCCGCTGCCACCACCACTGTTGCTGCTGCTACTTCCCCCGCACAACACCCCGGGGGCTAGGTGCTCATCTCTGCCGCCGCCACCACCACCACCACCACCACCACCACCACCTCATCTCCAACCCCAATTGGCCCCGCCTCATGCTCCTGATTGGCTGGTACCATAGCCAATCAGGAGCCAAGGTACGGTCACGTTTGCATGTTACTCATTTATTAGATAGGATGGGTTGATTTGTTCATGTGACCTGACCAGGGATTGAACCAACAATGTTGGTATATCAGAAAGATGCCCTAACCAACTGAGCTACTCAGCCAAGTCTGAAAAGGACACATTTTCTATTCCATAAATGTAAAAACAAAACAACAAAGAAAAATTCTCAAGTGCAAATTAAAAGTAGGCAGATAGGTCAATCCTATCTAATAAAAGAGTAACATGCAAATTTGACCATACCTTGGCTCCTGATTGGCTATGCTACCAGCCAATCAGGAGTGGGGGGTGTAGCTGGGGACTTGGCCATAGCGGGACTGGCCGCTTCCCTTCACTCAGGTGCCTGCAGGGAACAAAGCACTTCATGCCAGCGGGGGCAGGAAATGAAGCACTGCTTCACACTGGTGCCAGCTGGGAACGCTTCACTTCACGCTGGCGGGGCCAGGAATGAAGTACCGACCACACCTCTGAGCACAGCGCTTTCGAGAGCCTAGCGAATGGGAGAGGCTCGGTCTTTGAGGCATCTGTGGAGTGGGGAGGGCTGGGCCAGGACAGCACCATACTTTCAAAGAAAGTTGTTTCCCATTTAAATATCCTCTGATGAGTATCTTTAAAAACGAAGTAAATATTCAGCCATTGTCACACCTTGAAAAGTTAAGGTAATTCCTTAATATCACCTAATATCCACTGTACATTCAAATGTCTTTGTTTCAAAGATGCCCTTTACTGTTGGTTTGCCCCTCCAGAGGCTACTCAAGGTCTTATTTCAGCCCTGATGTTGGACTGCTTCCCCCGACCGAAAGTTCCCAACACACTTCCAGCCAGAGTTAAAGGGGGCTTCTTCTGTTTTTAAGGCATCGCCATATGCAGTGCCTGCCAGGCCCCTGTGAAAGCACTACTCCTTAGGTCCGGGGTGCTGGGAGCTGAAGCAGAGAGGCTGTGGGGCCCAGCTCACCCAGGATGCTGGCCCTCCATCACCCCTTCCCAATCACCCTGGCCCAGTCTTCCCTACACATACCTGCTCTCGGAGAACGTGAGGTGGTCCTGGCAGCGGGACAGGAGGCCAGCGGGGGGAATGGCCACAGTGCGGGACAGGAGGCCTATACCCTCCCCCAATCCAGAGAAGCTTGACAGGGGATCTCAGGCCTGGACCCCCGCCCCAGAACCAGGCCAGAGGACTTGAGGCCATGTCCTCCACCCAGTGGGGCTTGATGGGATACCTCAAAGTGTACTTCCCGTTCTGATGCTGGGCTAGGGGACCTCTGGCTGCTCCCCCTGCCTGGCAGAGCCTGATAGGGGACCACAGGTCATGCCCCTGACCCGGCAGGGCTTGACAGGGAACCTCAAGGTGTGCTTCCCGCCCTGGTGCTGGGCTAGGGTACCTCAGGCTGCTTCCCCCCACCCCAGCTCCAGGCTGGGGGACCTCAGGCCGTGCCTCTCACCTGGTGCGGCTTGGCAGGGGACTGCAGGCCACACTCCCAACCTGGCGGGGCTTGACAGGGGACCTCAAAGTGTGCTTCCCATTCTGGTGCTGGGTTAGGGGACCTCAGTCTGTTCTCTCCACCTGGCAGGTCTTGACAGGAGACCTCAAGCTATATCCACACCCTGGCACCAGGTTAGGGAACCTCAGACCATACCCTCCCCCCAGCACCAGGCCAGGGTACTTGAGCCTGTGCCCCTCCTGCCTGGCTGGGCTTGATAGGGGACCTCAGGCTATGCCTCCCACCCAGTGGGGCTTCACAGGGGACCTGAGCTTGTGCCCCCATGCCAGTGGGGATTGATGGGAGACCTGAGGCTGCACCTCTCTCCTGGTGCTGGGCCGAGGGACCTGAGGCTGTGCTCCTCTGCCTGGTGGGGCTCGACAGGGGACCTCAGGCCACGACCTCTACCCAATGGGGCTTGACAGGGGATCTCAGGTCGCGTCTCCCACCTGGTGGGACTTGATGGGGACCTCAGGCCATGCCCCCCATCCTGGTGCTGGGCCAGGGGACCCGAGGATGCCCCCTGCCCTGCAGAGTTTGATAAGGGTTGGACTAGCAGGGTCTGGATCTACCCCAATGTGGGGAGGGGGTCTGGTCTGGGTCTCACGTGATTTTGAGGCACGAGTGAGTGAGTGGAGACTTGGCTCTGGGGCCTGTGGTGTGCCCTAGACTTTGACAGGAAGAAGGTTTTCATATACATTTTACTAATTTTCTTTCGTCTCTGATACTTCTATTATAGAGAAAGAGCAAATAGCAATATTAAATTATTTCCTCTAATTAATACTCTTTTAATGTGCATGAATTTCGTGCACTGAGCCACTAGTAGTATATGTGAGACTGACTTTCAATGGAGAAGCCTGGGATTGAGATGTGCATTTGTGAGTCATCAATATGTAAGTGATAACTAAAGCCATATTCCTAGATGAGATTGTAGGGGAGGTAGACCTTTATCTTTTCCCTCTTAGAATCTCTATCTGGACTTGAGAATTAAGTTGATATAAAACAGATTTGAAGAGACAGCATACAGCCCTATCTGGTTTTGTTCAGTGGGCAGAGCTTCAGCCTATGGACTAAAGGGTCTCAGGTTCAATTCTAGTCAAGGGCACATGCCCAGGTTGTGGGCTTGATCCCCAGTAGGGGGTGTGCAGCAAGCAGACAACCAATGATTCTCTCTCTCCTTCTCCTTTTCTCTCTCTGAAATCAATAAATTTTATATATATTAATATATGTGTATATATTAATTAATTTAGAAAACCTTTTATAGAAGTTTTGTTAGGAATGAAAAGAGAAACAAAAATGAAAAAACTAAATTGTTGAACCACTAATTCCAGTTCTAAGATGCTGTCTTAATGAAATAATGAGAAATCCATCACATTATCTCACTCATTTATGGAATATAATGAACAACATAAACTGATGAACAAAAACAGATCCAGAGGCAAAGAAGCATCGATCAGACCATCAGACCTCAGAGGGAAGGTAGGGGATGATGAGGGTTAGGGGGAGAGATCAACCAAAGGACTGTATGCATGCATATAACCATAACCAATGGACACAGACACCAAGAGGGTGAGAGCATGAATGGGGAGGTGGGAGCACAATGGGGGGATAATGACACATATGTAATACTTTAACCAATAAAAAACGAAGAAATTCAAATTTATGTTTAAATTGTTTATCATAATGCAACTTAAATAGGTTAAAGTGGGAAATAATAAAATATTCAAAAAAGGAAATTATGAAATTAAGTGTGATATACTTAAGATGCAGAATAGTAGATAATCAATTCAAACTATGAATGCAAATCTTAATAATAAAAATCAAGCTTTTAATAAAAGGACAAGAGTGTTTCTGCAATAGTTTCTCATTTTGAGAGATAATAAATCCATTCTAATAACTTTCAAATTTTAGCTTTAATGATCTATTAAAGCAAATCTTGAGTGTGTCCCTTTGGAGAACTCTTCTCTGTCTATGGGTTATTCCTGTTTCTTCTCTCTTTCTGTTATATCGTTCTTGGTCTCTTTCACCGTTCAAGATCCTAAATGAGTCTAAAGCATCACCCAACATCTGTACCAAGAAAATCTTTCCTTGAACAATAGCGAGTGGGATTACTCTAACTCTCTTGGTTGCTTTCCCTGGATGGATACATATTCGTTGAAAATAAAAAATGCAAACTTTCACTGCATGTTTTCACATCTCTCATTTCATCCATCACCGAATAATGTTACAGTTTTTTAATTGATAAAATAGATTTCACTTCCTCACTGTTCTCAGTTTCTAATTTTAAAGAATGACTTTCACAATGATGTGGAAATAAGTCTAAATCTCTCAAAGGTAGAATAACCATTTTAGTTTTATTATAGTGTTGATGTGTACTTTTTATGTGCTTACTTGATTCTCAAAACCTGCACCAATTAGTAGAGAAATGGACCTTCAAGATTCCTAAAAATTTAGCATATTGCTGCCTGAAGAATCCTCTGTTTTATATATACCAAACCCTGCTTTTCAAAGAATAAACCAAATTAGACACCATGTTTGTCATGATTTAAAAAAAAAGATCCGGGGGAAGGGGTAAATTCGAGGTTAGCCTTTATATCTAAGGACTTTGTGGCTTATCCTATGGCAATTCAAAATTTTGAAGAGCAGAGAAATAGGTGGAAACATAGCTAAACCACAACAGTTACAGGTCCAGAGAATGGTAAACTCCCACATAAATTCAGCAGTTATTTTCAGTGAAAATCATGCTAATTTATGCTTTGTTTTATCAGTCCTCTATTTTCCATTGGGAAATAGGTTATCCTTCTTTCTGTTTTAGATACTAAAGCAGTTTTGCTCCAAAAGCACAATTCATGTATTGATTTTGAACTTGATGATCATTGTTCTGCCCTCCATCAAAGAAGTCTCCAGTGTCTCTCGTGACAGGTGTCCTGTGCTGCTCTTTCACATGCCATCCCTTGTCACCCTCTGAGGTTTGGGCAGAGGGGAGAGGATGAAGGACTCTGCATCCACTCTCTCCTGGGCTCAGGAACCTCGTCTCCTGGGCTGAGACTGCTCTTCCTCCATGTGAGCAGCCCCATGGGGTGGAGGCGAGGTTCCTGCCCTTCCTCTTGGTTCTTATCTCTGTCTGGACAGGCTGGTAGGTATCCAAATGCTTGCTTTCCCATGATGGTGTCAGTGGTTTTGTCAGATGGTGCGGTTTCCTGGAAGGAGTGATCAGTCCCAGGGGCAGACCTTTCCTCACCAAACCCACACTTGGACCACTTCACAGCCTTTTGCAGTGAGGGGCCTCTACCACGAGGCAGCTCTTGGAGACAGGTGCAGGTTCAGGTCTTGGTTCAGAACCTAGACCATTTCATTACACTCACAGGCAATTCATGGAAAACTGCCTAGTGTTTAATTATGTGGTGAGAATGTAGCCTAGTGTCCCTTCTTTTAGCCCCTCTGTCTTTCTCCTGCATTTAATTATTTTTTTGCCATAAGAAGCTGACATTCTCTGCCAAACCTCAACTTAGTGAAGTGGATGGAGGCTGGGCTAGGTTCCTCAGTCATATAAGAAGGAGTTGTGTGCACTAACTTATATACCTTCCTTCTACAGGAGGTTTGCATTCCCCCAAAAGGTCACTTCTGTATACTTCCCATGTCCCTTCTGATATCTCCTTGGTTAACATCAGTCAGACGGGTTTGGCCTCTCTCTCCAAGCAGAAGGGCCAAGAATTTCTCCTTTTGAGTTGGAACTGCAGACTTTTGTCATTATTCTCACTAGTACCCAGTCTTCTGTGATTCTTCCACTTTCTGTAAGTATGGAGGAAGCAGACAAAGTTCTTAGTAAGGACATATACCATCTGGTTACATAAAACATGCCAAAACATTGCAGCAGGGCAAAATAACTTGCATATATAAAGACAATTTCCAGAAGGTTCAAGGATTTTATTGTAAAAATCAAAATGATAAGTGACCAAATGAAGTCAAAATCAAAATGGTTAAAAATCTAGGGATATTTTTATATGCATGGATTATAGGAATTATTCTTCAGTGAGGCGGGGTTGGGTGAAAATCTTGGGAGCTTTCTGGGTGAAGTCTGAAACTGGCCCCTGAACATGGAGGGCAAGGAGAGACAGAAGAGGAAAATTATGCTGGATTGGTGGCAGCTTTAACAAGCAAGGGAACTTGCAGAGGAAGTTTGTCTTCTATGGCTTCCAGGCAATATCTCCACCATCACCCAATAGCATCTCAAAAATGTATACAAAGGCCTTAGTTGGGTTAGGTTATATATTTAGCCTCCCTCCACCACTCCCCTCTCTCCGTTTTCCCTCTCAATCCTTGCCTGAGATATGTTGTTATTGATTTTAGAGAGAGAGGAAGGGAGAGAGGGAAACATTAATGGGAGAGATCAATGGATTGCCCTCTGTCCCCACCCCAACTCGGACCAAACTTGCCACCTAGGTATGTGCCCTGATCAGGAATCAACACGGTAACTTTTTGGTGTATGAGGTGATGTCCAACCAACTGACTACTAGGCAGGGCAGTTCTCTCTTCAAAACTAGTGAGAAGAAAAGAAAGATATTCATACATATTACTAATGAAAGTGTGAAATGCAGTAAGTTTATTTGAAAGGAATCAAAAATTAACTGTTAAAAATAAAGATAGAGATATCCTTTCATCCACTAATCTAACTTTCATAAATCTACCCTAAAGATATAAACTATGCCAATATAGTTATTTATCACAGCAATAGTCCTAACTTAACAAAATTGAATATCTTCCAATAAAGAAGTACTTGAAAAGATTATGGTTGATCCATACAGTGGACAAATAGACAATAGTTAAAATAAACGAGTTAGAATAACGGTGAGGACAATCACCATATAATTAAAATTGTTTACATCATTGGGACCAGAATGGGTGAGTATAAATCTTTGTATTGTTTCATTTATTATAATAAACAGTGTAGCTTTCATAATTGGACTATATCAGAAGTTTAAAGAAAAAATAAAATAATTAGATTAAAAACAAAGACTGTTCTACAAAAATCTGCTACATTTGAAGGTGAGAGGGAAATTCAGGACGGTGGGTTGAAAACATTCAACAACTGTACTTAGAGATGGCTTTGCCTACAGCATGATTACCCATGACCTTTCCAGGCTTCAGTTAACCTGCCCACAGTTTCTAATCTTTTCCCTTGGGGTCTATGGGTCTTCCCTTTGTGCCTGTAGCGGGGGAGTAGGGTTCAAGCTCTGAGGTTTCTTTCTTACAGTTGTTATTGTTCCTCTTACTGCTGGCATTCTGAGTGCACAGAAATACCCACCTCACACCCCTCAACTCCTGGCCTCACAGCTGAGATGGTGAGATAAACAGTTCTGGCTGCTTTCCGCAAGTTCACAGAAAACCGTCCATTCCCAGAGGCTCCTGAACTTTGAAAAATCACTTGAAATATCTTCCCACCTGTATGTTACAGAAACCAATAGAGAAATTAAATTGGATTACCTGCAAAGTATTTGCAGTGCAGAGCACTTGTTTAATATGAATGTAGGCCTAGCATGATTACCAAGATGTGCTCTGTATTTTACTTAACTCTATATAAAGAGCATTTCCACATTGTTATTTTTACTAACTAGCACCTGAAATGGTTGTACAACATTCAGATTCCTATAAAAGGCTGAAAACATTTCAGTAGTGATTTTCCTTGCCCAAAAATTGTTTTTCTCTTTAAAATCAGTGCTCAATGTAAATTCTGAGAAACAAATCCAAGATATGAACTATGTAATGAATTTTAAAATCCCTTTGCAGGTAGGTCACTATGTAACGGGTGGTAGGTAGTGGGTTGTACCACTACATTATATTGCTGCCAACACGATATAAAAATAACAATTGCCCACAAACAGAAGCTAAGGGAAGTTACATATCTCTCTCCTTAAATCATTTTATGCCTCCTGAACACCAGTCTCCCCACAATTCATTTCTTTTAAGTTAACTTTAAATAGAACTTTGAAATTTACATTCTAGCTACAGTATTTTTCAATGTTTATTTGGACTCAAGTTTCCTTTTGTAGAAGAAAACATTGTCTAAAAATCTGACTTGCTGTGTTGTTTCCAAGCCCCTCTTACTGGCTGGTGCAATCATTTCTCAGGCAGGGAGGCCGGGCCAGGCTTCGCTGGGAACCGCAGAAGCCCGTGGTTACCATCCTGGAAGCCATAAGGTGCTGGTGCTTCAGCAGACTTTGTGCTGAATCAGGCTCTAAATCTCCCTTCCTCTCTCCCATCCCACTCAACATCAGTGCAAACAAAGAAGTTAGCCTTGGCACAGATCTGACTGGATGCTATCAGTCCGTTAGGAACATGGCTTGAATCTTTGGAATTCAGCAGTCAGCCTCAGATTCCACCTCTCCTGGCCTCTCATCCCCACCTGGAAGGGAAGAGCTGCCCAGGAGCAGGTAATAGTCACTGAGGCGATTTCCCTCTCCTCACCCACCACCGGCTGGAGATCCTTGTGCTTCTCCTCTTCCCTTCAGACATGTGAGAAAAGAGCCTCTGTTCTTGTTCGCATCATGAGAAATGCCCAAGTGCCCATGGCTGGGACCTCAGAAATGAGGGAGGGCTTCAAGGCCCCTTTGTTCTCCAATGGCTGTCCTTGCTGAGCACACCTTTCAACCTCTGGCGTGATGACCAGGTGTCCCTGGTCAAAGAGGCCTTTTCTGAGTCCTAGATGTGTATTTTTAGGTTTTTAATGATTGTTCTTATTTTTTGCAAGTGTGGTATAAAAGAGATCCTCAGATGCTCACAGAAAGGCCCCTGGAGACCCAAGAAAGTAGATATTGAGAAAGCAAATCAAAGATACCTCCCATTTGCTGAGTATCCAGCACTTGCACTTCAAAGCCATGCCTCATAAAAGCTTGAGTTATTATCTCTAATTTCAGGAAATGGCAATTTAAAAATCTTAAGCTATTTATTTGCCTAGCAATTATATAACTATTATATAGTGAGAACAGAACTCTCCTGAACCAGTATCTCTTACCTGCTATGCTGAATCTCACAAAACAAATACCAAAGACGGTGTGATGCTGTGTGCCACATTCTCCTTCCTCCCATGCAGAGGTGTTCTTGTACAGCTGCTCTATGCAGAGCTGTCAGCGTGGTTTTCTCAGAGCACAGTGATACAGGGCAGTGTCTGCAGGCTCCAATTTTATGAAGTACAAATCGATTGTATCTGCTGTACTGTCTGAATAAAACTTGTTTTTTGCAAAATCAACATCTTCTTTTCCAGAATATCCCCACCCTCTGTAGAGAATAAATTCCGGTGCCTGGTTTGGGTACTGTCGAAACCAGTAGAGATTAACAGCGCCTCTAGAAGTACCATAATTACAAAGGAGCTTCACACTCATTCCCTCTGTTGCAGACACTTCTGTCTTCTGGGATTTGATCCAGTCTGCTCCCTCAGACCCTGCAACATAAAACACAGCAGCCAAGTATCAATCTAGCTGTCAAGTCCAGGAGGGCAACTGGGCATGCAGGATGGACACTCACCTGAGAGGGCCAGGGCTAGGAATGAAGTGAAGATAAACTTGACATTCATCGTTTCCTCACGGATGAACTTACATTACTCTGTGGATACTTCAAACTGATAGTGTCTGTGGGAGGTCAAGTCACTAGCAGGAGCTTTCTGGAGGGTTTACCATGGTTCACAGGTTAGAAATGGGAGGAGCTCAACTGAATCACATTAGGAGACTTTTTTTTTCTCTCCCTGAAGGAACAGAAATACCTCATTTTGCAGTGACTTTGAAAAACACTTGTTCTTTGTTTGAAATAATGCGAGTACCTTACATCTCTAGACTTTTTTTTTCCTTTGACCATGAACACAGCTAAAATGGAAAGTATAAATGCTGAGCAGTTAACGGTGGTAATTTCTATAGGTTGAGGCTATAGCTGTTTATATTTTTCAACACATACCTACTTTCCTCTTTCAAAATACGTTTTTATTAATTTTTTGGACAAAGGAAGGGAGAGGGAGAGAGAGAGGGAAACATGGATAAGGGAGAAACATTGATTGGTTGGCTCCCGCATGGCACTCCGCTCACCAGGGCCTGAGATCGCAACCCCGGCATGTGCCCTGACTGGGAATCTAACCAGTGACCTCTTGGTTCATAGGTTGACACTCAACCACTGAGCCACACTGGCCCAGCCTACAGCTATTTCTTTAATTTGTCTTTTTCTTCTACAACAAGTGAATATTAATCTTATAATAAAAATTAAGTATTTATTTTGGTGAGAAGTTCCTCTCTTGAAATGTAAATTTGTTTGGTTCTTATTTCAGAAGAAACAATGAAAAAGAAACTGTCCCCATTCCAGCGGCTTCCCCACCCCCTCAGCCCCAACAGCTGAATCCCGTATAAATTCTCAGCTCTTCATATCCCTGAGCCAGAGTGAACTAGCCGGGGGAGGACTTAACAAGTTTTTTATGTCTCAGGAATGTTCTTGAGAAAAGCAGACAAACAAAAGAAATCTCCCACCAATGTTTTCTTTTGAAAGTATAGCTAAACCGGTCAAGATGATTTAAAAAAAAAGAAGAAAAGGAAAAGAGAGATGGAGGGCAAGAGAAAATCACAGCCTGAAATAGAGAATAGCTTTGGGTCCAGACAGGGGAGTGGGCACTGGAATGGCATTTGTGGAAAGAGCCCTTTATGTACAATGTGGTAAAACACTTAACTTTCATGTATTGAATACTCAGTGCATGTAGGACACTGGAGTGGGTTCCAGAAAGCTTTCTTTTCTATGTAGTCACTTGGGAGTCTTGATGGAGACCCCTTTGTAGCATCTCAGGATTTGGCCTCTTGTCCACCTGAACGAGGCCGAATCAGGTTTTGTAAATGTCCTCTTAGTGCAGCTCCCAACTAGTGCAAAGACAAGTGCTCAGACTCTCCAAAGCAGGTTTTGTTCATGACAGAGGCCTTTCCATCCTGGTGCCAGATACGTGTGTTTTGAGTTATAAACTCAGGGCCTGGGCAAGTTTATTTTCTGAGTATATTCCTTGAGGACTTTCAGGTGATATTGTGAAGAGAGATGGGATATTCTTAATCCTGGTGTGCCAGGGAAGGACAAAACAAAACAAAACAAAACAAAACAAAATGGTAAGAAGAACCATAAAAACCCCATTGAATAATAAACATAATTGCTTAGAGGAAAACTTCAAGAAAACAACATATAATTTCAGTGTGCCTTAGACTAAGAACACTAGTAGAATAGGGTGGTGGCCTCGTTCTGTTTCTTTAAGTTAATATTATTCTACAAACACTTTTTATATCACTTCTAATCTCTATACCTTAAAGTTTTTATTTGTTTGTATTTAACACACTAGCGTCATATGGCTGAATATTTAAGTTGTTTCACAATTTGGGATACAATACCTTGGGTTTCATGTTTCTTGTTTTACTCTTAGTGGATTTTCTTCTTAGGAAAAATTCAGTGGGATTTATGGCTTGCAATTCCTGACTATTTACACAGCCATCTGCCAGGGGAGAGGAGGACCCATTCTTCTTATGAGCTCTTGCAGCCAAGAGGGATAGTAAATCAGCCCAGGTAAAACCCCTGTGCCAGCTGTGGCAGACAGACATTGCATTCGGCCTCTCAGCAGGAAGTCTCTGGAGGCCTGGCTTCAGCTGCTGTGAATGCCACACTGTTTCCTGTAGGGGAGAGGGGAACCTTCTATAAGACCCCTCCCCACGATGTGTGAAAGAAAGATCTAAAATTGTGAAATGTTTTAACAGATTGAAAAGCAGATAAAATAATGACTTCCTTTACCAATGACATGAATTTAACATGGGGTATTTAATGAAGAAAGCACAGACCTGAATGTAATACATTTTAAAACATTTTTATAATTTATAACAAGCCATCAGGGAGACACTCATGCCTCGCTATTCATTTAGTACATTGGAGAGTAAGTCTCTAACAGGTATTGTGCGTGGGAACATTTGAGGGCATGCAGACTGTACATTGCTGCAGCTAGAATGATTTAAAAATATATATTTTATTGATTTTTCACAGAGAGGAAGGGAGACAGGGATAGAAAGTCAGAAACATCGATGAGAGAGAGACATGGATCAGCCACCTCCTGCACACCCCCTCCTGGGGATGTGCCCGCAACCAAGGTACATGCCCTTGACCGGAATTGAACCTGGGGCCTTTCAGTCCACAGGCCGACGCTCTATCCACTGAGCCAAACCAGTTTCAGCAGTTTAGAATGATTTCGATGGCAAATAAGAGTTGGATCTGTGGTTTCTATTTTTCAACTTTGGTCCTGTGTACATTTTGAGAATTAAGGGTAGGAGATAAAAATCCAGTTTATACATAACTTTTGAGGAACATATCTAGTACATTAATGACCTATAGAGACATTGGTCTGCTTCCAACTCTTTCCTCCCTAGGTCTTCACATGAAAAAAAAAAATACCCTCTCTTTATTTTTCCTGTTTTTTGTTTGTTTGTTTTTACATTACACCTGCCAGAATGGCTACCATCAATAAATCAACCAACAAGTGCTGGTGAGGATGTGAAGAAAAGAGAACCCTAGTGCACTGTTGGTGGGAAGCAGACTGGTGCAGCCACAGTGGAAAATAGTACAAGGTTTCCGCAAAAAATTAAAATGGAGCTGCTATTTAACCCAGTGCTCCCACTTCTGGGAATATATCCTAAAAAGCCCAAAACACCAATCAGAAAGAATGTATGCACCCATATGTTCATAGCAGCATTGCTTACAATAGCCAAGATCTGGAAACAGCTCAAGTCGCCCTTCAGTAGATGAGTGGGAAAAAAACAGCGACACTGATATATTTATACAATGGAATACTATGTGGTTGTAAAAGGAAGGAACTCTTATCTTTCGTGACAGCATGTATGGACCTGATATTATTATGCTAAGTGAAATAAGCCAGTCAGAGAAAAACAAGTATCATATGATCTCAGTTGTATATGGAACCTAATGAACAAAATAAACTAATGATTAAAACAGAACCAGAGGCCTGGATACATAGTGTGGACTGACAGATATCAGAGGGGACTAGATAGGAGGGGGGGGGACATATACAGGATTTCCCACTTCTATTTTGTATATAAACTAAAGGTCTGGTGCATGAAATTTATGCACAAGAGGGGGGGGGGTTGTAATGTGTGTCCTTCAGCCCAGCCTGTACCCTCTCCAATCTGAAACCCCTTGAGGGATGTCTGACTACCTGTTTAGGCCTAATCTTACCTAAATGGGCAGTCAGACAATCCTCTCTCAATCTAGGACTGCTGACTCTCAACTGCTCATCTGCCTGCCTGATTGCCCCTAACTACTTCTGCCTGCCAGGCTGATCATCTCCTAACCACTCCCCTGCCAGCCCGATTGACACCTAACTGCTCCCCTGCTGGCCCAATTGCCCCTAACTACCCCTCTGCCAGCCTGGTTGCCCCTAACTGCCATTCCCTGCTGGCCCAGTCACTCCTAACTGTCCTCCATTGCCAGCCTGGTTGCCCCTAACTGGCCTCCCTTGCTGGCCTGGTTGTCCCCAACTGCCCTCCCCTGCAGGCCTGGTCCCTCCTAACTGCCCTCTCCTGCAGGCCATCTTTTGGCAGCCATCTTGTGTCCACATGGGAGTAGGCCATCTTTGGCCACATGGGGGCGCCCATCTTGCGTGTTGAAGTGATTGATGGTCAATTTGCATATTACCTCTTTATTATATAGGATTACATAGTATGAAAGCCCACTTCTCCTTCCATCTCCGTTTCCTGTTTTCAGGCTCTTAGTGTAGATAGAAAAGGAGGGAAGAAAAAAATGGGCAAAGGTGTGTGTAGGCTGAAACATGGCAGTGCATTCTGTTAATTTTTACTCTATTTCGTTCCCTTCTCTTTGCATGATTACCTACCCTTTCCTGCAGCATCTCCTCATTTCCTAGGCAGCGAAGTCTAAACTGTGCTCAGTTGCAGTGCATTTTCTCACAAACTTAGGAGCCCAAGTTACTTTTTCTGTCCTCACTCTCCTACAGAGATAGGGTATTAAAGGACATACCACTTATAGCATCAAGTGTCAAGAAAAATAGGCCTTTTTGTAACTTTAACACCTTCCCAACTTAAGGGAGCATTAGTCTGCAGTGATTTGAAGGGCCAGCAAGCCAAAAATCTTGTTTCAATACTGTGTCATTTGATCATGTATAGTTCTCAGTGTTATTCAGCCAAACTGCAAGTGTCAGATAAGAGCTACATAACACAGTTTCACCTTACTTGGATTTTGGTATTTTAAAATGAAGTGAATTGTATTTTTTCTATTTCTAAAATAATGCTCAGTATAAGTAACAGAAAAAGTAATATTATAAATCAGAAAAACAATAAATAGTGTTAAACCCAGTACTCAAAGACAACTAATACTGCTACAAATATTTAGGCATTATTTTATTCACATGTTATTGTACTCACATGTTGAACACATGTTATTACAGTATTTTGTGAAATTTTCTGATATGAAATTGTGGTCATACTGTGGCCAAATTATACCCCCCTGTGATATTTAACACAGGGAATGTAATGGAGAAAGTATAGACCTTGAAATCAGATAGACTTGGTTTTAAATTTTATTAGGTATTTGTCTGGAGTTGGGGGAACCTTAATCTTTCCGAGTTTGCATTTCTTAATCTGTTAACTGAGAACAAGAACATCCTTCAGAGTTATTTTAAAAATTAAATGAGGTAATATACAACATATCTGGTTATATATCTTATTGAAAGAATATACCATAAGTAAGTTATGTTAGTTTTTGCATAATTTAGTTTAGCTAATCCCTTTCTTTTGGGAGACTGCTTAAGATGTTCAAGTTAATGTGAAACATTTTGAGAAAATTTTGCCATCACTCTCAGGAAGCACCCAGCATAGTGAATGAGCCTAAAAAGAGAGAGTAAAAATATTGCAAGTGGGGAAGAAAAAGTTATTTGAATCAAGTAATGATAACTTCTGTTTTCCACCCTTTGTTTTCTTTTTAAGATTAAAAATCTTGTTTTTTTAGAGAAAGCGTGAGAGCAAACATCAGTCAGCTGACTCTTGCATGTCCCCATATGGAGCCCACAACCCAGGTGTGTACCCTGACTGGGAACCGGCAACCTTTCAGTGCACAGACAACACCCAACAACTGAACCACACCAACCAAGGCTCTACCCGGTGCTCTTTGTTAATAGGTCCAGCAAGAAAAGTTGCAGGCAGAACTTTACCTATAAGTGTGGCGATCCTGGGTGGAAAGATAAAACCAAAAATAAGCAGGACTTTTTATCCATCTGCCAGTGCAGGTAGCTAGTTATTAATATAAGGAAGAAAGCAGAAGGGAACTAAATAATCTTAATAACCTGGGAAGCAGAAGCAGAGCAGAATTCCATCTAGTTTACTGGTAAATAGACTCATTCACAGCCAGGAAACTGCCAACTAGGAGACTTCATCCTGGGAATGGGACATGAAATCTTCTGGGGGTGGGGGAGTGCTCAAGGCCCAGCACCGGAGGGAGAAGAGGAAATTCCTCTACGGGGTGCATGTGCAACAGGAGCTAGATGAGGTAATGGAACTTTAGGACATGCACGCTGAAAGTCAGGGTGACAAAACAGGGGGGCAGAGCCTAGCCTGGGAACAATCAGATTAGACAGAGAGCATGAGACCCCAATGGAATTTACTGGGAAGAGGGCCCAGTCCAGGCCCATGAAAAGTTAGGAATTTGAACTGGATGGTTTGAATGGTACTGTGTTCTTTGACCAAACCAAGAAGATATATGAAGAATTAACTAAAGCCTCATGGCAGAGCTTTAGATCCTGCCCGCTCTTTACTTCCCCGAGGGTGTATTAATTTCCCTTAATTCACAATAAAGTGTTGCCCTCATGTTTAAACTTCTCCACCCATATGCCTTTGAGGTTCTTTTCTCACATCACCTCAAAAGAACTTACTACTTTCACAAGCAACACATCCGTGCTGTCAGGCAGAATCCATGGAGGGTGGGGCACATAGCAGTTGCCAGTAAAAGGACTTTCTTTCTGCCACTGGGCACAACGACACGGCCATGGAGTTGGAATCATACGAATGACCTGCTAAAGACGTTAGCCTCAAGACGCCCCAAGAAAAGCACCGGAATGGTGGTGAATGCAGGGATGCGACTCAGTTTGAGTCAGGACTCAATAAAAAGCATAAGTAATTGTCAACAGGGGCACGGGGATCTTGACTAATAGTTGTTTTTCCTCACAGCTTTTTAAAAAATCTTTTTTTAATTGTTTAAAATATTACCTATAGTACTACATGTCTCCTTTTCACCCATTAACCTCCTCTGTTCACCCCTCCCCGCCCCCCGCCAAGCACATGCCCTCACCCCCCTGGGATTTGTGTCTATTGTTTATGCTTATATGCATACATACAAGTTCTTTGGTTAATCTCTTATCCACCTTGCCCACCCCTGTCATCCCCGCCCCCCACCCACCACCTCCCACTGAAGTTTGTTAGTCTGTCTGACGCTCCCTTACGGCTTATTTGTGAGGGCATGCCCAGTTTAGCAAGTTTCCATCTCACAGTTGCAGGATGCTCAGCTGCAGCATTTTGGTACAGGGCGCAGGTGCCTAGAGAGCACTGTGCCTCCACTGCACAGAAGTAGGTGGCCGAGTCTTCCATCTGGGATGCTGTGATATGCAGGGTGCTGAGACTTTCTGTCTTGTCTATGGTGCCTTTTATTCTTCCTGAGTCAAAATTACTTGTAATTAGTCTACACAGAAGTATGGTAGCTTTCCCTTTCTGTTTATACCAATATAGGCCTTGGAAGTTAGACACTTCGTAACGGCAGTGGAGCGTTGCGTTGTCTCCCTCTTGGACAGGCAGGGATGGGGGGCTCTGTAGTACCTTGTCATCACTGTACACCCCTGTACAGAAAAAAAAGCAACAAATGAAAGTTAGCCAGAGAGAGTGATGTCAGGGCAAGTCTTCTCAGAGATCATAATTACTCTTCATTAAAACCATAGGTGTCCCCAGGTAAGTCAAAATGAGTTCCACTTTTCTCTCTTATTTTTCTGAGGATCAATCCTCCACTTTCCTGGTTGTCTGTGACCCTTGTTAGTAGGCATACTCACAGCTCAGTTGAAGCCATAAGATCACCAGTGAGGCTTGTGGCCACTTCTCCATCCTTCAGTCCAGGGTTTGTTTTCCTGAGCAAAAGGTGATTCACTGCCCTGAGCTTTTCCTTTTCTTTTTTGAATTGACACTCTCTTCTTTCCTCAGCAGGTGTGCGAGCACATGCATGTGCATGAACACACACACACACACACACACACACACACACACACACACACAATGAAAGGGAACTAGCAATTCATCTCTTCCACCAACAGAGAAATAAGTGTCATTGGGTCTTACCTCAAACCCAAATCTCTTCCACCCAGTCACTCAGGGAAGTTGTTTGAAAGAGAGCACTGCCATCTTGTGAGCAGGGAGCAGAAAAACGGAAAATTCGGGCCCAGGCATGTTATCAGTGATAATAAATTCTTCCAAAACTGTTTTACCCTTGAAGGACAGACTGCCCAACACTACCCATAGCTGTCACAGTGGTTCTGTGGCTCAGGGAAGGCAGACAGGAAGAGTATGCTGGGAAGTCCATAGTTTAAGTCAGGACCTCCTCTGTGAGGAGAAGGGCTGAAGCAGTGAGGAGAGATAGGCTGGAGGAAAAGGTGCAGAGAGAGCAAAGGGTCTTCCCAAAGCCCTTTTGAAGGTTCACTATTGATCTCATGGTTTTAGAACATCCTATACTAGAGTCCCAGTGCACAAAATTTGTGTACTCAGTGGGAGTCCCTTAGACCAGCCTGAGCCCTCTTACAGTCTGGGAGCCCTCAAGGGATGTCCAACTGACAGCTTAGGCTCACTCCCTGCCTCAGCTGGCAGTTAGACATCCTTAGTGCTGCCACAGAGGCGGGAGAGGCTTCCATCACCATCGCTGCACTTGCCAGCTATGAGTTCAGCTTCTGGCTGAGCAGCACTCCCCCTATGGGAGCACACTGATCACCAGGGGGCAGCTCCTGGGTTTAGCGTGTGCCCCCTGGTTGTCAGTGCGCGTCATAGCAACCTGTTGTTCCACTGTTCAGTCAATTTGCATATTAGCCTTTTATTATATAGGATAATAAAACGCTAATATGCAAATTGATCAAATTGAAAAATGACCAGTCACTATGACGTGCACTGATCACCAGGGGGCAGATGCTCAAGGCAGGAGCTGCCTTCTGATGGTGTTTTGCCAGAAGTTGGGCTCACGGTTGGTGAGGGCAGTGACAGTGGTGGGAGCCTCTCCTGCCTCTGTGGCAGCACTAAGGAGCAGCGAGCAGGTGGGCAGTAAGGAGTGAGGGGTCGCAGACTGCAAAAAGGCAGAGGCCAGGCTGAGGGGACCCCCCACCCCCAGTGCATGAATTTCATGCACTGGGCCTCTAGTATGTCATATATTTGTTCAAAACTAATTTTTTTCTCATTTTCTAGGAAATTTTTTTTCTGAAAGATTGTAAACTGTAGCAGTGGTGAGGAGGATGGCTCACAAGACTTTAATAACTAGAGGCCTGGTGCATGAAATTCATGCATGGTAGCATCCCTAGGCCTGGTTGGTGATCAGGGCCAATCTGTGAGGTGACAGACAGGGCAATTGGGGTCCCCCCCCAGCACCCACCTTTGTTGGCCTGGGGCTTTTGGGCTGGGGCAACTCCTGTGTTGAGAGTCTACCCCCTGGTGGTCAGTGTGCATCCTAGCGACCAGTTGTTCCACCATTTGATCAATTTGCATATTAGGCTTTTATTATATAGGATTTACTGATTGCTTAATACTAACTTTCTAGTGTCTCTGCTCAGTTCCATATTTATTGTGAGGTTTTAGATAATAATTTTTATTAGATTTAGTAATCTTTCTTCTATTCTGTCTTTTGTGTATATAAATGTTGACTATAAGGTCAGGAATCTTAGCACAACATTACAATTTAGTGTGGGGTTCTAGTAATTCTTGTATCTCTCTGGATACTTAGTTAGACGGGCTCTATGATTAATTTCCATTCTTCAGCCAGCTGCATCCTATAAATTCTTAATTTTCATGCTTCATTACAATAAACACTTCTAATGTAACATAGCAGAATAAGTTCATAACAACCCTTAAAAACTCTCATTTATATTCCATCTACTAGTTGCATTGGAATGTTTACCAGAAAGGTGTTTTCAATCTCACTAACTCAGGTGTCAATTAAAAGTAGTCAAGGAATGAACTATACTCACCAGCTCTTACTTCCAAATGGATGACTTCTTAAAATCTATTGAAACGTATTTTTTTATTTGTGACTTGTCTTTTCACTTTCTTTAAATATGTACTTTGATTAAGCATCTTGCTTAATAGTTTGCATTTCTTGTTTGAGAATTTCTGTTTACTTCAATGGTATGTATACTATTTCTGTATTATGTTCTGAAATTTTAGAGTTTTACTTTTTTATATTTCATGCAATACATTTCAAATGGCGTGTTGTTATGACATAAGGTGATCATAAGGATATTCGATTGAATCAGCATCATGAGGTGTATTTCTCTCTTTTTTTTCAGTAGTTCCAATTTTCTCTTAAATTCATTTATATATGAATCTAATTCTAGTCTTTCTATTATATCCATTATTCTATTTGTCTAGTCTTGGACCAATGTATGTTATTCATTGCTGCATCTTCCTTCTGTGGTTAAGTTACAAAATGTTTAAAATTTATCAAGTACTTATTTTTCATCTATTGAAATGGTGACATATTTTTTTCCTTTATGAAATAACATGAATAATTTTAAAATTACTTGAATTGTATATTATTTTAACAATGAATTTGGTTTGCTAGTGTTTTATTTGGACATTTGATGCCTACATAGAATGGAAATCAGCATGTAATCTGTATGTGCGTGTACACGTGCATGCGTGCCACTCTCCGTAGGCTTTGATGTCAGGATAATACCAACCTTTTGGAATGAGCTTGATATTTTTGGCTTTTTCTATGTTCTAGAATCTGGGGCATTTCAAACAGTATAGGAATAACCTGTTACTAGAAAATCTTATAAATTCCAGACATAAATCACTCCAATCTTGGTATCATTTTTGACTACTTTTATTTTAATTTGTCTACCTTTTCTTGAGTAGAGCTCATCAATTAACATTTTCTTAGAAAATTAACCACTTATTGTACATTTTAACATTTATTGTCATAGTATTGATGATCATGTTCTTAATATTTTTGTTTGGAAGATAAAGCATTGAATACATGAGAATTCATGGGTTGTATGCATGACCACATTTCATGCCAAGAGGAGCAGGAGCTAGAGGCAGCACAGTGACTGCGTCCCAGTTGCAGGTTTGAGTGCAGGCTGCAGGTGCTAGGGGAGTACTGTGCTGCCCAGCGCAGAAGTAGGTGCCAGCATCAGCCAGTTCGGGGGCTGAAATATTCAGGAAGCCGTCCTTTCTTGTTTCACCAAACTTAGCAATCAGTTTTTCATTTTGGAAAACATCACCACTTTTATATAAGGTTACCAAGAGGGCAGGGCCTTCCCCAGCATCCTGCTTGTACCATAGCAAGCTGTTAAATGTGCTTGAAGAAGTGCAGCTCATGGAGATACTCTTTCCTTCCAAGATGGACATAGACTGAGGACTCTGACTTAGCTGTTGGCCACTCACCCCTGTTTATAAAGACAAAATAAAGTATTCAAGATTGGTTTTAGAGCTGTGATGTCTCAGAGCTGTGATAAAAACTTTATTCCCTAACTCCCCAGCCCTGCCTCAGTGCTTTTCCCTTTCCTCCCTCCCTTTCTTGCCTTTCTCCTTGTTTCCCTCTCTTCATAGACATAGATAAAACTTCATCTCCTGCACTCACTGAGTTTCCACCCCGGTAGAGTTCTCTGTGTTAAGAATCAGAAAGCCCAAGACTCACGTGTCTGCATCCATAGGATTATAAGTAAACCTTCAAGGAGCATCCCCATCACAAGTCCTTCAAAAAAGAATTATTTCCTAAATGGAGTTTTGCTTCAAAAGAACCCCCCTGGGCTTCGAGCAGCGCTATAAATACCACCGTGGTGTTAAGCTATCCGTGCTGTGTGTCAGCCAATCTGATCTCTAAGGAGGTTTCTGAGTTTTGGGCTAGCCTTGCAGGTTAACTATGAGTGGAGATACTGCCCCCTTATGGCTAGCTACTGGATTTCCTGCCACTGGGAGCTGTTTTTCCTGTTGCTTGTTTGTTTTTAGCTAATCATATTTCTCCTTACCATTGGATGGGCACTTATTGAGAATCTACTAAGTTATGAATCCCAAAAGACATGTAGGACAGGTGATAGGTGAAAGGGATGAGGTATTTTCTGAATTGAGGATGGTGACTGGCTTAGCCAACTGAAGAAAATGGAATCCTGAGGGTCCATAGAAGAAAATGGCAACAAAAATCCAGGTACCCTGAAAGTCTCAAGAATTAAAGCACCTGATACCTCAGAAGATCAGAGTGAAGCATGGGAGTATGGACTTTAAACTGTATGTGTCCAGTGGAAAGCACAATTTTCTGAGGTACCGTTACAGTCTCACATCGCCCATCCTGACCTGAAAGTCAGGTTTCCACTCCTTCTTAACTTCTGGGAAATGCCTATTTTTCTGAAAATATTGAATAAAGAGGAATAAGAATCTGGGATGCCAGGATTAGATGAGAGTGAAGTGAGACAAAGAGAGGAACTGTAGCCATCTTCTTTTGCTCAAATATCAGATTTGTATCCCATTAAGTCTGAGTGGGCATCCAGGTCATTACACATTGGACAACAAAAAAAGCCTTAACATGAAACATAAAAACAAAAAGAGAAAAAACCTGACAGAGATCATGCTGGGTGGGAGAAGAAGATTACATTACTTATTAACACAATGGTGTGAACAGTCCTTTTTTTAAAGAAAGAAACAATAAAACTTTGAGTAATAGCAAAACCTCATTTTGGCAAAATGGAATTGTCAAGGTGAAGTTTTGTTTTGAAGAGTAAAATTCATCCTGAAACTTTGAGTCTTAAATGCGTAGGGTCAAACTGAGTGCCTGAGGAGTCCCTTGTTGCTCCAGTACTGATTTAGGTAAATGAGCTTCCACCTTGTACGGACTGGAGGGTCTATTTTATATCCCTCTGTGAGCCTCAGACTAAAGAGAACAGGGAAATTTATTTCTGTGTTCCTGGATGCCCTTTTCTCCTCTTAGTATCAATGGTAATTTTAGGTCGAGGTTTGCCTGAGATTTACCCTATGTGTCTATTTACCCTGCTTCCTCCCTATTCCCACTGTGTAGTGATTATGTTTCTTAATATGAACCATTGTCCCCCACCAAGGAAAAATACTGATAACCTTGCATTTCTTTTTTTATTTCTTTTTAAATGACTACAATATTTTATTAGAGAAATGCACTTTTTAAAAGGATGAAAAAACAGAATAAGCAAAAAACTAAAACATCTTCATGAGCTGAAAACCATTTTGCAGTAATCCGATCCTTTCTTAATGAAATGTGAGAGGCACGATCTATTACTTCCTCTGAGCATCATGGTCGCTGCTGCAGTCTCAGCAATGAGGAGGCCTTATTCAGTTCTCCATGAGCTCTTAGCCTTGACAGTCCCCCTCTCCTTGAGAATTCTGGCAACACATTTCTAGTCCCAGTGGAGAATAGGCCGGGTACATAAAGCGTAACTTTCAGCCCTGAGATAGCCAGGGCATACATTTGGAATATTCTATTGAAATAATTGTTTTGCATATTGAAATAAATGAGGATATATTACAGAATAGATTGTAATACATAAATTTTCAAGCTGGAACATGACAGTCCAAAGAAATTTCATACATATAGAGAGGAGCATATCTTCCAGGCCTCCAAGAATGTTAGCCTCACACTATCCTAGGCTGTTAGCAGTAATTTTTAGGTAAATTGAGACAACAGCAACAGCATAGAAACAAACACTGAAGTTACTAAGAAGACTCCTATACGTCTTAAGTCTACAAGCTAAGAAACGATTGCCTTGTATTCTGATTTAACTGCTCACATGATTTCTAATTCGCACTGCTATGCCAGAGAACCAAGGGTAGCCAGCAAGTGGGCCCAGTGGTGTGGCTCAGTGGCGGAGCATTGGCCTAGGAACAAGGAGGTCACAGTTCAGGGCTCCATCCCTAGTATGGGGTGTGCGGGAGGCAGCCAATCAATGATTCTCTCTCATTATTGATGTTTCTATTGCTCTCTCCCTCTCCCTTCCACTCTGAAATCAATAAAAACATATTTTTTTAAAAAGGGTAGCAAATGGTTCTAGTGAGTTCGTTTAGAAGGAAAACACTGCAATCACAGGATGAATTATTTCTATTTAAAGTTGTAAGAAAGAGAAATATACCAAGTGGCAACACCAATAAAACGAAGAATAAACATGGGGTGGGCACCACTGTTAAGCACAGGAAATGGCATAGATCCAGAGTTGCAGACATTGTCTCTGCGGAGTGGCCTGGGGATCAGAAAAGGCCAGCTCAGTACCTGGTAGGGTCAGGAGCAGAATGACCCAGTTGCCATCATGTTCTGATAGTTTTGCAGAAGTGGGAGCAAAGCATGACTGTCTCTAGGCTCCAGGTCAGTGGGCAGTGACTATGAGAACATTTTTTAGTGGCACCTAATGACAAGAAGTGGGCAGAGGTGAGGACTTGCCACATGACAGGTGAGTGACCTCCCTGTCTCTGGAGTGTCTGTGGGCTTCAAAGTGCTTCCCCAGAATTCAAGCTCTCAAAAGCATTCCTTGATGGGAATTTTTTCTGACTTCAGTTTTCTCATCAATAAAGTGAAGATAATATCTTCCATTCTATTGCCTTTTGCTACATTGAATAAAAATGGATACGGTTATTTAAATGTTATGTATTGTACATATTCATGGCCATGATTGTTACGTAAAGACATCTATCTTAGATAACATGCTGCAAATTATTATGCAGTGTCAAGCAATAAACTATCCCCTTTCTTTTCTGAATTACATTATCCTCCTGAGGAAATCTGAATAAAAATGCACACTGCCCTACACACTGGCAGACAGCCTACACTATGGTTTAAGAGTGTGAGAGACAGCATTTTCCCTGGCAGCATCCTTTCTCTCCAACAGTCTTTGTAGTGACTTCCCTTGAATCGCCTCCAGCATTCCCTTTTCACATACAAACAAGCCAGGGAGGAGTAACCTAAAAGGTTGTCTCAAATGTAAATTAGGTTGTGAACCACTCAATTTTAGAGATTGAAGTAGGAAATGGACATGAATCAATAAAGAGATAGAAGATTTTGGAAAGCAATTCAGTGACTAGGAACATTAGGCTTTGGGTCGGTTAAAGGAGTGTTAAAAGGTCACAGAATGCCATTAGGGATTGGTAACGAGCAGGAGCAGCAGACAGGGAGGATGCAAATAAAGGTGCAGGGATGGTGAAAAACTAAAGACAAAAAGTCTTTACAAATCCCAATTCCACCAGATTTGGCCCTGAATTCAGATCTTTCATCCAGCATAGTAAGACAAGTGAAAAATAAAGTCTGGAAGAGGAGCTTTGCCAGAAGGAGTGAGTATGATTTAGAATTTTTTGAAGCTATGTTGGAGGTAAGGGCCAACAGGGTATGGTTACAGCCCGTGGGCAAGGAGAACAGGTGAGGCCTTTTGTTGAAGTGAAGGCCAGTCTAAGACTGGGTTAGCACTCTGTCTCTTTCTCTTTTATCTACCTATCTGTCCGCTTATCTACCTATCAATTATCTAGCATCTATCTACCTATCCATTTGCTCTTCTGTATTTATAAACTAAGAGAAAAGCATTGCCCCTGACTCCTTCCAGTGTGCAGTATTGCTGTTCTGATACATATGGTACCGTCTCAGTGTGCAACAAAAAATGACTCACAATTTCTTTCTATTAACAAGGCGAGTGTGTAGCAGAAGAAAAAGAGTTTCCTTGGAACAACAGAGGCACAAAATTAGTGCACAGTTATTGCATAAATCACGGAAATTTATGCCATTCATATCCCAGTAGTTTGAGGTTCTACCTACTAAAAAGTGACAATTTACCCAGACAAATTAAATTTGAGAATAAAGGGATAGCTTCCCCTACTCTCATGCCTACCCTGTAGCTCACACTGAGACAATTACATCTCCCTTAGGCTTCTCTTGGCAGGTGCGGCAGCCACCCCTCAGGAGCCCCGTGTCAGGAGAGCTCTGTGGCCCCGAGCAGGTTTGGGGACAGCCTGTACAAGCCTGGAGGTCACTGTGCCCGGGCTCCACTGAAGTAGATGCCCGAGTGGCTGGTTGGGTGGGCTGTGATGTGCAGGGCACTTCGCTGCTTTATCTCGTCCAACTTGGCAGTCGTTTTTTCATAACTCTTTTCTTCCCTGCTTTTCCGCAACGTAACCAACAAGGAGAGGGGGCCTTTGCTCTCCTTCTGCCTGCACCAGTGGAAGGCATAGACAGTCTTTGGTGACTTGCAGTTATGGTGAAATATTTTCCCTCTGGGATGAAATGGGTGTTCAGGGACGGTGGACTCTGCTCCAGTTTTTGGCTACTGATCCCTGTCCAAAAAGACAACGTAAACACGTGTGTACCCATACACACACACACACACACACACACACACACACACACACACAAGACCCTGTAAGAACTTCATGCTCATAGTAGGGATGGTTTCCCCCCCACCCTTCTTATTTCCTCCAGGCAGCATTATCACACCAACATAAAATATGGTCGATTCTTTTAACATGTACCTGCCTCTCCAAAGGGCCTTCCCAGGATGGAAGAAGACTCAGTTGCTGCCCTCAGGAAGGACCATCACCTCCTGACTACATACTCACAGGCTGCCTGCAGCTCCAGTATCCGCATGACCACTTGCAGCAGAGTCTTCATCCCTGGGCTCTTGAGGGAAGCGAATCAGGTTTCCTCCCATGGACCTCCCCAGCTGAGGTTACTTTAGCTTAGTGATCTCTCCTCCTGCACCAATCAGAGTCCAGACCTGGGTTCCTATTTATCCAAACGGCAGGAAACATACTCAAATACTTTTTAAACACTGCCATCCTTTGGCCACACTGAGAAATATTGAATAATGAATGACTTTTCTAGAATTCACTTATGTATGAGATACATCTATGTATTGCAACAAAGTACGCTACTTATAATGAGATACAGAAAATATCCTGTTGCTCTTGCATTCATGAAATAGTTTCCCCTTCCTCTTTCTTCTTTTTACAGCAGTCCCGTTAGCATTTCTTGAATTGCTGGCAATCAAATCTCTTAGCTCTTTTTTTGTCTGTGAAGCTCCTGATTCCACCTTCAATTTTGAATGATAACCCTGCTGGGTATAGTATTCTTGAATTCAGTCTCCTGCTTTGCATCACTTTGTATATTTCATTTCTTTCCCTTTTGGCCTGGTGTGTCTGTTGAAAAATCAGTTGATATTATAATGGGAGATCCCTTGTAGGTAACTTTCTGTTCCTCTCTGTCAGCCTTTAAGATTCTTGTTTTGTCATTGATGTTTGCCATTTTAATTACGATGTGTCCTGGTGTTGGTCTTTTTGGGTTCATCTTGTTTGGGACTCTATCTGCTTCTTGGACTTGCATGGTTCTTTTCTTGCCAATATCTGGGAAGTTTTCTGTCATTATTTCTTCAAACAGGTTTTCTATTTTTGCTCCACTTCCTTTCCTTCTGGTATCCCTATTATGTAAATGTTGTCTCATTTTGTGTTGTCTCAAAGCTCCGTTAGGCTCTCCTCTTGCTTTTTAAGTTTTCTTTCCAGCTGCTGCTGTGTTTGTGTGTTTTCTTCTACCTTGTCTTCTGATTCACCGATGTGGTCCTCAGCCTCTTCTAGTCCACTGTTTAAGCCTTCCATTGTTTTCTGTATTGCAGCTTTGCCAGTCTTCATTTCCTCTCGGTTCCTTCTCATGTTGGTGACATTCTCATTCTCATTTGAACATCCTCATAATCATTACTCTGAATTCTTTCTCTGACATGTTACTTTGCTACATTTAATTTAATTTCATTTTATTCCTCTTTTTCTTTTCTTTGGGGATTTTTTTGTCTCCCCATTTTTGTTTTTGCTATAATGTTTTAATTGCTTCTGTGCCTTAGATCCAACTGCTTTGCTACCCAGGTTCTCTTGGGGATGGTGCCCAGAGGTGCAGTCTCTCAGGTCTTCTGGGCTTGGTGATCTAGCAGAGCTCCCTACCTGACCTATTTGAGGTCTCTTGATGTAATTGGATCTTGAATATCTTGACTGTTAGTTTCTTATTTGTGGATGAAGTCTCATTCTGGATTGGCAATGTGACTCACCCCTGGTTTCCTTGTGCAAGATGTTTTGGATGTGATTGTGTTTCTGGCTCTTGTGAAAAAGGTTGTCTGAGGTCTCACTTGTATGTGCTCACTGTGAGTTCCCAGAGTCCATGGCCTGGAAGGAAGGAGTATCAGGGTCTGAGGTTCAAGTACAGGTACTTTGGCCAGTGTGGTGTGAGTCTTGCTGGATTAGCGTCACTCTGCAACTCACTACGAGGGGCCTGAGCCCATAACAGTAGGGGCTAATATCTCATAGTCTGTGATTGAGGCAGTGGGATTCTGGTCAAAGTGATTTCCCTCTCTGAATCACAAGGTGGTTCAGGATCCAGCAGCTGGAGATGTGGCAATCTTGGAGTCTGTGGCTGAAACAATGTGTCAAGTAGCCAAGGATACAAGTCCTCAGTAACAGACCAAGCTGTTCAGAGATAGATAGCTGGGAGGGAGATATCATGGATCCTGCTGAGGGAGCTATGTACTCTTGGTTGGAGAGGCATACATCCAGGGGCAGCACACAGAAGGGCCCAGGAGCCATCTGCAAGGGGTGTGTGCTCGTGGAGCCCAAACACTGGATTGGAGCAATTGCTGTGTGCCTCCAGCTCCATGGAGGGAGAAGTTCCAGCCTCTGCTTCCGAGGATGTGCGCCCTTGGTTGGATATGCATGCCTAATGGCTGCTTACTGAGGTGCCCAAGAGCCATCTGCTGGGACAGTAGGCTCAGGGGGCCCTTATGCTGGAGCGGTGCTACCACGGGGTGTAGATGACAGAAGCCAGGGTTGTGCTTTGTGTCAGCTCAGAAAAGCACCCAGGGGCTGCTGGCCAGGACAGTGGGCTCAGGGGCCTTGCCTGATGGATTGGTGTGACTGCAGTGATTGGAGGTCAGCAATTGAGGAGGGGGATGTCTGAGTTTCTGCTGCCTGGGCCTCGAGCCCTTGGTTGGATATGAGTGCACCTAGTGGCAGCTCACAGAGGCATCTGGGAGTCACCTGCTGGTGCGGTGGCCTCAGGGGACTTAGTGTTGAAACCATGTAACCACAGTAACTGTGGGCAGGCAGCTGGGAAGGGGGAAGTCCAAATTTCTACTGCCGGGGCTGCACACCCTTGTTTGGATATGAGCATGCCAAAGTGGGGCTCAAGGAGGCACCTAGGAGCTACCTAAATGGGGCAGCGGGGATCAGTAGGCCTGCATGCTGGAAAGGTATAATTGTGGTGTCCAGAGGTCAGCAGCCAGTGAGGGGGGATGTCCCAATTTTTTGCTGCCTTATGTACTTGGTTGAAATTGCTCGTGCCCAGTGGGGGTTCACAGAGGCACCCAGGAGCCACCTGTCGGGGTGGTGGGGCTCAGAAGGCCTGCACTCTGGAGAGGCTCAACTGCAGTATCTGGAGGTTGGCAGCCATGGAGTGGGGGAAGTCTGCCATTTGCTAGGGTGGTGCACTCAGAGAGGTTCTTGCACTGAAGCTGCAAGACTGAGCTGTCTGTGGGCAGGCAGCCAGGAGTGGGAGAAGTCCAAATTTCTACTGCGAAGGCCTTGTGCCCTTGGTTGGGTTCACACACGCCCAGAGGCAGCTCATACAGGCACCTGCGGCCTGTTTGCCAAGGTGGTGCACTCACACACTCCGAGGGGCCCTGGCTCTGAAGACACGTGACGGAGGTGGGCAGGTATCCAGGAAGGGGGAATTCAGAATTTCTACTGCCTGGGCAGTGCTCCCTTGTTTGTATAAGAGTGTGTCCAGCAAGGGTTCCCAGGGGCACCCAAGAGCAGCCCGTGGAGTGGTGGGCTCCGGAGGCCTCTGCCCTGAAAAGCACAACCGTGGTGTCTGGAGGTCTGCAGCTGCGGATCGGGAAGTCGCACTTACTACTGCGGGAGCCGTGCACCCTTGCAGTTGGGTGTCCTAGAGTCTGTAGGTCTGGGGTGGGGCAGCAGGATTTTGGCTGCAGTGGCTGCAGGGTCGTGGGCAGTGTCCAAGGCCTGTCTGGGTGGTGGTGCTGATGAGTTCCTAGAAGAGGCCGCTCTTCCCTTTAAGCTGGCGTGGGCTCTGTGCCCGAGCCCCACAGCCCGGGGAGTGCCCACAGTGGTGGTAGGTGCTCCTTGTCCAGGAGAGTCTAGTCTGCCAGCCCCTGCTCCTCCTGCCAGATTTAACTATCCCTCCCTCACTCACACACATCCGCACACTCTCCTTTCACCCCCTCACTCAATTACACCCTCTCCCTCACCTCTGTCCTGCCAGCTGCCATCTTCCTCTTCTCTCTGTATTTCTTTATGTGCATCCAAATTACTATCTGATCCTATTTCCTTTCACCCTGGAAAACTTCCTTTAGTATGTCTTATGAGGCTCCTTCCAGCAATGGATTTTCTTCATCTGAGTTTATATGGAAATGTATCGGAAGTGTTTTTTCCTCTCTCTCTCTCTCTCCCATGTCCAGCATGGAGAGAGACTGGGTTCAGTTTCTGAGTGGAGGAGCTGAGGATGAAGAAAAATGAAATTTAGAAGAGAAGGCTCTATATAGGATTAAAAAGCTGGGGCTAGGTGGGCATCTGTTCTCCCTCTCATGGAGAAACAGCCATGTGCGCTGAGCCCATGAAGCTGCTTTTATTTATATTCCACAATACAAAGGGGTTTCTCCAACATTAGGATCAAAGGAGTTTTGGTGAGCCCAGGCCCTATTCATTCACCCATTCCCGGGTCCAGCCTGCATTTACATATCAAGGCCCTCTCCCCGACACCTGAGGCCAAGCTGATAACATTGGTGAATATGTTTTTCCAAGACCTGGTTTTTCCAGGCCCCTGGAATTCAGCCGGCACAAAGATTGAGAGAATGCTCAAGGTGTTTTGCCTGGGGCCACCCCCCACAGAAATAACATTATTTTATCTGTGGAAGGAAACATTTTTCTGAGCAGCTTCCAGTTTAGGCAAAGGATTAATGGGGACAAAAGATGTGTCAGTTAGAGTGAAGACCATCACACACACTGAGATATGGATGGATAGCATGACTGAGTGGTAGGGAAGCAGGTGAGTTCTATCTTAGATGGCACCCGTTGGAATGGCGTATGGCTTGGCTAAGGTTGCTGGGACAAAGCACCACAAACTGAGTGGCTTAAAAAACAGAAATCAATTGTTTCATAGTCCAGGTTAGAAGCCCATAACTAAGTTGTCAGCATGGTTACAGTCAAACCTTGGTTCTTGGAAGTCTCCCATCTCAAACAATTCGGTTCTCAACCAAGTTGTTCAAGGGGTGAGGTGGGGGTGGGGGTGAGGGATGTCTCTGTCAACAAACAGAACTTTAGTTCTTGATCCAACAACCCTTCCATGCTGTTACCTGTATCTCAGGCAACAAACAAAGTCAGTTTACTGCTAAATCTTGCACTGTTAACATCTTAGGAAATTGTGCTGTGGATATTTTTGTGGGTTTTTTAGTTTTTGTTGCTCCTTATTATTATTAAATACTACAGTAAGTCACCTTAGGACCTAAGATGGTTAGTGATAGCAGCAAAGTGAAAGGAAAGTTGTGAGAACAATGATAGAACATAAAAAAAGAAATTATTGTAAAGTATGATAAAGGTGTTTGGGTGCCTGATCTGGCTTCCAAGTATGGCATGACGAAATCAACAGTTAGCACAATTGTAAGACATAAAGAGGATATCAAGAGTGCTGATGTTGCTAAGGGTGTGAAAGTGCTCAGGAAACAACAATCACAGGGAATTGGAGAAATACAAAAACTGTTGTTCATTTGGATAAATGAAAGGCAGTTCGCTGGTGTTAGCATTTGGGTGGCAAGGATAAGTGAAACAGTGAAGATGCCACATGCTGACCTGAGAGACGCTACTGGGGTAAGTGCTAAAGAGATTCTCTAAGTCTAGGCAGTGCTCTGAAGCAGATTAATTCAATTACATCCTTTCTAATGGGAAAAAATGGTTCAGTTTTCAAGCAAATCACTTCTCGAACAGTCTTCCAGAATGGATTAAGTTTGAGCACTGAGATTTCACAGTATTTCCTTCTGAAGCTGGTGCGTGAAGGATCTATTTGTTCCAGACCTCTCATTGGGCTTGTAGATGCCTTCCTCTGACCTCTGCCTTCATGTTCACATGGTCTCCTGTGTGTGTGTGTGTGTGTGTGTGTGTGTGTGTGTGTGGTCAAATATAGGGTGTCCAAAAAAATGTATACACACACTTGAAATAATTATAAAAACAGTGTTTATTAAAATTGAGCTATCATTGTTGTGGGGTGACTTCCACGACCAGTTGCAAATGACCACAGAGGCGATTAAGTTGGTAATAAGCAGGCAAGGATTTATTGAATACTGGTCAGGACGGTCGCGGGGGGCACCATGCAAACACCCACGGCCGCACTGCTTTGCGTGCAGGCAGGCCTTTTAAAGGGTCTGAACCATGAATGTTATTGCCCTGCGTTTGGCAAATAGCCCTCAAGGCCACATCTGGGGAAAGGGTGCCAAAAGGTTATGAATGACCCTATTGCTCACTCTTTATCTTCTAACTATGTTTTCTGCTAGACATGGGAATGTGGTCCTATCTTTGTAAAAACAGGTGTCTTATCTACATAATTGGTGCCGAGGTTACTCCTCTACTCTTCAAGGTTACAAGCTAGGAACTAAAGCAATAATTCTTTTGTTTGAAGCAAGCAGGGGTGGACCGAGGCCCAAGTTTCAAACAGCAGTTTTACTCTAAATGTTTTTATGACCTTATTTCATCAGCTGTTAAAGTGTATACAATTTGGGGGGATACCCTGTACTCCCCATTTTATAAAGATACAAGTCTTACTGGATTATCACCATGATTATCTGACTTTATCTTGATGATCTTATAATGACCCTGTTTCCCAAAATGGTCACATTGTAAAGTACCTGGGGACTACTATGAGACATGCAACATAAAAATTTGTATGTGCGTGTGGATGGTGGTGACACAGTTAAATCCATAGCAAACAGTAAATTTTTTAGAAATCGATGAGTTTGTTACTCTTTGATTTAAAAAACTTTTAAGTTCTATAGGTAAAATGCAGAATGTGGGAGCCTATCATTTTGATCAATAGTCTGTCTCACCTTGTCAAACATCTAAACCCTAGCAGAGTTCCCAAGTCCATCCCTTAGGCTGACTACATGAATGTCTTTGAATAGAAGAAAATGTAGGAATTTAGATTCATCAACTTGGAATGGGAAAGCTTATGTCTGACAGTATAAAAATAAAAACATTCCTGATAACAGTTGAATAAACAAATTTAAAAGATACAGCATATTTGGATAAAGTAACATACAGTATATAATAGGCAAAGTAGTACTCATATTATTAGAATAATTTTTTAAATAAAGAAGAAAAAGACAATCTGTTAAAATGACAGCACAAGACACACATCGGTCAGAGCTCTAGTAGTCAGGAAAATGTAAACCAAATAGTGGCAGAATACCTTTGAGTCATCCTATTTAATAAAAGCGTAATATGCAAATTGACCATATCTCCAATCAAGCCACATCCACAGCTATGCCCACCAGCCAATCAGGAGCAAATTATGCAAATAAGCCCAACCAAAATAGCTGCCACCACTGAGAGCAGAAGAGAGGCTTGGGTTTCCCCAGCAATGGAGAAAGCCAAGCTTTTCTGCCTGCCATTGCCGGCCCAGGCCTCCACTCAATGCTACAAAGTTTCAATTGTAGAAGATACATAAATCCCAACAGAAAGGGCAGAGCCACAGGAGCTGGAGAGAGAAGAGACTAGGGTTGCCCAGGCAATGAAGGAGGCCAAAGTTCTGCAGCCCTAGCCTAGGCCTCTACTCTAGGCTACAATGTTTCAAACAGAAATGTCTGTCACCATGGAGCTAGCAGAAGGCTTGGCTCTGCTCCAGGCTACAAAGTTTCAGTTGTAGGACATAAATTAATCCCAGATCCCAGGGCCTCCACTTGGGTTGCTGTGGGGTGTAGCCGGCCTGCAAATGACTATAGGCCCCTCGCCCAGGCTGCCCCACACCCCAAGAGAACCCCCACCCTGATCCAGGATACCTTTCAGGGCAAACCAGCCAATCTCCACCCATGCACCAGGCCTCTATCCTTTCTAATAAAAGAGTAATATGCAGATTGACCATCGCTCCAACACACAAGAGGCCTGCCCCCATGTGGACACAAGATGGCCACCACAAGATGGCCAGCAAGGGAGGATAGTGGCGGGGGGGGTTCCAGGCTTGCAAGGGAAGGCAGTTGTGGACCATCAGGCCAGCAGGGGAGGGCAGTTGGGGGCGATCAAGCCTGCAGGGGAGAGCAGTTAGGGGTGACCAGGCCAGTAGAAGAGGGAAGTTGGGGGCAAAGAGTCTGACAGGGGAGCAGCTGAACATCAATCAGGCTATCAGGGTAGTGGTTAGGGGTTGATCAGGCTGGCAGGCAGAAGCAGTTAGCGGTTAGGGGCAATCAGGGAGGCGGACAGGTGAGCAGTTTGGAGCAAGCAGTTCTGGATTGTGAGAAGGATATCTGACTGCCTGGTAGGATCGGGCCTAAACGGGCAGTCGAAAATCCCTAGAGGGGTCCCAGGTTGAAGAGGGTACAGGCTGGGCTGGGGACACCCCCCTCCACCCCCATGCACAAATTTCGTGCACCAGGCCTCTAGTTAAATTATAAAAAAGATTGATAATCATGTTAACCAAGATGCAAGGAAACAGGTTCCCCATACCCTGATGCTGGCAGTATAAATCAATTGAGCCATTTTGAAAAAAAATTTTTTAATATCTATCTATAAAAATATAAAATAGGCATATCCTTTGACCCAGCAATTTCACTTCAGAGAATAGAAATATATATGTATATATTCTTTATGTACAGATGTTGATTTGTGATTTAGATTATGGTAAACTAGGGTATGTAAAAAGTTAAATATTATTAATAGGTGAGCAAGTTGAATTATTATACAAGCGTACTATAAAGTTTATGTATATGTGTTAGTACACATCAAAAACAATTTTTAAATAAAAAAATTTCAAATATATACACAGATATGATCCAATTTATGTAAGAAAATTGGGTAATGTTTAAATGAGTATCCTTATAAAAGAAAAAAATATATAATTGTTAGGACACTCCAAACTGTCAAAATGGGCCATTACAGGTTGAAGAGGAAATGGAATGGAGATTGACAGAGTCAGTTTTAAGCTTTTGCTCTATAAACTCACATAATATTTGAGATAGAATTAAAAAGCCATTGATTTTTAAAAGCCTCTGGTGAGGCTTTAGGCCTTGGGCACTCAGCCATCTTCCTGCTCAGCTCAGCCCCAGCTGCCTGTGACCACCCAGCCCCAGGGGCTGGGCACTCACCGCCTCTTCTGCAATGAGCCACTCTTTCTCCCCAGCTGCTTCTGTGCTCAAGTGGTCAAGGGCCATGGTGTTGCTGCCACCACTGCTTTGTCTCCACCCCCAGGGCTCAGCCCTGTCCCTCGGCCACACCCCCTGCTCCTGATTGGCTGGTAGCATAGCGGAGGTATGGTCAATTTGCATGTTACTCTTTTATTAGATAGGATGAGATGGGAGAAAAAAAACTCACATAATGTCTTGAGTTTTTTTACAACAAAAAAGGATGTCTGTTGTATTTTTGCATAATACTAGAAATGTTACAACATAAATTTAAGATTAAATTAATATCCTGATATTAATTTAAAATAACCAAGTGGTTGTTCACTGTTATAGTAAAACCTACATAGAAAGAAACATTTGATTAAAACAAAGAATCATGGCAAATTCTCATTCCTTTCCCCTCCATTGCAGATTCACAACTGTGAATTTCAGTTTCCTTGCTAGCTTTTTGTCTTTTCAAAATAAGCACTTCTTCCTCATCTTCTTGGCTTCTTTCAATTCTTTCCTCCTTGATTTCCTCAGTCTTCTCTTTACTTCTTTTCCCTTTTTTCTTTGTCTTCTCCTTCCATTGGGTTTGTGCTCTTTCTTGTGCAGTGGCTCTTCAGATGCTGCTGCTGCTCTTTTCCTTCCACCAGGAGATTTTGCACAGGTGCGGCCCCACGCGTGCCACTGTGGATCTCTCACGATGCAGTAGTACACGGCGGAGTCTCTCAGGCTAACGTGGGGCAACACCAAGGTACTGGATTTTCTATCTGTTGCGATGATCAGAGAGGACGTTCCTTTGGTCTCAGTGCCTTTTAAACCATGAATCACGTACTCTGGACCCTGGTGAGGAATCTGTCGATACCAATATATGTACTCACTTCCACTGATTGTGGAGTGGTTACAGGGCAGGTGCACAGCTTCTTCTGCAGTGCTCTCCATTGTGTCTGGCTGTGTGGACTTAGCATCACCCAGAACACCTGAGGTTTGAGAAACAACGGATTAGCTCTGGAATGTCCAATTTGGGTGCATCTAAGGTCAGACTCATGAACACCCCTGAAGTCTCTCCTCTCTGGCCACACACCCTACATGAGCATTTGTGTGTGTGTCACACAGGACAAGATAAATGCTACTAGTTTTTATTAGTGAGCTATCCAGAGCCACTGGCCAAATATCAATTGCTGCATTCTAGATACTTAGACTTCATGAACCCGAAACTCCTTACAGCCTCAGAGCTGTGAGACTCAGAAGGTCTTCTGTGAGTAGTGGCTATGAGAAATTCCTCACCGTGATGCCCAGGGGTGGGGGATGTCTGGCCTGTGGGCCATATAAGGCCAAGAAATCATTTGGCCTGGACCTGTCAAGGCATTAGGGGTGAGTAAAATGAAATGTTTGACCGAATATAGCAGGCTCATTTTTAGGTTGGTAATTTTGTATGGCCCACAGATGATGTTATAAATATCCAAGTGGCCCTTGGCCGAAAGAAAGCTCCCCACTCTTGCTCTAGAGAAATACACAGACACATGGAAACACATAGATGCATTTCCCTCTCAGCAGTTTGGAAAAATGCAGTGGGAGAAGTCAAAGCAGCAGATACCTCACCTTTGTCTTTAGCCACGAAAGCCATCCTTTCTCAGACCCAGATCACTTACCCAAAGTTAGGAGAACAGTTATTCCTGTCACTGATCTCATAGTTAAAGCGAAAATTGGGGTTTCAGACCTCTGAGATCAGCAGCTGAGTGTGATGCTCGGTTTGGGGAGGTCCCAACAGCAACACAGCAGCCACTAGCACAGCCTCAAACAGGAAGCTTTCAAACGGGCGTTCCCCGGGCAGGCATCAGTGAGAGGCAGAGCAATCTCTCGGTGGCCTTCATCCCCACCCTCAGGATTAAGCATGAATTTAGAAGGAGGACAAGAATATTTTCCTAACGTTTAGTCCTAATTCAGAAGGTTTGCACTGAGATCATTTTTAAGGTTCAAACTCGAATAGTCTATATCTGAGTGAGTCTGACCAAGTAGCATCACCCACACAGAGATTAACAATCCCTTGTTTGTGGTGCATGGCAAAACCCACCATTGAACGGGTATAAAATACCCTTTAATTCAAGTTACCTATGTGGAGCCTTGGGCTGTAAGGGAAGAGAATTCCTATCCATATTCTGAGGCAGAGCAAGTGAGTCTCAGGAGTAGTAATACATACCCTAACTTCCAAAGTTAGAAAATCTTCTGATAAACAACAACAAAAACAAAACAAACCACCGTAAGCTCAGATAGAAATCCAATGACACCGTGGAAGGCAATATTTGCAACCTATATGACAAAAATAATTTCATAGTTGTCTAATACTGCTGTGCTCAGTCTGACAGGATAAGATACAATCAGAATCCAGCCTAAGAGCCAGGAGTCTGGTAGTCGGGTCTCCCACATTGGCTTCTGGAACAGTATCTTAAGCATCTTTCTGATGGACGTTTTTGGATGCCTCTGGTTTTGATACAGAAACCAATCACTTGAATGGTACTTATTTCTATTCCACTTATCTCCTCTTTAACTGGCATTTTCTCATCTTCATGCTCATGCCTTGGGGTAGCATGCATTGAGGACACTAAGGAGAAAAGAATAGAAGGAAGAGAAGATTTAGAAAGGGAAATGAAATGAAGACTTTTGACAAGAGAGGTGGAAATTTGTAAGCCTATATGCATAAAGGAATTCTTCAGGCTATTCTTAAAAGTGGTTATTATTAACAAAATGGGATAGAATAAAATTAAAATTATTCACCCTCCTGTTTTACAGCAACAAAACTTATTTTGCTATAGGAACAAGTATTTGACCCTTCAACATTAAACTATTAACCACCTCTCTCTTCTCTTCACAGGAGGGGTCTGCTCTTTGCATTTGGGAAAGGGCTTTTTCATGTCCTTGGGGCTTGCTCAGTGTGAGATATTGAAGTACAAGGAAGGAAAGGGGATGAAAGCAAGTTCTTTCACAGCTCAGTGATTACCTGTAACTGACGCTGCTGTAACTGTTTGCTGCTCTAATAGCCCCCTCTTGTGACTGTACATATGAACTCCTTTTCTTAGAGCTGGGAACAAAGTCTGCAATCTTTCAAGGTGTTTTCCTAAGGATAGGTATCTTCTATATGCTACCATCCTCTAGTGGTAAGGCTCAGTGAAGAGCTTAGTACCACAATAACTACTCTAAAGAATGTTGAATCGCAGAGGGAAGGTAGGGGTGGGTGGGTGAGTGGGTGGGAAGAAATTAACCAAATAATTTGTAAGCATATATGCATAACCCATGGACACAGACTATGTGGTGAAGGCCTGAGGTGGGGCAGGGTAGGGGCGGAGGAAGACTAGAAGGGGTCCATGGGAGCAAAAGAGAGGACATATATAATGCTTTCAACAATAAAGATTAAATTAAAAAAGACTGAATTATTTCAGTCACTTGGGGATTTTAGAATTATTTTTGTGACCTTTTCCTCACAGAAACTGTTCTGAAATCCCCCCTCAATCTAATTTCTTCCCTTTTCTTAGTGTCTTCTCTCTCCATGCTTGACAACTGTTCTGAGGGCCACTTTATTTATTGGTTAGGATAAGATTTGGCAGAGACTAAACACTTACTAATACTTTGGCGAATTTATTAATTATTTATTGGGAGAAGTTATATGGAATAACTCAAAATTTTTCTAAATAAAAACTTCCAATATTCTGGAAACAAAGTATCCAGTAGTGGATACTTCTCGTCCACATATGGTGCCTTCTTGCTGTGTGCTCACATGGTGGAAAAAGAAAGGGATTTCTTTGGACCCTCTTTATAGAAGCAGCAATCCTAATGCATCACTTTTAGATTTAGGACATAACTAATGTATTTTGGTGAAACACAAACATTTAGATCATTGGTTGGGGTGGGGAGGACACACAAATTCAGACCATAGCAGTCTCTATAGATTTTATCATTCTGCATATTTCTTATAAATGGAATTAAATAGTATATAGACTCTTGGGACTTGATTTTCTGATCTAGCATAATGTGTTCTGGGCTCATCCATGTTGTAGCATGTATGAATACTGTATTACTTTTTATTGCTCAATAATATTCTATTTCATGAATATACCATATTTCATTTAACAATTGAAGTACTTATGGGTTATTTCAACTTTTGGTTATGAACACTTATCAATAAATTTGTGTGTGCATATGTCATTTCTTTTTAAAAAATAAGTTTGTATTGATTTTAGAGAGAGAGGAGGAGGAGAGAGAGAAACATTGATTGGCTGTCCCTTGAAAGCTCCCTACTGAGGATAAAGCCCACAATCTGGGTATGTGCCCTGACCAGGACTCGAATCGATGCCCTCTTGATGCACGAGACAATGCTCAAACAACTGAGCCACACTGGCCAAGGTGCACATATATTTTCATTTCTCTTGGGTGTATACATAGGAGTGAAATTGCTGGGATATATTATAACTATGTTTCATGATTTAAAGAACTTTCAGACCATTTTTCCATTGTGGCTACACCATTTTACACACTCATAAAGTCTAAGGAGTTTTATTTCTTTATATTCTTACCAATTCTTTTTATTTTTTAGTTTTTGTCTTTTTAATTAAGCCGTGTTATGGGCAATATTTGAGCAGTGGTATTTTCCTGTGGTTTTCAAGGACAAATGGTGTTTGTAACATATACCCTTTACCAAAATGAGGAAATTTTGTTAGGAATTTACTTAGTTACTAGAGGCCTATTGCAGGAAGATGCCTGTAAGAATAAGGCTTCCTGTGGCCTGAGTGAAGTTCCCTCCCTTCTCTGCTGCCTCACTTCCTCCCTTTTCTGCTGCCTTGATCCTTCCCTTCTCTCCTTCCCCGCCTGCTTCCCTCCCTTCTCTGCTGTCCTGCTTGCTTTCTTCTCAGCAGCTTTGCTCCCTTCTGCAGTGCTTGGCTTCCTTCTATGCTCTCCACCTGGATATGCAAAACAACCACCACCTTGGTTGGATTAATTTGCATATTTGCTTCCTGATTGGCTGGCGGGTGTGACTTGTGGGCATAGCTTGTGGGTGTAGCGGGGGTATGGTCAATTTGCATATTACTCTTATTAGATAGGATTATGGGTGAATATTTAATATATAATTATAACTTTATGTAACTATTGAGATGATTAAATGATGTTTTTATTCATGAGGTTTACTTTAATTTAAAATGTTAAGTAAGCATTACATTAAAGCCATGGTTATAATATATAATATATTACCTTTTATATATTCTGCCATTTTTTTGGCTAATATTTTGTTTAGAAGTTTTGAATTTCTCTTTATTGAGCGAGATTATTCTATATTTTAAAAATTTCTCTATTCAGGTTTTAACATAAAAATTATTCCGCCCTTGTAAAATGTTATCTTTTTAACTTATTTTTTGTATTTATTAAGTTTGGTGCCTCAGTCAAGTTATGTATGACGAATGATGCTGTCATAATTACTTCAAAATCTCAGTGGTTAAAAGAAACAGTTACTTATTTCTTGCACATACACATAGTAGTTAGTTTTGAATCAAGGTGACCCTCCAGGTCAGCTAAATTATATGTAATGACTAACAATTGAACTTTCACATCAATACACAATTCAACAATTACCACAACCTGAAAAAGCAGAGATTGAAAGGTAAGTGAAGTGACACATGCCATTTGTACCCACTTTCCCTTTTGTTGTTGTTGTTAATCCTTACCCAAGGATATATCCCCCCCCCCCCCCCGCATTGATTTCTTTAGAGAGAGTGGAGGGAAACGGGGGAGACAGAGAGAGAGAAACATCAATGTGAGACACATCCATTGGTTGCCTCGTACTCCAGTCAGGGCCAGAGACTGAGCCTGTAACCAAGGTAGATGCCCTGACCTTTCAGTCTGAGGGCTGATGCTCTAACCACTGAGCAAAATTGGCTAGGTCATAGTTTCTTATCTCATGCAAGTCCTATGGCCACGTCAACCTTCAGAAGGCTTGCAATCCTCGTGGGTTGCTGGAAGGAGAAGGAACTGGGTACTAGTGAGCAGTCATTGTGCACTCCACAGTCAGCCTTCAGACTCACAACTGAGAATTTATTGCCTTCCTTCCTCCCATGCAGGAAGCAGGTGCTTCTCTGAGAGAGATACGTTAGGATGCCCTTCCAGTGACTCCTTCTGATGGATATCCTATAGTCTTCTTCAGGTCTTGATGTGACTCCTTTGAAGCACTACGAAGAAACAAATAAACAGAAAACAAACAAAAACAAGTAAACTTTTCTCCACACACTCAACATACAATTATGAAACAGTTCCTGGATTATGTTGTATGATGCCCCCCTGCCAAGGAGAATTAAGAGAGACACACAACTTTAGTTTGAAGCAAGTCTGTGACTCTAGGAGGCACTCCTAATTGCATTCCTCACCCTGTTTTGATGAGGCTGCTTTCTGCACGGAGTTCTCTGCTCACTGTTGTTCACATTCCCTGGCTCAGCAGGCTGGGAGAGTCGTCTTCCATTATCTCTTTTAGCCACATGTTAAGGGCTGTGCCTTTCCTAGGGAATAGTTTTCTCAGCCCATTCTCTTCCTGGGTTTGTTAAGAGGAAGAATTATTTTGAATCTCTAATGATCATAGTCTGTTTTAGTCCAAGCTGCTTTTGGCCTTACAGAATTTTCAAAAGGTGGGTAACCTTCTTATCTCTTTGATTCCAGTAAGAGTCTTATATTTATGTATTAAAAATGTATGGAAGCCAGTCTGCCCATGACCACATTGATCATAACAGAAGGCTGACCAAGAGGACTTAGACCCTCTTGCTGAGGTCAGTGTTTTGGACTAATGTTCATGTAACTCCTTCAGTAGCTCCACTGTACCTGACCTTTCTCCTTCAGAACAAACAGTCTCGGGCAGTATCGAGAACCCTCTTCTCTTACTGAAACTGGGGGCTTTATGAACTGGTCAAGATGTTCTGGGAACTTAATAAGCACTTAAAGTTGTCAAGTCTTTCAGCCTTTGCAGACACTGGCCGTAAGTCATTGTGGTTCCTAGTTTCCCAATGAGCAGAGTCAACATTTTATTTTGAATGTGGAAACAAATCTCAGATTAGAATATGAAAATAACATAAAAATAAATGTATATATTTATAAATTTTGTTTTTATTCAATTTATGTATATATATATATATATATGTAAGTATATAACATAATGGGATGTTAGAAAACTACTCCTAATTTTCCTAAAATAAACGACTTCATTCATCTAACTGTTTAGGAATAATTTTAAAAGCACTTTGTGATTTATTTCAATGCAAGTTACAAATATAATACCTGGGAATCCCAAGGAACAATGCTGTTTCATATACCGAGCTCATTATGGGGCTTTGTTTTTAATAGAAGGGAAATTTACTTTAGAAGATCTCAGCTGTGCCACCACACACAGTGCTTGCCTTCTTCCTTCCTGTGGTTCATGGTTTTATCCTAGCCTCTGAGCAGGTGGATGCTTTTATGGAGCTTAAAGGTTTTTGTTAACCTTCCACATCATTTCTATTCCTGTGGGGTCCCAAGAGCACAAAAGTACTTGGCTGAGTCTGCCAGTTGTGAGGAAGAGATGATGAGGCTGATGACATTGTTTCCCCCTTGAAAGTTCACAAAGTAGTGATTCTGTTTTTCATTTGGGTCAGAATAGATCTGATAAGTAAGGAAAACCATCTCTCCGCTAGGAGACTGTACCAATATAAAGTAAAAGATTTCCAACTGGTTTCATATGCGCAGTCCATGGTCACAGCTTCTCCTTCCCGCACTGTCACTGTAGTCTGAGTTTGAGTGACTTTCTGAGTCATGATGAATCCTATAGAAAAAAAAAAAAGGAGAAAACAGGGTTGTTCCTCTGAAATGGCTCAGATGGGTTGTTGAAGAATACTTTACAACTCAAGAATAAAGGAAAAAATCACATAGTGTTTCATTTTCTTGCCTCTATCCCTTTTAATATTCCCACCAGTTGCCACTTCCATAGTTCTGTCGTAGTCTCTAAGAGTAAGCTGAGGCCCCATGTTTGGGGCCACACGTACTGAAGCTAAAGAAGAACATGAATGCCCGTAGCAGGCCTGGACAGAGCATGAAAGAAAGTCTTCTGGTTGAAATTTCTCTTGTTCTCATTTTAGCCCAGGGACTAGCCCTTCTCTGAGTGCCTCAGTGCTGAGTGCCTGTTAGATGTTTCTGCTACTGAACAGGAAGTAAAGTTCATAAGTAGAACATTACATTTGCTCTATTCAGAGATGGAAACCCCTACCCCACCCCAATCCTCTCTGTATTGCTTAGATGATTTTCTGTAGCAATACATTTGAAAATGGCTATTATGTCTGACAAGATATATGAAGTTTAATTATCTCTTTTGTTATTGAATTTTTGATTGAGACTATTATGATCAAAGACTATATTTTGAGTGATTTAAATCCTTTAAAATTAACTAAGTCTTGTTTTAATTTATTAAGTCTTCTCATAGAGAAGAGAGTCAACTTTGATACATAGTCCATGTGCATTTGAAAAGAATAGGTATTCTATTTTATTGGCGAGGGGAGGTGAAATGTTATATATATGAAAGTTTGATAAAATATTAATTGTGTTAGTCATATTTTCTCTACATTTCTACTGAGAAACTGTGTTAGTACCTACTATTCTGATTGTGTATTTGTTTATTGATTTTTATGTAAATTAACAAATTCTATTGATTAACTCTACTGATTTATCTTTGATATAATTTGAAGCTATGTTATTAGGTGCATATAGAAATATTGGCCTAGCTTCCTAGTAGATTGTATATGTAATAATTTTAAAATATTGCTCTATATCTCTAATCATAATTCCTGGTTTAATGCCTACATTATCTGATATTAGTATAACTACTAAGTCCTTTTTGGTTAAGGACTTCAAATGTCTTATTATCCATATGCAAAAGAATGAAATCATATACCTATTCCTATCATATTTAAAAATTAAGTTGAAACGTATTAATATTCTTACTATACAAACTAAAACTCTAAGAAGAAAACATAGATATAAATTTTTGTGATCTTGATTAGACAATGGTTTTAAAAAAATAAAATTAGGACACAGGACACTGCACGGGGGGTGAGATGGGTGAGGGCATGTGCCGGGGGGAGGTATATGGGGAAAAAAGGAGACATATATGCTGCTATTTGTAATTCTTTAAACAATAAATAAATAAATAAATAAATAAATAAATAAATTTTAAAAATCTGCCCAGCTAGTGTGGCTCTGTAGTTGAGAGTCAACCTATGAACTAGGGGGTCACGGTTTGATTCCCCGTCAGAACACATGCCCCCATTGCAGGCTTGATGACCAGTAGCGAGCATTCAGGAGGCAACCAATCAATGACTCTCTCTCATCATTGATGTTTCTAGCTTGCTCCCTCTCCCGTCTTCTCTCTGAAATCAATAAAAACATTTAATAAAATAAAAGCACAAATAACTAAAGAGAAAATAGGTAAATCAGACCATCAAAATAGAAAACTCTATCAGGACCCTGAAGAAGACAAGCCAGAGGAGAGAGCACAGATGGCCAAGTAAGTAAATGCCAGTATTTGCTGCTTCCCAAAACCACATAAAAATTGCAACTAAAATACAGAACAATCAACATTCAGAACTGTCTGAAACCTGGCTAAATGGAACTCCTACAACTAGAGAAGTAAATAAGAGAGCACATTGAGACTGATAGGAGGGGTAGAGATGCAGAACAGGCTGGCCCAACATTCATGTGTGGCATTTTGTGTGTGTTGTGTGTGTGTGTGTGTGTGTGTGTGTGTGTGTGTGTGTGTGTGTGTTTAATTGGGGGATATCTTGGCTGTGGGGACCTCCTATGAAGAGCAAGTAGTCCCAGCCCACACCAGACCCTCAGCCCAGGGTTCCAGAGCTAGGAAGAGAACTCCTCATCACTTTGAGCTGTAAAAACCATTGGGGATTGTTGCTGAGTGACACAGAGGCTGCTGAAGACTCAGGCAGTCTTTCTTAAAGTACTGGTGCACAGACTTACTTGGACTCCCTCACTCTGAGCTCCAATGCTAGGGCAGTGGCTTCAGGGAGATCCAGAGATATTTGAGGAGGAACTGGATTGTCTGGCATTGGAGCAAGAACTTGGAGGCAGTCTTTTCCTTGACAGGGGTGCTACCAGGTGCAATTGTTCCTACGCAGAGAACTTCCCCATTGCAGAGCACCCCTATCTGTGTTTCTATCAACACGGCTTACACTGTTTTCTCTACCCTAGATATCTCTGTAGCTCCTGCCAAGTGGCCTCAGGTCATGGCTGACTTTGCACCTCCCAGGAGGCCTCAGAGCCAGTGTACTTGCTTGACAGCTCCAGACCATACCAGATTACAACTTTACACATCCACTAGCAACACATCAAGGGGCATACTCACTGACCACCAAAGCCCCACTGAAGCGAGTCCTGCTCCATAAAGGTGTCTTCTGCACAGCAGCTCTTCTACTGTAGTCACAGCTAGTCCTCATAGCCATTGGCCTGGAGGTCAATTCACCCCATGATTGCAACAGTAATCAAGGCTCAACTACAATAATACTGTGCTCACAGCCCCACACCATAGAGCGCCCAGCTCAGGTGAACAAGGAGGCTGAGCCACTGGGCCATACAGAAATCACTACACAAGGCCACTCTACCAATTCTAGGAGACACAGCAGCTCTACCTAATATATAGAAACAAACAAGGAAACAGCAAAATGCAGAGACAAAGAAACATGTAACAAATGAAAGAATAGAAGAAATCTCAAAAAAAAGTACTAAATGAAGCAAACAGACTACTAGATACAGAGTTCAAAACAATGGTTATAAGGATGCCCAAGGATCTTAAGGAGAGCTAAAGGGACTTAGTGAGAATTTCCAGGATCTTGTGAGACTTTCAAGAACCTTAGTGAAAACATCAAATACATGAAAAAGGACCAGGAAGAAATTAAGCACACACTAAACAAAATAAAGAATAATTAACAGGGATTCAACAGTAGAGTATAGGATTCCAAGAATCAAATCAACTATTTGGACTATGAGGAAGCAAAAGATACCCAATCAGAAGAGTAAAAAGAAAAAAAGAATCTGAAAATATAAAGATAGTATAAGATACCTCTTGGCCAACTTCAGGTGTACCAACATCTGCATTATGAGAGTGCCAGAAAGAGAAGAGAGGGAGCGCAAAATGTTGAAAACCTGTTTGAAGAAATAATGACAAAAAAACTCCCCTTATTTGGTAAAAGAAATAGACTTACAAGTCCGAAAGCTCAGAGCATCCCAAACAGGAAGAACCCAAAGAGGCCCACACTAAGACACATCGTAATTAAAATGCCAAGAGTTAAAGACAGAGAGAGGATCTTAAAATCAGTTAGAGAAAAGCAGTCACTTACCTACAAAGGAGTGCTCATACAACTGTCTGCTGATATCTCAACAGAAACTTTGCAGGCCAGAAAGGAGTGGCAAGAAATATTCTAAGTGATGAGCAGCAAGTACCTACACCAAGATTATTCTACCCAGCAAAACTATCATTTAGAATTGAAGGTCAGGTAAAGAACTTCACCGACAAGAAAAAGCTAAAGGAGGTCATCACCACTAAGCCAGTATTACATGAAATATTGAAGGGTATTATTTAATAAGAAGAGGAGGAGGAGAAAGAGGAGGAGGAGGAGGAAGAAAAATAATAAAATGGCAATAAATACATATCTATCAACAATTGAATTTAAAAATAAAAATAAATGAACAAGGAACAAAATAAGCTGATGAATAAAATAGAACCAGGGGCATTGAAACATGGAACATACTGAAGAATCTCAGAGGAAGGAGGGACAGGAAGAGATTAACTGAAGAATTTATATGTATATATTCATTACCTATGGACACAGACAATAGAGTAGTGAAGGCCTGGGGTGGGGCAGAAACCAGGTGGAGTGAGGCAATAAGAGAAAAAGGGGAGACATCTGTAATACTCTCAACAATAATTTTTTTTTTTTTTAAGGGGACAAGCCTAAACTGGTCTGGCTCAGTGAGAGCATCAGCCTGCGGACTGAAAGGTCCCAGGTCCGATTCCGGTCAAGGGCATGTACCTAGGTTGCAGGCACATCCCCAGTAGGGGGTGTGCAAGAGGCAACTGATTGATGTTTCTCTTTCATCGATGTTTCTGACTTTCTATCCCTCTCCCTTCTTTTCTGTAAAAAATCAAATATATATATATATGTATGTATGTATATATATTTTTTAAAGGAGATAAGCCACAGAATGGGAGAAACTAATAGCAAATTGTATATCTTTTCAGGATTGAGTACCTAAAATACATAAAGAACTCTTCTACTTCAACAATAAAAAAAACTTATATTCTAAGGACATTTTCAATTTTAACAGTGGTTTCACTAGGCTGCTGGGGGCAGTGGGAATAAAGGTGAGAAGCCTATCTCTCATTGGAATCAGCCTTCTTATTTGACCTGTGACCTCCGGTCTCTGTTAGATTAAAGCAAAGTTATGAGTTTGTTGCTTTTCTACATTTACATGTTAAAGTGTAAGAAAGCAATACTCTTTAATGTTTTATCTATCCAAGTAGGATTAAAGCTGTGCTCATCTTTCATTTTACCTAAAATTGAGGTACTAATGTCAGGAATGCAGGTTTTTGTTAGCATTCTCTCTGAATCATAGAGTCATAACAAAACACAGTATTAGTGTAAATCACACTTCATAATTGAAATACCTTATTCTTATTCAGCCAGAGGGAGGGCACTGTTTTATCTCCTACTGGTTGTATTTTGATTTCTATTGAGCACTAAGCCTTAATTTTTCAAACAATTGGTTAAACCTAAGGAGGGGTTCATGGAACCTCTGATTTATAGCCAGTAGTTCAGAAGTTGAAGTAACCACCTGGACATAGCGATTGGCATCCTGAGTTGAAGGGCACTGTTGCAACCTCCACTTTGTAGCTGGTGGGTCAGAAGCACAGGTAACAATCTAGGCTTGGGCCTGGCATCTGAGGTGGGATGGGAGGCAGTATTGTAGACCTGAGCCTCAGACCAGTGGGATCTGCTGCTATTTCCAGGTAGATAATGTCATAATGGAGCTGAATTGCAGGAGACCGATTGTTGTCTGAAGAATTTCTTGGTGTAAGTGTGAAAACCTCTGCCATATTCCTTCACACACATGTTGAAATTGGGTCCAATAACCCCAAAAGAACTCTTTCCCAAAAGATTGAGTTGAGTAGTTATAAAATCTAGAATAATCAAGTATATTATTCAAATACTGTATTTCATATGTTGTTGTTTTTATTACATACTCCATGGGAAGAATTATGATGTTTTCTGAAGGGCATGGCTTTTAGATGTGGTCCTATATGGTCTCTGAGTCAGCTGTGAGGAAGTTCTTCCTAGAATAAATTCAAAAGCTTCCTTTGTAGATCTTATTTTACATATTCCAGCCACTAGTTTCTAACAAACACCTAGGTAAGGTTTGTAATTCTTCCTTCGGGGCATGGGAATAGGCAATTGTCTCAGGTTCAGTTTGCTTGTGAGGCTCATCTAACTTTTCTTTCAAGTGTACTCTCTGAGACAACAGAAATATATTGTAGAGTCTTCTAGCTGTGATGGTGATATGATGAACTTGATAAATTTAGTTGCTTTCTAAAAGTTCACAGAATATTGACCCTGTGTTGCATTGATTTCTGCACTTTTGTGCTAAGAAATGCGGAACATCATTTCACCACTGGGAGGCCTTTGTACCAATACAACACATACTATACAATCCTGGTGTCATATAAACAATCTGGTTCCACAGTCTAATTCTCCTGCCTAGATATTGTTGGATGGAATTGAGTGACTTTCTGGGATATGCCAGATCCTGTAGACATAAGAAATAACCAGAGAGAATCAAGATGGCAGAATAGGTAAACACCTATACTTGATGCCTTTCACAACCACATCAAAATTATAACCAAAATGCAGATCAGCTATTATCCAGAACTGCAGGAAAGCTAGCTAAGTGGAATTTCCACAGCTAGAGAGGTGAAGAAAGTGCAATGAGACTGGTAGGTGCGAAAGTATGGAAAGTGCTGGCACCCGGGTGTTCTGCTTTTTTAATCAGGAGGCAGATACAAGCTCCAGCTGCTCTGAACTCCAGTTCTAGGTGAGACTCTGGGGACCCAGACACATATGGGGAGAAATTGAACTGTCTGGTATCAGGGCAGAACCACAAGGGCAGCTTTATTTTAGAGGTGCTCACAGTGAACATTGTTCTTGCATGGGGATATGGGGACCCTCTCTGGTGCAGGGCTGAATGGCAGCCATTGCTGTTTGCTTTGCCCTGGTGATTCCCTGAAACCCCATCCCCACCCACTTTACAACCCCACCCAAGCTATGCAGTGGCTTTTTCATATGAATGGCCTGTCCTTTTCAGCCTAAAACCTATTGAATAAACATCAGCAACAGCAGCAGCCTGCCTTGCTACACAGCTGGGCCTCATCTGGGTACTTCTAAACCTGATACAAAGAGGAGGAATATGAAGATTTCTCTGTAGCTCCTGCTGGGTGGCCCAGCAGTGGTTGACTTTTCATCTCCTTGGAAATCCAAGAGCCAGTATACCCGCTGGTCAGTGCGAGACCATAGCAGATTACAACTCTTCACATCCATAAGATGGTAGACTTGGTGAGCACTCAAGGGGTAGACTTGGTGAGCACCAAAGCCCCACTGAAGCAAGTCCTGACCAATAAGGGTGTGTCATGCACAGCAGGTCTTCCACTGTAGACACAGCTGCTCCTCACAGACAATTGGCCTGGAGGTCAATTCTTCCCAGTGATACCAACAACAATCAAGGCTTATCTACAGCAAGGCTGTACACACAGCCCACAAAGGGCTGCACCAAGAGTGTCCACCTCAGGTGACTGGGGAGCCTGAGCCACTGGGCCCTCTAGGACACCTACCACACAAGGCCATTCTATCAACTCAAGGAGACTTAGCAGCTACCCAACACATAGAAACAAATACAGGGAAGCAGCCAAAATGGGAAAACAAAGAAACATGAAATGTCACAAATGAAAGAAATGGCTGAAAGCAAAATACTGGATATAGAGTTCAAAACCACAGTTATAAGGTTATTTAAGAATCTTCTAGAACTTCTGAAGAACTTAGTGAGAACTTTAAGGATCTTAGTGAGAACATAAATAAAGGAAAAGGACCAGTCAGAAATTAACTATACACTGACTGAATTAAAGAATACTATACAAAGATTCAACGCAAACAAAAGGATCCCAAGAATCAAGTCAAAGATTTGAAATATAAGGAAGCAAAAAGCACCCAACAGGAAAAGCAAAAAGGAAAAGAATCCAAAAATATGAAGACAGTGTAAGGAGCCTCTGGGAAAACTTCAAGAGTACTAATATCCAAAGTATGGGGGTGCCAGAAGAAGAGAGAGAGAGAAATATATTGAAAACGTAGTTGAAGAAATAATGACAGAAAACTTCCCCTACCTGGTGAAAGAAATAGATTTATAGGTCCAGGAAGCACAGAGAACCCCAAAGAGGAATCCAAAGAGGACCACACCAAGACACATCAAAATTAAAATGTCAAGGGCAAGTGACAAAGAGAGAATATTAAAAGCAGCAAGAGAAAAACAGTTAGCTACCTACAAGGGTATATGACTGTCAGCTGATTTCTCAACAGAAACTATGCAGGCTAGAAGGGAGTGGCAAGAAATATTCAAAGTGATGAATAGCAAGAACCTACAACCAAGATTACTCTACCCAGCAAAGCTATCATTTAGAATTGAAGGTCAGTTAAAGAGCTTCACAGACAATAAAAAGCTAAATGAATTAATCACCAAACCAGTATTATATGAAAGGTATTCTTTAAGAAGAAGAAGGAGAAAAGGTAAAGATAAAAAAATATAAACAACAAAGTGACAACAAAAACATATCTATCAAGTGAATCTAAAAATCAAATGAATGAAAAATCTGATGAAAAGAACAAACCGGTGAATGTAATAGAATCAGGGTCATGGAAAGGGAGCAGACTAACAATTCTCAGGGGGAAAGGGTTTTTTTTGGGGGGGAAAGAATGAACAAAGAGCTTACACTTAGGACAGTGGGGGTTGGGTGAAGGCCTGGGGTGGGGTGGGAACATCCGATATAATTAAAGCATAATTTGCTAAGTGTCTAGTCGACCATTGGCCGTTCAACCAACCAAAGTTTAATATGCTAATGATATGCAAAGACTGCTCAACCACTCGCTATGATGTCCACTGACCATCAGGGGGCAGATGCTCTGACTGGTAGGCTGATTGGGTTTGAGTGAGATGGGCAGGACACACCCTGGAGCCCTCCAGCCGTCCCTCTCTGGCTGGCCAACTTCCCACTTCCCTCTCTGGCTCCAATTGCACATCAGTAGGGTCCTTTGGGCTGGCCTGCACCTTCTCAGAATCCTGAACCGCTAAGGGGATGTCAAAGAGCCGGTTTTAAAAGCAGCTTTAAAAGCAGGCCAGGCCAACGGACCCTACTGGTGCATGAATTCATTCATGCACAAGGCCTCTAGTCTGTAATAATCTGAATAAAGATTAAAGAAAAAAGAAATAACCAGATTGGTCCTCAGAGCTCACCTTAAGGAAGTTGCCAAGAATTTCTTGTCAAGTTACAGTTAAATTTTAAGTCAAGGAAGAAAGACTCAAAAAAATCTGGTTCTTCTACTTCTTTGTTATTTTCCTGACATATTTGTTATAGTTGGCCATTGTGCATCCCCTGTGTTCCTCCCCACCCTCTCCCCTGAGTCCTAGAGTGTTCTGAGTTTCATTATCAGCAACTGTTCCTGTCAAGGAAAACAGAGGTCATTAATGCCCATAATACGCTGAAAAGAGTTGTTTTAGTACCTCCATCTCTAAAACAAACAAACAAAACAAAAAAACAGTGCCTGCACTAGGCTTGGGAGTAGTCTTATTCCATTTTGTGAAAAACTCCACTTAGAATTGTTGGAGATGGGCAATGCAACTGTCTCAGAACAGAAAATTGGTTTGGTGGGGATTGGAGGGATGAGTCATTAGATCATGTCCTACTTATAATTTAGTTGAACCACTAAATGTGTTTAAGATAGCCTTTCCTCCTAATAAGGGTTGCTCAATTATTCTCCAGAAATGTTGCTCATGTCAATTTATTCTCAGATTCAGATTTGCATTAAAAGAACAATTCCTATGTTTTTCTTCCCAAATGAAGAAAAGCTATTTTAAATTAAATGCAGGTAAGGCTCTGCATCCTTGTATGGGAAAAGAGATAAATTCTTACACACTACCTTTCATGGTAATACTAGAACCCACACATTCTTTTCTTCTTCTCTTTTCCCTCTGAATACATGTTTTCAAACACTCTTCTTTAAAGGGTACTCTCTTTTGCTGCTTTTAATATTCTCTCTTTGTCTTTTGTTCTTGGTATTTTAATTATGATGTATCTTGGTGTGGCCCTCTTTGGATTCCTTTTGCTTGGGGTTCTATGTGCTTCCTGGACTTGTAAGTCTATTTCTTTCACCAGGTGGGGGGAATTTTCAGTCATTATTTCTTCAAATATGTTTTCACTATCTTTCTCTCTTCTTCTGGAACCCCCATAATTCTGATGTTGGTACATTGGAAGTTGTCCCAGAGACTTCTTACACTATCCTCTAATTTTTGAATTCTTTTTTCTTTTTTCTTTTCTGGCTGAGTGTTTTTGGCCTTTTGGTATTTCAAATCTTTGACTTGATTCTTGTGTTCCTCTAGTCTGCTATTGGGTTTCATAAAATGTTTTTTATTTCAGTCAGTGTATGTTTAATTTCTAGATAGTCCTTTTTCATATCCTCAAGGGTCTCCCTCATATCCTCGAGGTTCTTGCTAAGCTTATCGGCCTTTTCTAGGAGCCTCTTAAAAAACTTTTAACTGTGGTTTTGAACTCTATATCCAGTCATTTGTTTTTCTCCATTTCTTTCATTTGTGATCTATTTTTTTGTCTCCCCATTTTCACTGCTTCCCTGAGTTGATAGGGTAGCTTTGTGTGCTAGGTATCTTGGCCTCCCTTGTTACCTTAGGTGTACACTCTTGGTGCACCCCTTTGTGGACTGTGTGTACAGCCTTGTTGCACATAAGTGTTGATTGTTGTTGGTGTCACTGGGAGGAATTAATCTCCAGGCCAACTGGCTGTGAGGATCAGCTGGGAGGCAGCCTTATGCGCCAAGATTGCAAATTTGCCAAAAGCAACAAGAGAAAAACACTTAATTACCTACAAGGGAGCACCTATACACTTGTCAGCTGATTTCTCAACAGAAACTATGCAGGTCAGATGGGACTGGCAAGAAATTTTCAAAGTGATGAATAGCAAGAACCTACAACCAAGATTACTCTATCCAGCAAAGCTATCATTCAGAATTGAAGGTCAGATAAAGAGCTTCACAGATAAGAAGAAGCTAAAGGAGTTCATCAACATCAAACTAGTATTATATGAAATGCTGAAAGGTATTCTTTAAGAAGGAGAAAAAGATGGCTGCTTCAAACTAGAGCATGGATGGAACTGGAGAACAATATGCTGAGTGAAATAAACCAGTCGAAGAAAGATAAGTATCACGTGAATGCACTCATTTATGGAATACAATGAACAACATAAACTGATGAACAAAAACAGATCCAGAGACAGAGATTGACTGTCAAACCTCAGAGGGATGGTAGGGGAGGTTGGGGGTAAGGGGAAGAGATCAACCAAAGGACTTGTATACACGCATATAAGCCTAATCAATGGACAAGGACACCTGGGGGTGAGGGCATAAGTGGTGATGGGGAGAGGGGGGTTGGAAGGGGTAATGAATGATGAGGACACATATATAATATCTTAATCAATAAAGAAATTTTTAAAAAGTGTACTCTCTTTTCTGATTTATTTAGGCTTCTTGTTATGATCTAGGTAGCATTTCACTAGGACAAAATAAAATTTTCATTCTGTTCAATGTTATTTGCACTGGACTTAGCTATAATAAAAGACCACTTCTAGCCGAGACCGGTTTGGCTCAGTGGATAGAGCGTCGGCCTGTGGACTGAAGGGTCCCAGGTTCGATTCTGGCAAGGGCATGTACCGTGGCTGCGGGTGCATCCCCGGTGGGGGGCGTGCAAGAGGCAGCTGATCGATGTCTCTCTCTCATCGATGTTTCTGATTTTCTATCCCTCTCCCTTCCTCTCTGTGAAAAATCAATAAAATATATTAAAAAAAGAGAAAAGACCACTTCTATGATGAGATATTATGTCCCATAATACCAGGTCATTAGCAAATTTGTTAGATTAGGAGAAAAAGATGTTTTTTCTTTATTCTCACCTCCAGTCCATCATGCTGCCCAACTAAAAGAAGAAATTCTGGAGCCACCATACCAAGTTGATCACTCCCACAACTTTACTTAGAGAACTTAGGCACTCTTGAACTGAATACTTATGATTAATAATAAAAATATTAGCTACAATTCATTGAGCACTTAATGTGTTCTAGGAACTTCAGAGACATAATCTTACTTAATTTTCCTCTTGTGGAAAAGGTGAACCTTGAGAGAAATTGTTACCCCCTCCCTTCCTATTTTATAGAGGGGAGATAGAAATAGAGGCTCAGAATCTCTAAGATTATAGAGCTAGTAAATTGTAGACAGGGGCTATAATAGCTTTCTAATTCAGGAGAATGAACTTTGATCACCACATACTACTTCTTGTTACCTTCTCTAACCTTCTACTTCTACTTCTACTTTTATTTTTTCTTTCCAAATTAAAACAGAAGAATTACTTAACTATGCAGTTAAGAGAAGTGTTACAGATTATCATGAAGTCTAGAACCTAAACATTTTTATCCACCTTATTTTTATGTAGATTTTATTGAACATAAGTTCCATAACATGTAAAATGTTTGACAGATTCATATCCCTGTGTAACCATTACACAGATTAATATCTAATTTTTATTGCCTTGTAAGTTTCCTAGTAATTAACACCTGGCAACCATAATCTGATTATTGCTGCCATAGATTAGATTTGTTTTTTCCTGAAATCTCATCTATGTAAATTATTTAGTGTCTAGTATTTTCATTTCAGTATAATGTTTGAAAATTTGCCATATTGATAGAGAAACAAGGAGTTTATTTTTGTTGCTGAGAAGTATTAAATATTATGCTTATACCGGTTCCTTAATTCATTTACAGACTCTTCTGCTATACCAAATCTGCTGTTGAGAACATGAATGAATTTTTCAGTTATTATACCCTTCAGTTCTAAGATTTCCACTTTTTATTTATGGTTTAATTTCTTTGCTGAGATTTTATTTCTGTTCACTTATTAGGAAAATATTTTCCTAAATTTAAAAATATATTTTATTTAGTTTTTTGCATATATTTAAAATAGGTGCTTTAAAATATTTGTCTGTTAAATTCAATAAGTTGAGCCATCCCAGAGTCAGTTTCTACTTGCTTTTTTCTGGACTATGAATCATAGTTTCCTAATAATTTTTGGTTGTGTAATGAAGATCAATGACTATAATTCTGTTTGTGAATTTTAACTTCTATAATAAAGAAGGAACATATTTTTCTCTTTGTCATTCTAAATTCTTTAAAAAAACCCCACTTGTTGAGCATTTACTATACATGCCAATATTGTGCTGGGTTTGACATAGGGGAACAACTGAGGAGTGTTATTGACCACAGTGTATCTGGGCAAACTGATAAGAAAAGGTATTGTGCAGGTAACTCAGAGTACCGCAGACAGAATTGAAAATCAATCAGAATAAAGTACAGTGAGAAGGAAAGTGAAAGTCAGTCTAACAATACAAGTACTTTTCAATTACATTTCTATAAAACAGATATTGAAGATTATGGAAAAATAATACTAGAGAACTCTTCAGGTAAGTGACATATCTTTATTGTTTTTAGTTTTTTTCATTACCTCCCTAATCACAAACTCTGGATACCTAGCAGAAGAAATAGAAGTTATTTTCATTTTTAGACAGGAATACATCCACAAAAGTAATTCACATAGGTAACATAAGTCATATCGTAATTCACGTTGGTATTTGAAACTGAAATTTATTTGATGCAATTACATAAGTACCTACCCAGCAATTTTATATAATTATTTTTAAAAAGTTAAGTTAGATCTGAACTTAAAAGATGGTCCACATCTTGCATTTTATATTAAAGCAATTGAATTTCCCTTAGATTTCTCTTTTTTCGTAGGTGAGCCTTCTGGTAAGTGCCCCCGGGGTGCCCGTGCTAGGAAGCATCTGTGGCCCAGCTGCAGGTTTGAGGGCAGCCTTCGGAGGCCTGAGTATCACTGTGTCTCTCCCGCACAGAAGTAGGTGCCTGAGTGACTGGGCTGGGAGGCTGTGATGTATAGGAAGCTGTGCTTTTTCCCATCCAGTGTGGCAGTTATCTTGTCAAGACTCTCTTTTCCATCTTTTCTTAATATCAACAAAAAGATGAAACCTTCACCAGGCTTCTGCCAGTACCACTGCAAGGAATATACGGGCTGTGTGGCATTACACTCGATGGTAACTTCTCCCCCCTCTTGAATGATGGAGTGCTGAGGACTCTGCTGCATTTCTTGGCTCCTCACACCTGATCAGAAAAACAGTTCAAGAACACAGAAAACCCACAGGAGATGCTCAGTCTCATAAAAGAAGGGCAATTTTCTTTCCTCCTTCCTTACTTAAAACATAAACATCCCCACAGAGTTACAGAATACGTATGGTTTTCATAGGAGCCCTCCCCAGGTCAGAAAGACAACCCAATTTCTGGCCTCAGGCTGCTGTCTCCCTTATAAATAAGCCTCTCCTAGGCTGACCGGGTACTCACAGGCCAATCTCCACAGCAGAGTGCCTAAAAGCACTTTGAGGAGAGTATCCATCCCTTGGCTCCCCAGCAAATCCAATAGACACTGTCAGATGCTGAATGGGCGTCCTCCGCAGGAATTGCTTTGAGCTCAGAGCAAGATCTGTTGTAGTTGTGTCTAGAATACTGAAACTTAGGGGGACCGCCAATCAGAGACATCACAGCACTTTCACCCTTTACAGAGAACGATGTACATCTAGAATACTTTTAAAACAGTGCCCTCCTCTGGCCGGGCTGAGAAATGATTAAAATTTGGACTTGATTGAATAAGTTTCCATCCAATATATGTCTTTGTTTTTTGTTTTTGTGTAAGGAAAGGCCTATCAATATACTGTATTAGAGTACAGAATTACTCCAGGATTCAGAGAAAAAGAAAAATCAAGGGAAAAATAGTTACATTTAATTATACCATTTACTTCTTCAGTGCACATCAGTGCCTTCAAGATAATGTATAAGCATCTTTATTATTTTTATGAAGTGATGTCTACATATTGTTCCAGTTTTGTGCTTTCTGTTGCCCATTTTGAGTTGTATGCTCTAGCCACTTCAAATTAGTTTGTCATTCTCTTACACTAAATCTTGACTATAACTTTGTGCATTCTGTTTTCCTATAATGTTTTCTCTGACTCTATTTTTCACTAACTTTATTATGAGTCTTAACTTAGGTATCACCTTTTTTAGGTAGCCTTCCCTTTTATTCTGTTTTCAATTTAGACGTCTCTATTAGATGGTCATAGTTCACTTTTCTCTTGTGATAGCTTTGATTATAATATTTTGTTATATATCCACAGTATTACATTTTCCCTGAGTGCAGGCACAATGTCTGCTTGATTATAACTGCATCTCCTATATTTGAACCAAGTCACACATTAGGTGTCAAATAAAAAAATTATTAGAAGAATCTCAAGTAAAGAGAAAACACATTTATAACTTCACAAAAATATATTATAGCTCATTTGTAAAATTGATTACATGGCTATATTGCATTATTGGTTTGAGAAATATCCTATCTAATAAAAGAGTAATATGCAAATTGACCTACCTCCGCCACACCCATAAGCCATGTCCACAAACCAATCATGAGCAATATGCAAATAAAACCAACCAAAATGGCTATGGCAACTGAGAGCAGGAGGGAGGTTTAAGTTTCCTGGCAATGGAGGAAAGCTTTCCCCTGCTCTTGCCTGCCTTGGCCAGGGGCGATTTCATGCATAGGGGGTCCACTGCCCAGGGCCCACGCCTTGGAGCCTAGGCCAGAGGCTTACAGCATTGGCTGAGGGTGGAGTAGGGCAATCGCAGTGTGCTGGGAGTCCCCTGCCCAGGGCCCCAGCCTCAGAGCCTCAGCCAGAGGCTGCCAGAGGTTTGCAGCCTTGGCTGGGGGCTGAGCAGGGTGATTGTAGCACACTGGAGGTCAACTGTCCTCAGAGCCTTGGCCAGAGACTTGTAGCCTTGGCTGGAGGCGGAGCCAAGCAATAGGAGTGAGCAGGGGTCCACTGTCCAGGGCCAGAGGCTTTAGGCCTTGGCAAGGGTGGAGGCCGAGATCAGAGGAGATAGGTGTGAACTGTTGAGGAAACACCTTTTCTGACCCCTCATTGGCTAAGCTCCCTGTATGCCACTGGTAATATTCTTAGTAATTTGGGTATAAGAATCCAAAAAAGTAATCTAGGGTTTTTCCACCACACTCCTGGAGAAAAAAAAGGTCTGCTGCTGGAGGGCTAAGAATGGTTATATCCTGCCTTAGGCGGTTTGGCTCAGTGGATAATGCCTAGGTTTGCCAACCTCAGAGTCCGGTTAGATTATGATCAAGGGAATGTCCCTAGGTTCCAGGTTCCTCCATGGCTGAGGCCCAGGTCAGGGCTCATGCAGGAGGCAACCAATCAAAGTGTTCCTTTCACTTTGATGTTTCTCTCTTTCCCTTTCTCTTCCACACTCTAAAAATCAATGGAAACATATCCTCAGGTGAGGATAAAAGCAAAACAAAACAAAACTAAGAAATGTCATATCCTATGAAAGACACATCTTGAAAATGCCTAAAGAAAGTTGTCATTTTTTCATGGTGAAGGGACCAGAGTTTGGGTTGATGAAAACACCTTGGTGGCAGTGAATGCAGCAGTGGGGTGATGGGGCTGGTGCCTTCCCCTGATCAACCCAGACGCCTCCCACAAAGGAAGGCCAGACTGTGGCTTAGGCCCACGGGTAGCCGGCCTAAGCCATCAGTAGGACATCCCCTGAGGGCTCCCAGACTGTGGGAGGGAGCAGGCTGGGCTGATGGGACCCTTTCCCCCAGTGCACGAATTTTGTTCACCGGGCCCCTAGTCTATATATATAAAAGGCTAATAAGCTAAGTGGCCCTCTGCCCATCCGACTTGTTGCTATGATGCTCACTGACCACCAGGGGCAGATGCTCAATGCAGGAGCTGCCATGTTACACACTAGCCATTTACAGAGAAACAGCACCACAGGCCTTGTACCAACAAAGCAATGTTCGGCTTCCCCCAAGTGGGACATAGGCCTCGCCACCATCCCAGAGCCACAGCCCACCAAGTCGCAGCCACGCTGCCAATACCCCATGTCACAAAATGCGGCCCACAGCCCAGCCCAGCCCAGAAAAGGTGGCTGTGGACACTGGGTAATGACATCACGTAGCAACGCCTGGCTTCCTCTCCCTAGGGGTGACTAGCCTCACAGTTTCTTCAGCCCAGGAACACAACTTGCTTTATAGCCAGGTGGAGACATTTCACACTTGAATTAAGTGTCTGTGAAGCATTTTCTCGTGCCTCATCTCATTTGATCCCCGCGGAAGTCCTGAAGTATGTGGATAGGAGACTCAATGAAATCCTATTTTCTTTTCATCAGCCGGAAAATAGAGATTTAGAAAGTTGACCCAACTGAAAAGAAGTAAGAAATGGTGGATCTTGAAAATGACTTCCAGTTTTCTCACTGCACAGAATATAGTCAAACACTGATGCAGTTAAATATTTCACCCTTTTTTTCTCCCTATGTGATCTACAATAATAACCTGCTTCTTGGTAATATTTACTGCTGTGTTGCTGACAATTACCTGAAAGAGAAGGTGAGGTGCTTCTCTGGGCTGGAAAAAGTTTAGCTAAATCAGAAAGCAAGTTTACTAATTAATCAATTTTATTCTATATCAATGTAGCCTATATTCATAAAAGACTACATTGACTCCCACATGCGAGATACATATAAAGCTCTCACTGGTGCCAATCACACGCATGTGTTTCGATCCGTAATGATTGATCGTGAATTTGGTTGACACTTCTATTATCTGACAAAATGGGAATAGCGATATTAAAATATTTCTTCTAATTAATTTTCTTTTACTGTGCATAAATCCTTGTACCAGGCTACTAGTATATATATATATATATATATATATATATATATATATATATATATATATATACAACTTTGACTTTCAGTCCTGAATCCACTATGACTTCTCTTGCCTTGTACGTGTTTGTACTCCTAACATCCCTTCCCCTATTGCTTCTATCCTTCAACCTGATTAACTCCTACCAAACCTTCAGGTTTCAGCTTAGGCATCACAGACTCCAGCTGTCTCTTATTCACTACTAAGGCTGGGACTGGAGTGGGACTCTGTATGCCTTCATCTCACTCTTTGCTTTTCTAAATTTTGTCATTGTTTCACTTTACTTTTTTAATCATCTACCTATATAACTTACTAGATTATAAATACAATGAGAGTACAGTATATACTATACATTTTCTCATAGCTCTTTTTCCTCTGGCATGTAACATTTTTGTAGAACTTAGCAGTTACTCCATAAATAATTGTTGATTGATTGAATGAGTAAAACATGAGAAAATGCTGGCTGGAAATTATTCTCCTTGCCTTACACATGAAGTCTTGATATAAGATGGTGGATCAGTTGTAGAAAGTAGCTGTTTTCCAAGGCTGCCTCCCAAATATATAAAGTAAGAAAAGGATATAGGTTGAATGAATGAAATGTGAGTGTTGCAGTATGAAGAGCTTGACCAAAAACAATAAGAATGAGGAGGTATGTAGCAATCCCTTTTGGCATGACATTTTGTGTAGCTTTAGGAATGTAGCGAAGGCATGGCTGTATTGCCATGCTATGGCTTCCCTTCATACACAGACATATAATTGGGTAAATATAATGGCAATCAAAGTGAAAATGTCTCTTGTAACAGAACTTTATAACTGAAATAATTTATAAATCATTTAAAATATATCTGAGCTCAAGGAAATCTCTTTAATTTGTTGAATTATAATGTTTGAAATAGTTTTGTTATGAACAAGGAAGTGTAATAACTAGACTGATTATTCATTCATATTTCATCTTTTTAAAAATTGAAATGAACTTCATGGTATCATTTATATGTGGAATCATTTAAAAAAGCTGAACTCAGAGAAACAGAATAAAAAAGTACTTGCAAGAAACTGGGGGTGAGTAGAAGAAATAGAAAAAGGTTGAAAAGTACATAAAAATAATTTAAAAATTAAATTTATTTTACATAGTACTAGAGGCCTGGTGCACTAAATTTGTGCATGGGGGTTGGGGGTATCCCTCAGCCCAGCCTGCACTTTCTCCAATCTGGGAACCCTTGAGGGATGTCCGACTGCCCGTTTAGGCCCAATCCTATTGGGGAGGGCAGTTGGGAGGTTCCAGGCCTGCAAGGGAGGGCAGTTAGAGGTGACCAGGCTGGCAGAGGAGGGAAGTTGGGGGCAAACAGGCTGTCAGGGGAGCAGTTAGATATAAGTTAGGCTGGCAGGGTAGTGTTTAGGATTGATCAGGCTGGCAGGCAGAAGTGGTTAGGAGCAATCAGGGAGGCAGGCAGGTGAGCAGATTGGAGCCAGCAGTCCTGGATTGTGAGAAGGATGTCCGACTGCCCGTTTAGGCCTTATCCCTAAACAGGCAGTCGGAGATCCCTCGAGGGGTCCCAGATTGGAGAGGGTGCAGGCTGGGCTAAGGGACATCCCTCGTCCCCTGTGCATGAATTTCCTGCACCAGGCCTCTAGTATAATATGTCATGTTATATTATTTTTCTTAGTCAGCCCCTGTTACTGTAGGATATATATATACCGTGTGTATATGTGTGTGTGTGTATATATATATATATAAATATATATATATAATTCATATGTAATACATATACACACATAACATGTGTAATATATTGTGATATAATATGTTAGGAAACTGACACTTACTTTGGCCAATTTGCTATTGCAAGGTATTATGGAAGCAGAGGTTGATAAGATGCTTTCTTGTTTCAACTCTTACTCTTGCTTCTCCTTGATTGACACAAAAGTATGCCTGACCTTGGCTGCTGGAGGAGTTTTAGTTATCCTAAATAAAGGATAGCCAGCCAGTCGCTCTTTAGACATGACAGTGAGCATCTTGGCCTAATTTGCATATTTTTCAACCAAATACTGTTTAGCTGAGCCCAGCCTAGATAGTCAATTCACACAATCATAAGTTAAATTATTCACTGTTTTAAGCCTTTGAGTTTTGAAGTAACTGCAACAACAGCTAACACACACAACGGGAGATATGGGTATTTAATTAAGCAGCCCCTGATGCGGCTTCAAGAAAATAAGAGCATACTGCCTTATGGTAACACGTGTAGGCAATGAGCTCTGTGTTGACTCCATGATTGGAGGTCTCATAGTTTCAGAGATTTGGGATTTCTGAGCCCAACCAAAATGAAATGACTACTAAAACAGTCTCCTGTGAAATATATGTAGTGTCCATACACAGGGGCCACTTTGGAAAGCTACATGATTTATTTTTTGTAAGAAGATATTTCAGGAATACCATTAGCTTTTGGGTGAAAAATAATTTTAGAAAGTTCCTTCTCATTTATTACACAATACATACATACAGAGAGACACTAAACTATGTAAACATTATGTACACACGCACTCTCATCCTATTTAACTTTTTTCCCCATGGTAAGTGGGAATCTTTTCTTTTCAGCTTGAAATTCTATATTTAAGGTACTAAGAACAATTCTGGCATGAAGAAAAAAATGTTTCCATAGACATTCAGGTTGACTAATTTCCTTCTATTCACCACACAATTGAAAAGCCCAGCTAATGTAGCTGAGCATCAAGTCATGAACCAGGAGGTTATGGTTTGATTCCCAGTCAGGGTACATGCCTGGGTTGTGGGCTCAATCCCCAATATGAGGCATGGAGAGGCATCTGATGGATGTTCCTCTCCCATCAATGTTTCTATCTTCTCCTTTCCTCTCTCTCTAAAAAAATCATAAAAAATAAAACAAAAAGCATAAAACCCGTGGTCAGTATATTGAAATCATATAGCCATTGGACTACAAGGAAATAGATTTCTCCTAGTTCTAACCTGTATTTCATGAATGAAGAAATCTGACGGATTAATAGAATTTCCAAAGGGAATACAAATTGATAGTGGAAGTTATAATATAAAATATCAAGACATTTTTTATTAGTTAACATGCTCATTACATTACCACTCATTTGTATAAAATGGGAATCTCAAGTAGGTAACATAGCTCACTTATGTTTGAAGCTAGAAACTGCCAACCTACTAGACATCCCTGAATTAATCAGTACTTGGGCTATTTCCCACATCATCCAACTTCCTGTGGTCCTACAATGACGTTGGCCTATTTTTCACTCTCAGCTTTGAGCTACATTCTAAATCCTTTGTGCCACATACCCATGTCAGCTGAGAATCAGGATGTTTACCAAGAACAATATCTTTGCAGCTGACAAACTCCACGATATGCCTGTGTTTATTATTATGATCCACAGGGAAACACCCCTTACTGATGGGCAGTGGGTCAAAGAGGTCAGTGTCTTCCTGGGAAGAGAATATACAGGAAGTGATTTATTGAAGCAATAACTAGAAGTAATTTATGAGTGAAAACACACACACACACACACACACACACACACACACACACACAAATAAATGCATGTAGGCACAGTTATCCAGAAATAATAACCAGGGATTACTTTGTCCATTTTACACATGAAAAATGAAGTCCATGATTGCTGGTATTCAAAGGCACACAAACATTCACTGAGAGAACTTGGGGTTTAGGACCCTGGAATCCCTATCCTAAATATATACTTTCCTTTGAGATGAAGGGGAAACAGGCTGTCCTCATTCCAGGGGCTAGCAGGAACAAGGCATCACCAGATAATGGTACCTTGGCTCCACCAGGAGCCTTTCTCTGAAAGTGAACAACGAGAATGGTTCAACTCTTGAACAACCTGAGGCACAGAGAACATTCTTAACTCGTTCGTAGGACTTGTCATGTATCATTTTTCCTTACAGCTCAGCTTGCTCACTACCTCAAAGCACACCCTCTCTTACTGCTATGTGTAAATGGACCAATTCTGTGTACTTCCCAGTCAGAGACTCCAAAGTGGGAGTTAGCTTGGTCACAGCTGCAGGTTTGAGAACAGGCTGCAGGTGTCTGGAGAGCACTGTGTACTTGCTGCGCACAGGTACAAGGCTGAGTCTCCAGGCTGCGAGGCCGCAATGTGCAGAGAGAGGTGTTTGGCACTTACATCGAGGAGGACTGTGAATCTTCCATCTTCTTTTTTATCCAAAACTGAAGGTATTGATATTAGGAATGCAGGACCTTTAGTGGGGTATTTTTTGTACCATGCAAAATATGTAAACATATTATTATTGTAGTCACAGTTCAGAATAGAAATTCCTTCTTCTTGCACACTTAGGGATGGAGAATTTTGCTCAACCTGTTGCTGGTCACCATTCTCTTGTTGACTTTTCACCCCTGTTTGGAAAGAGTAATAGATTTTAAATTTTATTCTTAAAGTTCCCACAGAAAACCAACATAGACCAGAAAACAAATAAAACAAAACCCCCCCAACTATCTCTTCTCTCAGCCTTGCAGTATTCCCTGGAGTTTCTCTACTATATTCAAACTTCCTACCCCAAACTCACAGTCTGGCTGAAGACACAAAATCAATAATAACACAGCTAGGAGCTTGTCCATTTTTCCTGGGTAGACTGGTTGTCTTCTCTCCTGCCCAGGCAACTGTCAATCTGACTTCAACTTCCTACACTTCATTCAGATAGAGAGCCTTCTAGTTCACATAAGAACAGCCCTGTTTTAAGTGAACATTATTTTTCTTTATGAAAGAAAGCACTGCCCCCTTTAGTCCACATGTAGCAAATTTCTGAAAATGTATTTCTGAATTTCCTAAAGATCAACTTGTAATTCTTTCCATAAGTTAAAGTAAGAGACTTTAAGAAAATGAATGTTTTCAGAGGTCACATAATTCAAATATATGTATATATTTTTATTGCAAGTAGAAAACGATAACTGAGAATATAAGAATTATGCAAAGGCAAATGATTGACACTTTTTTAACTGGCTTACTTAGGCAGACACCTTATTTTAAAATATTAATAAAAATTGGTGTGTGTCGGGGACTCATAGGATTTGATGTTATATTTTATACAGTGGTTACAAATATAGAACACAGGGAGCTTACTTTGAATGTAATTGCATTCTAATGTGGTCTTCAGTGGTGTCCATGTTTCCTTTTGTTAGATAAATGCCACAAGGTAATTAAATCTGATATAAATCTGGACACCTCTCTTAAAAACATGGAGTCACCACAGAGCTCATGGAGGGCCTGCCTATGTTACTATAATGTATCCTCTCTAATAGTGTCCTCTGTGATAGATCGCCTTCTGAACCAGAGGATCTCTGCCAGGACCTAGTGAATAATTTAGTGTGTTGATATTCTCAAATGAGAAAAAATTGCATAATCCTGCGAAGTCTGTAGATATCATGAGACCATAATCTTTAAAGGTACCAAAAAATGCCCCAAAGGCAACTATTTTCTTGTTTTCATTTTTGTTTCAGGTCTAGTATTTGTCTCCACAGTTTAATCCAATGGAAGATACGAGAAGAATTTATTTTGCTTTCAATGCTAAGTAATGATTGGGTAACTAATGCTTACAGTTAAGGTTAAGTCCCACTATAACTTTCTGGAATTTAGTTGAGCAAAGATACAGAACACAGAATACAATAATTGATTTCTGGTACATATTTTACATTGGGAAGAAATAGTTCTACTTTTTATTTAGTAATAATGAGACATTCTGGGTAGTCACAGTGTTATCAAGTCCAGGACAAGTTGATAAGTTGTCCATGTTTTATATTACATATATATGTGCTTTATATTACACATATATTACATATATATATGTATTAGTTCTCCACCCTTTTTTGTCCTTCAGCCTGAATAACTCATATTAACCGCTAGGTTTCAAGCTGGGGCATCATATATTCCAGGAAGCTATCCTGACTGACATCTATTTGATTTCATAACAGCCTTTGCTCTCTCAATTTAGTTCTTCTCTTACTTTACAGAAATTGTATGACTTAAAAGAGTTACTTAAAAGAACGTGTTCTGTACTAGACTATATATTCAACAAGTGAAGGAACTCTATTTATTATTCAAAGCTCCCTATCCAGTATCTAATAGCCTAAACATTTGTTGCATGATTGAATGTATGAAACTTGTGAGTAAAGGTGGATGAAAAATATTGTCCTCACATAGATGAGAGCACGGCTTGCTTATGATGGTATAGCATACCCATGGCTGGAGATTAGCTTTTTTCTAATGGTTTTTCTAAACATAACAAAGAGGAGAGTAATATAAATGAATATATTTGAATATAAACAAAATGAACAATCAAGTGCACTGTAAGAAGCTGGAATGAAATAGTAAGTGAAGGATTGTTCTTTCTTTGACACTTTAAGGTTTGATTTCCCTTCATACATGAGCATAATATGGGGTAAGAAGAAAAAAACATTCAGGGTGAAAATATCCATTTTAACACAGAGCCTTATGATGAGTTTGAGGGATCCTCTAGGCGGAATGGTTGACCCACTGACTGTCTGATTGGGGGGTTAAGGTGTTAAGCATGGTTTTGTTTGGGACAGGAATAGTTACTATATTGATTATTCATCAGCATTTCCAGTTTTGAGAAAGAGACACCGTGTTGATTTATCAAGTGCGTATGTCTCACCACAACATTATAAGTAGGTAAAACATGTGGACTTCTCTACCTGTTTGTTAGGTTTGGGGACTACAGCCACATGTCTGGGTTCAGGCTTCAGGTGCCAGGGAAGCACTCTGCCTCCATAATGCAGAGGTCAGTGGCCGAGTCTCTGGTCTGGTATAAAGAAAGTTCTTTCCATCATTCATACTGATGGTGGCCTTTTTTCCCTCCTCCTTTTCTTCCACATTTACCTATACTAGAAAAAGAATGGCGCTTTCCCCAGGTTTCTGTCTTTACTGATATAAGCGGAAAAGAAGCAGAAAAGAAAGTATAGGTAAGATTGGTAGTTTCTTGCTCTTAGAGATTAAGGGATCGTATAGTCTGCCTTACATTGAGTTGGCTGTTCACTCCTTTCCAGAAAGATACAACCAGATATGGAAGAGTTGATCAATCTCTAGATTTTATCCAGTTACACTATCCCCACAGAGATTCCTGAGATGAGCCACACATGTGCTTACACTGTAGTGTCAAGTTGTAGCTCATTTAGAAATGCTTTCTGCAGGAATCAGGAGATGCAAGGCAACAGGAATGCAATTCTAATCACATTGGGGCCCTGTTCCCACTCTGGGGGTTCGGTTTTGTCCTCAGCTAGAGTTTTGGGTACAGGCTGCAGGTGTCTGGAGTGGGCTGTGCCTGCATAGCACAGAAGTAAGTGGCTGAGTCCCCAGGCTGCGAGTCCTTGAGGGAGAGGTGGTTATAATGTTCCTTGATACCAACTATGGATTTTAGTCCTCTTTTTTGCTGTATTTCAAAAGCTATGATATGAGGAGTCCTCCAGGATTTTGTTGGAACCACTGAACATTGGTTTGGGGATAGAAAAAAGTGCATCTCATAGAGAAATTTCTCCTTTGTTGGAGGATCAGAATCCCAGAACTCTGCTTCACCTTCATCTGAGATCTTAACCTAATAGAAGGAAATAGCACAGGCGAGGGTCACTGAAAAATGACTGTATCTGTTTCCGAGTGTAAGACAATTTTCTCTAATTTCCATCCTCATGGAAAGGACACAGTCCAGGAGACTTGTGTTCTCTCTCTTTCTCCACCTTCCTTTCCTTCCTTGCTTCTTTCAAAATTCACTGTGACATTCCTCTGGGATGTTTTTAACTCACAGTAGATCTGTATCCACAAGAAGCTCAACAAGACTTTCATTTGTACCGTCACAATTCATTACTCTTTTGCTACAGGGATACTCCTTGATGTCAAATGCCTTTAAATATTAGTGTGGATGATATGTTGAATTTTGGAACTATTTTGTTCCTCAATCCATCCATTTCATGAGGTAGATTCAGCAGCAGCCACTCCTTAAGCTTTTTGTTGCTCAGCTTTGCAATGGGCAGCTCCACCTTCCTTTGTTGGGGGTAATGGAGGGATTATATTTTAGGATTTAAGAAACTCTGTGTATATGTAGAATAATTTGGGTAAAAAATGAGGAGATAGTAGCTTAGAGAGAGAATGAAGAATCCTATCTAATAAAAGAGAAACATGCAAATTGACCATACCTTCACTACACTACCAGCCAATAGGAGCGAGTATGCAAATTAATCCAACCAGGATGGCGGGCTGCCCTCTCCTCCCCCAACCCCACTGCCCGAAGCCCAGCCATGGTGGTGCTGGGGCAGTGGGGGTCCAGATCGCAGTCCCAAACCCAGCAGGGAGGTCGGTCCCAGTGCCACCAAGGCAAACCTTGGGATGGGAGGGTGGGGAGTGGATTGGAGACACAAACCCACAGGCCTGGCACCCAGCAGCCCCAAGGCCTGAGGCAGAGGTGCTTGGGTTGCTGAGAGGCATGGGTTGGAACAGCAGAGACACAAAACCACAAGAAACCTGTGGAAAGGAAGATAAACTATCATAACTTTATCTCCCTTTCCACAAGATGAGAAAACTACCCCTGGATTATTTAGTGCTGTGGCCAACACCTTTCTACAAACACAGGATAATGTTATGATCACTCTCAGAAAGGTCTGGTCTCCAGGGAATAATGCTACTGTGGCAAGTCATCTAAGAAAGGAAATAAGCTTTTGTTAGGTTTATTCTGAAGGTCAGAAAACATGCCACCCAACATATCCTGTGTTGTTATATTGATGATCTTGAGCTGTAGATGCTTGAAAAACAGCAATTGCATGTGAAAGATTTCACTGAAGTCTCATGATCTCCCTAAAATCAGATCCCCCCCAAAGGAGTTTAAATGATGGGAGAAGTGTCATCAGGCAAAGAAGACTGACTCCTGTCATGGGACATGAGAGAAGTTGACATCACACCTAAACTTTGTTACAAACTATTTCCCCCCACCCCATTCATCTTTCCCAAATATCATTTATTCTCCTTTAAGAGGCCTACATCTCCCGTCCCCTATCCCCAGGAAGAAGGTATGTAAATCTGTATTCTAAGCCACCTTGAAGAGTTACTCATTTTTCCCTGGGATCTCCTACATATACACAAGGTACACATGTTAATGAACTTTTGTTCTTCTCTTGGTGATCTGTCTTTCATTACAAGGGCCCCCACTAAGAATTCAGAAAGGTAGAGAAAAACTATTTTTCCTCCTCCATGATTTTATCTCAGGAAATCAAGTCCCCAGCTGAACAATGAGGTTGTCTCAAGTATCAGGCAATTCCAGCTGATGGGAGGGAAGCTTCTAGGGAGAAATCAATGATACTGGCACTAAAGTGGGATTGAGGACACACATGTGGTTGCTGGTGGGAGTTCAGCATTTTTGGAGGATGATTTGACAAATACGATAGAAATGTTCAAGGTCCATCTAAGAGTCTTCTTCTAGGAATCACATCTGCTGAGATAAAGCACAAGCGCATAAGCCTTGCTCAGAACCCAGAATGCTACTGCGGGCTCCCCTTCTATGATAGGAAAACCTGGGAATAACCTGCATTTTTAGGACAAGGTGGCATCTATACTAATAAAAGGGTAATATGTTAATTAGACTGAACATCTTTCAGATGGCCTTCTGGATGTCCTTCCAGACATCTTTCCCGACAAAGCCATGTTGGCAGGGCCAAGGCAGAGATGGTTATAGGCAATCAGGTAGGCAGGTGAGAGCAGTTAGGAGAACCAGGCCAGCAGGAGAGAGCAGTTAGGAGAACCAGGCCAGCAAGGGAGAACAGTTAGGGCAAATGGGCTGTCAGGGGAAAGCAATTAGGGGGATCAGGCTGGCAGGCAGGTGAGTGGTTAGGAGCCAGAGATCCCAGATTTGAGAGAATGTAGGCCAAGCTGAGGCAATCCCCTTCCTGTGCATGAATTTCATGCACCCAGCCTCTAGAATATACTCACACACACACACACATACATACATACATACCTGGGACAACAATATTCAACAAATATAATTATACATATTTATATAATACAAGAATATATTATACATGATTATATATATACTAGGGGCCCAGTGCATGAAATTAGTGCATTGGGGGTGGGTGACCCCTCAGCCCAACCTGCCCCCTAAATGGGGTCGATTGCTGGCTCTGCTCTGGATGCCTTGGCTTCGCTCTCCCAGCTCAGGCCTTAGCCATGGTGGTGACTGCACAGCCCCGGGGGCACCCTGAACTTGCAGCAGCCAAGGGTCAAGCTGCCCAGAGCCTGGTCACTGTGCAGCACTGGGGGCATGGGCGCTGGACACAGAGCACTCGGCCAGATGCACACAACCTTGACTGTGGAGATTGGTGGGACTTGGGAGGAGGATGCCAGGGTCTCTCACCTTCTGGACCTTTGAGCCACGTGTCCATCTCTCCCCTCGAAGGCTGCTCTTTGGAGGGCCCTGCTATGCACGCCGCACCTCCCCAGCTCCCTGACTCCCATTCTCCCGCCTTCCCTGCTGTGCCCAGAGATGCTCCACCGCAGACCCGGGACCCCTTAGGCGCCTCTTCCAGTGCCTCTGCCAAAGCGCAGCGCCTGTATTTTCCCAGCTCCTTCTTTCCCTTTTAAAATTGAAAGTTATTGAGGTCGCTCAGGGTTGTTGCTCCAGCAGTTTCCTTCCTCGCCCCTGAGCTTCCCCCGCTTGCCACAGCCATGCCCCCTCCCCTTCCTTTGCCCAGTCTTTCCCTCCATCCTCCCTCCCTCTTCCCCTCTGGGGTTCTCCTGACAGCCTAGCCACACTAGAATGGCTCCTGCTCAGGAAAGGCAGAAGCAACTTGAGGTCTCTCCCACAGCCCTTGGCAATGGCAGTGGTGCCGATGGGCTTGCTCCTTGATGCTCCCGGGACCTCTGCCTCCACCTCCGCAGCCTCTGAGCCCCGGGGGCTGTCGCTACTGCCGCCCCCTCGGACCCTGCCCATGTCTGCTGCCACCGTGCACCATGCTACCTACAGCCACCCTGGCGAGGCCTCCCGTTGCTCCTGGGACCCTCCTCGCTTGTGGTGCTGATAGCCACCCTCATGGGAGCCGTGACGGCTCAGGGCTCAGATGCTGTGAACGTACAATAGTTGGTTTCCCTCTATGCCCGACCTGCTCTGCTTGCCACCCCAGCGTGCCCATTGCATCTGCGCACAGAAGTTGTGTCCGCTGCTCGGGGTGTCCCCCCCCCCCCCTCTGTGCACCTCACACCTACATACATTTCTAAAACATTCAACATACTCATCCAACACACTCGCCCTCCTGCCTCTTGCAGCTCAGCCCGCCCCCTCCCACTTCGCACCTGCCTTGGCCCCGCCCCCTGCCTCACACTGCTCAGCCCCACCCCTTGCATCACTCGGTCCTGCCCCTCACTCCTGATTGGCTGGTAGCATAGTGAAGGTATGGTCAAATTTGCGTATTACTCTTTTATTATATAGGATATATATATAATACATATATATATATAAGCAATTTTCATTTTTACATTCCATTTATCATTTTTGTTGAATTTATTAAAGTCAAATAAAATAATAATAGTCCAGGAAATATGAAAACTATAGAAATAAGAACTATGTCATAATAGTACACAATAGTAGAAAAAATTATTTCCTTCCTCAGTTCTTTTCATATATATAAATATGAAGGATATATATGAAAATGACCAAGAAAATTAATCTTAAGTGATCTATATGTTAAATCAATAGAGTAGAAAGTTTTAGGATAAATATATATATATATATATACACACACACACACACACTATATAATAAAAGAGAAACATGCAAATTTGACCATACCTTCACTCCTAATTGGCTATGCTACCAGCCAATCAGGAGTGGGGGTGGGGCCAAGTGATGTGAGCACTGGGCCTTGTGGGTGGAGATGAAACAGCAGTGGTGGCAAGCACCCAGCCCCCGGGTGCTGTGAGGGGAAGTGGTGGCAGCAGCAGCAGTGGTGGTAGTGGCAGGGAGCACCCAGTCCCCAAGGCCAGGTGGTCACAGGCAACCTGGGCTGAGCTGAGCAGGGTGATGGCTGGGTGCCCAAGGCCTAAAGCCTCTGGCAAGGCTTTAGACCTTGGGCAGGCTGGTGGTGAGCCATCAGTTGGACATCCCCTGAGGGCTCCCAGTATGTGAGAGGGGGCAGGTTGGGTTGAAGGACCACCCACGCCCAGTGCACGAATTTTGTGTAATGGGCCCCTAATATATATATATATATATATATATATATATATATATATATATATATATATATTACTCTAACCTTAAGAGTTTCTACTCTATCAATTTAACATATAGACAATTCAGTTTTCAAATGGAAGAATAGAAGGTTTTGTCCCTTAGGGGACATTTGGCAAATTCTGGAGACATTTTTGGTTGTTACACTGGGGAAAAGAGGGGGGTCTACCTGGCCCTAGTTTTAATGTTGCAGTTGAGAAACTCATATAGACAATGATTTTTAGTTCAAACAACCCTCTGCCATTTTCTTTTCTTTTTAAAAAAAATATATTTTTATTGATTTCAGAGAATCAGTTGGAGAGGAAGGAAAAGGGAGAGATAGAGAAACATCAATGATGAGAGAGAATCATTGATCAGCTGCCTCCTGCATGCCCCCTACTGGGGATGGAGCCCACAACCAGGGTATGTGCCTTTGATTGGAATCGAACCCGGGATGCTTGAGTCCACAGGCAGACCTCTATCCACTGAGCCAAACCGGCTGGGGCTGCCATTTTATTTTAAACATTATTTATCCACCCTCTTCTTCTCACATGTAGTTTACTTTTTCTTTATTTGCCTTTTTCTTTGCTTCAGTTTCTTATCCTTCAGTTTCTGATCTTATATGAGGTACTGCTCTCCTGTACTGGCCTGATCACCCCTAACCTCCTCTGCCTCGGCACCGCACCCAGGACCCAGGATTCTCTCCGCCGGTTGGCTGCAGGCACCTGGAACGACAGGGCAGGTGGCTTCTCCCTCTCAGGCTGCAGCCGCTGGTGCCTGGGACCGTGGGGTGGGAGGCTTCGCCCAGGCCTGGCTTTGTCAGGAAGGATGTCCAGAAGGTTGTCAGGAAGATGTGGGGTCCAATTAGCATATTACCCTTTTATTAATATAGATTGGCATGATTTAGAAAAGAACAACAATCAGAGGTTGGAAAGAATTTCTGAATAAATAAATAAAAGCTCATATTAGTTCCTAATACTAAGAAATATGAATTCATGAAACTGCAAAATTACAGAAATATAAAACAAACTGTTTTGTTAATCTCAGTTTCATTTTGATTCTTAGAGATAAGAAAAGAGAATTGGTTATTAGAAATCAGGATGTGTGTTATTAACAACTAGAGGCCCGGTGTATGAAATTCGTGCACAGGGTTGGGGGGGGGGGGCGGGATGTCTCTTAGCCCAGCCTGCACCCTCTCCAATCTGGGACCCCTCGAAGGATGTCTGACTGCCCATTGAGGCCCAATCCAGGACTGCTGGCTCCAAACTGCTCACCTGGCTGCCTCCTTGATTGCCCCTAACCGCTTCTGCCTGCCAGCCTGATCACCTGCTAACCACTACCCTGCCAGCCTAATTGATGTCTAATTGCTCCCCTGTCAGCCTGTTTGCCCCCAACTTCCCTCCTCTGCCAGCCTGGTCATCTCTAACTGTCCTCCCCTGCAGGCTTGATCGCCCCCAACTGCTCTCTCTTGCAGGCCTGGTCCCTCCCAACTGCCCTCCCCTGCTGGCTTGATCGCCCACTACTGCCCTCCCTTGCAGGGCCTGGAACCTCCCAATGGCCCTCCCCTGCTGGCCATTTTGTGGTGGGCATCTTGTGTCCACATGGGGGCAGGATCTTTGACCACATGGGGGCAGCCTTCTTGTGTGTTGGAGTGATGGTCAATCTGCAAATTACTCTTTTAAAAGATAGGATGCTCTGCCTCACATATTCTCTTGCTCCCCCTCCTCTATCCTGGCCTAAATTATTAGCCTTTTTCCTGTTTCAGAGCCTTTTGTTCTTCATCCAGCAGTTAATCCTGAAAGTCTAAAGAAATTTTTCTCAGGTTAGAGTGATGTCTGGTGAACTAACCCCTTGTGCTGACAACACTTGATATACAGCAATGCAACTGCCCAGGCTGTCAGAGTATGGCCTTGGCACCAACAGTGTTTTCATTCATTTTAGAATGCTTCAGGGGCCTGGGAGCTCCAAGTAGCTCTGAGACATTATTACTCTGAATGGAGATTTAGGTCAGAGTATTCTTCAAGTTATGGGTCCTGGAGAATGACAGCCGTGGGAACGAGAAGACACCCCTCCATCACAATGAGAATGAGTTCCTCCAAAGCAGAAAACCCGTTATGTCCATATTCTCTGTACAGAAAACATATCAGGATACAAATGAAGGTTTAAGTATACCTTATCAAAGCTGTGTTTCCTATTTTCAAGCTTTTTATTTTTCCAATCCATTGAGTTAGGCAATTCACAAAACACTGCTAATCCTCACAGTGATGCTGTGAAGTAAGTACTTTATTTCCAAAGTACTTATCAGAACAATGATGCTCACAGAGTTAATCTAAAATGTCCAAAGTTAGACACCCAATAAGTGGCAGAGTCATAAGAAACTCTCGCTCTTTTCACAGTGTCATGCCACTTTCAGTGATAGAGATGAGTAAGAACAGTGATCACTGGGTGATCTCCTGGGGAAATAAAAACAAAATCTCCTGCCAATCAAAACACCTCTCCACAAAGAGAGAAAAGGGAAAGAAGAAAAACAGAATTATTCTTGAATAAGCATTAAACTAGGATGTAATGTGCCTCACAGATAAACTGTTAAAAAGATTACAAAGAGAGAAAGAAATTTTACTCCTTTACATAGCCAACAAGATGCATCCCAGTATATACATTACATCAAGATAAATTTACAACCAGTCCTCAAATAAGAGGCTGGACAGCGCCATTTGTTATAGTTCTTCTCAGTCTACCTGGTAATTGGGGTCGCTACCTGTGAGTCCTAATTGCCTTTATCCAATGGCAACATTCCTCACATCTTTATGACCAGAGGCAAGTTTGCAAGGTGCCAGGAGAATTTAGATTCCTACAGCCCACAGAAACGTGGATATAATCTTGATTACATTTCAAAGAAATGGCTTCTAGGTGCTTGAGAGAAATCTCCTGGATTGTAAAACTGGAAAGAAGGCTCTTTACCTTTTATAAAGATTTACACACATCTCAAAGGGACAAAGAAAGAATTCACAACCGCAAGTTTTCCAACATAAATACTCTAAGAAAAGGGAGAGGAAAAGTGTCTTTTTCTTTTTATACTGGGGAGAATTAAATTTTATTTTTTCTTATTTTTAATTTATACTTGCCCTTACAATCGTTAAAATGAAGGCATTCCATGTGCTAAAATTTCCAGAGGAAGCTTTTGGAGTGGGTTACTGAAGAATTCTGAGGTTAAACTACAAGAAAAAACAAATTTCTTTTAAAACCTAAAAATGAAAAAAGACCACAGTTATTAATGAGTTGCATGGTAATTGATATTGTCTATGATTAAAAGACCTAGGATAAAAACCTGCATTCCATGGTCTCCCATGAGTGTAAGAAATTGCTGAAAGTTTAAAGATGAGGCCTCTCTGAATGGAAAATGAAAGTTTTTTATTAATAAAGAATTACAGGGAAATTGATATTTCAAGGAATACATATGATCAATGGAAATGCAGATCCTTCTTTGCCTAAGGACATTTTGTTTATATCTTTATTCCTGCAGTTAGAATTGGCACAGAAAAACGCAAAGCTGTTTTTTGTTATTCCTACTGCAGCTAAGATTGTATTTAGCTGCAAATAACAAAAACTCAACCAAATAATGATTTATTAAGTTTTTCTTGCAAAAATAAATTTGGGGGAGGGATTTGACTTGGCATGGGATTGGAGAGGGCTTATGCTGTGCTTTCCTTTATGGGAAAATGTCATTTCCGTGTATGGGAAGAAAAATGTTGGAAATGGGGACAAGATACTGTAGTGCCTGCGCCAGGAAAGCAAAAACATTACAGGAAATTCCTAGCAGGTTTCTAATTATGTCTCATTGATCAGCACCATGCTATCTGCAACACCTAATTATAAGAAAGGATGTGAAATGTGTGGGCTTTCAAAAAAAATCTGGGGATACTGTTGCCGAAATAAAAGTGGAGAGCTCTGTTGACATGGAAGAAGAAGGGAATGGTGATTAGGTTGGCAACTCTCAGAGTCTGCCTTCCTGACTATCAAGGTGGGGGTTCAGAATATTAGGTAGAAATGAACTCATTCCTCCTTGCGGAGTGAGTAAAAATTTCATTATAAGGGTCACATTTATTTAGAGGCATTAGTAATATTATTAGCAGGGACATTCACTGAGTATGTATGCTATACCTGAGACTTCATATACTTTTGTATATTATATCTCATTTAATTGGTAGCAAGTTAACCAGATAGGTGTTCTTACTGACATGTATTTAGGAATCTTAGATGAGTATAACTAACCAGTGTCCTGGTGCATGAGTTCGTGCACATTGAAAGGAAATTAATTAGAAGAAATATTTAATATCATTATTTATCCTTTATAACAAGAGCATCAACCAAATTCACAATCGACAATGACAGATCAAAACACATGCGTGAGATTGGCACCAGCAAGAGCTTTATATGTATCATGCATGTGTGAGTCAGCATAGCCTTTTACAGATATAGAATAAAGTTGCTTCATTAGATCTGCTTTCTAATTTAGCTAAACTTTTTTCGGCACACTGAAGCACCCCAACTTCTCTTTCAGGTAATTGTCAGCAGCAAATATCAACAAGAAGCAGATAATTATTGTAGACCACATAGGGAGAACAAAGGGTAAAATATTTAACTGTAGCAGTGTTTGACTATATTCTGTGCAGTGAGAAAATGGGAAGCCATTTTTAAGGTCCATTATTTCTTACTTCTTTTCAGGTGGGTCAAGTTTCTAAATCTCCATTTTCCAGCTAATGAAAAGAAAATAGGATTCCACTGAGTCTCCTATCTACCTACTCCAGGACTTCTGTGAGGATCAAATGAGATGAGGCATGGGAAAATGCTTCACAGACATTTGGTTAAAGTGTGAAAAATTTCCACCTGGCTTAAAGCAAGTCATGTTTCTGGGCCAAAGAAACTGTAAGGAGCTTAGTCGTTGCTAGGGAGAGGAAGCCAGGCATTGCTACATGAAGTCATTACCTAGACGGACACTTAGCATATTATCCATATATACTAGAGACCTAGAGCACAAATTTGTACATGGGTGGGGTCCTCTAGGTGGCCTGCAGGGATTGGGCTGAAACCTGCAGTCCAATGCTGACTGCAGCTCCTACCTGCTGCTCCCACTTATCCCAGTCCCACTGTGCCTGCTGCTGGCTTGCACCCAATCAGTCCCAACCTGGAGAGACTCGCACTGCCACAGCAGCACTCACCAACCATGATCCCTGCATCTGGCATCCTCCCAAGGGGAGTGGTCTGCGGGATTGAGCTAAAACCATCTCTCTGATATCCCCGGAGTGGTCCCAGATTGTGAGAGGGCACAGGCCAGGCTCTGTGGGGACTCCCTGGTGGTCAGTGCATGTCATAGCCAGTGGTTGAGCAGCCTTAGCATATCATTAGCATATTACACTTTGATTGGTTGTTCAGTTGTTCTGCCATTCAGTCTATTTGTATATTATCCTTTTATTATATAGGATAGAATGCTTAAGGATATGGAGCTAGAAAACTGCAAAAACAGAATTTGAACCTGAGTTATTGTGACTCCAAATCCCATGTGCTTTGTATTATATCATCTTGCTTTAGAGAACAAATAAGAATTCAATTATAAAAATGGACCAGTGGAGGGCTTGCCAGGTGGGGGGAACTATCAACCTCTATCTTCTTCAGCCTTGAAAGTGTGAAGGTATTGCTACCTATCATTCAAACTCTAATTTCCAAGCAAACCCTATGCAAAAACAAGCAGTCTCAGAACCACCAACTGGAGCTATTGCTTTGGAATCACAGTGGATTGTTATTGGAGTATATTTGGACAGTTTTTTGTTAAAAAAATAGCAATTTTTTATTCTAATTATTGTATTACCTTGAGGTATACAAGATAGTAATTCTACATTTATATAACTTATGATGTGGTCACCATGATTGTCTAGTAACCACATGTCTGTCACCATACAAAGTTATAACAGCCCCGGCTGGTATCATTAGTGGTTAGAACATCGCCCTGCATGCTGAAGGGTCAAGGATTTGACTCTGGTTAAGAGCATATGCTGGCATCATGCGTTTGCTCCCTGTCCCAGTTGGGGCATGTGTGGGAGGCAACTAGTCAATGTTGCCTCTCTTACATTGATGTTTCTCTCCCTCTCCCCTTCAACTCTCTCTGAAAAACAATGGAAAAAATAGTCTCAGGTATTGTTGAGGGTTACAACAACAGAAAAAGTTATTATAATATTATTGACTATATTCCCCATGCTGTACATTAATTATATCCCCATGACTTATTTATTCTGTAACTGAATATTTGTACCTCCTATTATCCTTTGATTTTTTATCACATCCCCCATTCCTCCTCCCCTCTGAAAACAATCAGTTTATTCTCTGTATCTCTAATTATTTTTTACTATACTTCTGCCTTTTACTCCAGTTTGATAGACTAGGGATGTATCAATTTTCATCAACTCCAGGATTCTAGCATAAAAAGCTGCAAAATGATTCATTTCTGTGCCCTTGTATTAACCATTCCTGGTTGTGATCTTTAGGAAAACAGAATGACCAAGCAGATCTATGATGCAATCTGATTGATATCTTCCATTTGTCCCTCCATATCTTCCATTTTTCCCTCCACTGCCTACCACGGGGAGCGTAGATCCACATTTTTACTGGTTCAAATAGTGATGTACATTCCAAGAAGTTTGTCTAACAATAGAAGACTTATTCTCCAGTACATGTTGGAATGTTCGGGAAAGATGGCAGAAGTGGTTCCATGAAGGACTGAGGTTTTCATCATTGTGCATGCCAAGAAGTAAATGGGGAAGAGCTGGAGGAATGTGGCAGCAGTGTGACTGGGGCCAGCTGCAGGTTTGGGTGCAGGAAGCAGGTGCCCCGCGAGCACTGTGCCCTGCACAGAGGAAGATGCCTGCATCCCCAGGTTGGGCTGCAGTGATGAGCAAGGAGCTGTCTTTTCTTTCCTCACCAAACTGAAATGTTAGTCTTTTCTGCACCTTCTTTTCTCCACCCTTAGTTAATGCCACCAAGAGGACAGGCCCTTCCCCAGGCTCCTGTCTGTACCACTGGAAGGTGACGAAAACGCTTGAGGAGCTACAGGTCATAATGCAATTCTCTCCCTCCTGGATGCTTAGAAGCCGAGGAGTCTGCTCCAGCTGCTGGGTGCTCTCCCCTGTTTAGAAACAAAGCAGAAGGCACTGGGTAAGGGAATTAGGGACTATTCCCAACCTAATGAGTTTCCTTCTTCCTTTCTCTCTTTTCCTTCTCTCCCTCTCTACTTTTCTTCCTTCCTTCTTTAGTTCCTTCTTTCACTCTTTACCATAAATTAAGCTGCCCTCAAGGATTTTCCATTTACGTAGGCTTTCCTGTTAATTTAAATTGGGAACTCCTCAAACTCACATGCCAGTTGAATCCAAAGGATCCACACAGAGAATTTCAGGAACATCTTTTCTTCCTATCACCTGGTGGAGGCCTCTTCACTGACTTTAGCTGGTCTTGAAAGATTCCCCTGGAAAGTGGCTGATCTGGGCTAGAGCAATACTTGCCACCCTCTTTGATCTGAGTAAAAAGGCAGAGGGCTCTGTGTGGCAGTCAATCAAATCATCCCCCCTTCATCCTCCCCTTCCTCCACCCCAAAACTTCCCTTTGACTTGGAGAAGAATTTTGCCTTTTGAAATACTACCCCCCTGTGGAGAGATGAAAAATGAGGTCTTTTCAATAATGCTCCTCTCTGAGTCCTTCTCCAGTAGCCACCATTGTTGACGGATGTCAATTCTGTGTGAGCCTCTTCTCAGAGCCACAAAACTCTTCAAGGGAGCTCAGGACTCCTGAGAGCAGATGCAATATTGGATATAAAAACAATTTAATGCAAAATCATTTGGTGGAGAACTACTAAATTCTGACCAAATGACTAGATGATTCAGTCAGATATATTTAGATTAAGGCTGCATCATTACCATTCACCAGCTAGGCCTCACAATTTATTTAATCCACTCATGTAGTTTCCTATTCAGTATAATAAAATTTATGTTACTTATTCCATGAGATTATATACATAAACTGGATTGTGTCTCAATCAACCTATTTAGATGATTCTCTAAAGCTCATTGCTACTCCTCTCATTCCTCCTCAACAGGCACCATAATTAACCACATTCCCATATTTCTAATTCCCATGTTAAGATCTGCCAGGAAAGAGCCTGCTGCTCTTGAAGGTGGCAGAGATAAAAGTCTTGAGGAACTGAAATTCACACAATAGACGAGATATTGGCAAGTAAATTTTCAGTTCCCACTTCACATATAGTCTCACCCACTGAATAATGGGGGAAAGCTATCTTCATTTCCTCTCTTACCAACAGCCTTACATTCAGTCTTGAGACTAAAGAGAAAATTTTGTACATAGTTGGTATAGTAGTAGAAGAAAAATAATGATCCCAGTAAGTAATCAAGGCTGTGTCAGGACAAAAGAAAAAAAAATTCCCTTTTCAGTAAAAGGAGAAGTAACTGTAAAGAATACAGCATTTATAACCCTGTAGAGACATGTGGACCAGATCCAGGGCAACAAATCAATCAAAGGTTGGAGAGTGTTGTGTCACGTTTTCTTGATCAAGTCTGCAGCCCCAGCATTCAACAGGCATCAGGGAGTATATCTTCTGAGTGATGGATATGTGTTCTGTTGTTTCAAAATATTTTTCTTGCTTTCTCTCTTTCCTTGTACGCTTCTTCTACTCTGCCTACCCTTTACTGTTGATAAATATATATAAGAGAATACACCGGTGATAATGTAAACTGAAAATACTTGGCTTACTTTACAGCCAGGAACATTTAGAACTCAGCTTACTTTCCGTAATGCACAATAATGTGTTGATCATGGACAAAGTAATTTCTTTTCTGGGCACCTGTTTCTTTACCTATAAGAATTTATTAAGTATTTACACTGTGCTATAGAAGGAGTTAAGCTCTTGAAAGATATGTTCTTATTTGGTTATTAAGATGATTTCTAAAGGGATTGCTGTTCAGAATGCTCTGGCTTATTTCCAATGGTTCCTCTTCCCCTCCAGCTGGAAACACCAGGGGATTTTCCTTCACTGTTCACTGTGAGGACCTAGTTTTGGTCCTGAAGTAAAACTCACAAAAGTGTAGCCCACTTCAGGGCCATTGCTGGGTTCTGCTGAGGAGTTTTTAACTCAGAGTTGTTTACACAGAGCCTCCAGCAATTCATCAAGTACGATTCAGTTTTTGTCCCAAGGTGCCAGTAATTTGGAGGTGTCTGCTCAGGGGTTCTGTTCCTGTCATTTGTGATTTTCTCTATCCTCTTGTCACTTTCTCCAGTTTTGGTGGCAGCGGTTTACCCTGTGAATTTACCGCCCTGACATTTTAAGTTTATTTTCAATTTGTTCAGCTTTATACTGATTAGGAGGGAGTGGAGGCTCATAGCATTCTTTTATAATTAAAAGTGTTTTAATATAATTAAAATACATGCATAAATGTGATTATACAAAAATAAAGGGGTTGTTGTTGTTTTCCCTGCAAACAGATAATAAAACTGAGATTTAGAATAAAAGGGGCTAAATATATGGTGATGGGAAGAGGCAATTTTGGGTGGTGAACACACGGTGCCATATACAGATGATGTATTGTAAAATTGTACACTTGAAATTATATTAAGTGTATAATTATATTAAGCAATGTTACCCCAATAACTTTAATGATATATTTTAAAATTAATTAGTTCTATATAATAAAGAGCTAATATGCAAATGGTTGTCACACCCTCATACCCTCACACTAGGGCTGGGGGTCCTAAGGCTTGGACAGAGACATGAGGCCGTGCCCCCAACCTGGCAATAGGCTGGGGGACCTGAGGCTGCACCCCCCTGCCCAGCAGGGGTTGACCGGGGTAGGGCTGCCCCGGTTTGGGTCTCGCACCATTTTGATCCGTGTGTAGGTGGGTGAGGACTTGATTCTGGGTTCTGCGGCGCACCCCAGACTCTGTCAGGAGGAATATTTTCATATACATTTTACTAATTTTCTTTCATCTCTGACACTTCTATTATAGAGAAAGGGCAAATAGCAATATTAAAATATTTCCTTTTAATGTGTACAAGTTTCATGCATAGGGCCACTAGTGAATTAATAAAATGTTTAACTTTTTACTGTGGATTGCAAGATGGTGATGAAGTAGGTGAAAGCTACACTCATCTCCTTACAGGAGATTGCACCACTAAGTCCCACAGGACAACTTCTACAAAAAGCCACCCCACAAAGACTGGAGTCATAGAAGATCTCTATATAACACATAGAAAAATCACAAAAAGGCAGTCAAAATGGGTAGACAAAGAAACAGGCCCCAGCTATGACCACCAGGAGGAGGAGGTGGTGTACCTCAACTTCATCACTTCCTCCAAACAGGAGTTCCATTCATACACAGATGAACTAAGCACCCTGCTGGCCAGTCCCATGGGCAGTGAGCAGACATGGCTGGACTTGGAGCAGCTGCTGACCATGGAGACCAAGCTGTACTTGTTGGAGCTGGAGAATGTGCCCATCCCTGCACATCACCATCCATCCCCCTACCCCGACCAACTTCAACTTCTGCTATGTCTGCAGCGTCACTAACCTTGACAGGTTGGCTAAGGGCCACAGCTGCTGTCACTGTGGTGGCCATGAAGGGCAGAGTGTGCATCAGTGCAGACACCCTGATTAACACTTGTTTGTTGATTTATTGATGATAGCCATTCTGAAAGAGGGAAGTCATATCTCTCTGTGTCTTTTCTTCTGTCTATTGGCTACTAGTATGTCCTCTTTGGAGAAGTGTTTATTTAGGTCCTCTGTCCATTTTTAATTAAATTATTGATATGTTTTGGTGTTGAGTTGTATAAGTTCTTTAAAAGTTTGGATATTAAACCCTTATCAGATGTATTATTGGTGAATATGTTTTCCCATTGAGTGGGTTGTCTTTTAATTTTGTTGATAATTTGCTGTGAAAAATCTTTTTAGTTTGATGTAGTCTGATTTGTTTATTTTTTCTTTTGTTTCCCTTGCCTGAGGGGATATATTTGAAAAATATTGGTATCAGAAATGTCCTGAGATTTTACTGCCTATGTTTCCTCCTATGATTTTTATGGTTTCAAGTCTAATATTTAAGTCTTTAACCCATTTTGAGTTTATTCTTTTAAAAAAAATTTATCGTTATCATTGAGAGAATTACAGATGTCCCCTTTTTTATTGCAGAGACCCTTCCATAAAACTCTGGCCCCTCTTCTGCCCCCCATAGGCCTTCACTATACTATTGTCTGTGTCCATAGGTTATGCATATAATTCTTTGGTTAATCTATTACCACCCACCTCTACCTCCTTCCTTTTGAGATTTTCCAGTCTGTTCTATGCTTTCATATTGCTGGATCTATTTTGTTCCAATTTATTTTGTTCATTAGATTCCACATATAAGTGAAATCATGTGATACTTGTCTTTCTCTGACTGGTTTATTTCACTTACCATAATATTCTCCAAGCCCTTCCATGATGTCTCAAAGGGTAAGAGATCCTTCTTTTATTACAGCTGTATAGTATTCCATTGTGTAAATGTACTGCAGCCTTTTAATCTACTCATCAACTGATGGGCACTTGGGCTGTTTTCAGATCTTAGCTATAGTAAATAGTGACACTTTGAACTTATATTCTTTCTGGTTAGTATTTCAGGATTCTTAGGATATATTCCTAGAAGTGGGATTACTGGGTCAAATGGCAGTTTCATATTTAATTTTTTTTTTCAGGAAACTCCGTACTGTTTTCTATAGTGGCTGCATTAGTCTGAATTTCTACCAACAGTGTACTAGGGTTCCCTTTTTTTCAAAAACTTGTCATTTGACTTGTTGATGTTAGCCATTCTGGCAGGCATGAGGGGATATCTCATTGTGGTTTTAATTTGCATCTCTCTGATGATTAGTAACTTTGGGAATTTTCTCATATGTGTCTTGGCCATCTTTAGAGAAGTGTCTATTTAGGTCCTTAGCACATTTTTTATTAGATTGTTTGTCTTTTCTTTGTTAAATTGTATTAGTTCCTTATATATTGTGGAAATTACCCTCTTATCTGATGTACACTGAGTAGCCAGATTATTATGACCTCTGAACTCATAATAACTTGGCCACTCAATCTATATCCTATATAATAAAAGGCTAACATGCAAATTGTCCCCTTGACCAGGAATTCGACCAGCAGGCAGGCCAGCCAACCGCACATGTCCCCTCCCCATGGCCAGGCTGGCCGGAACCCACCCATGCATGAATTCATGTAGAGGGACTTTAATAAATAAATAAATATATATATATATATATATATATATATATATATATATACACACACACAACACTGAGTGGCCAGATTATTATGTGTTCAGAGATCATAATAATCTGGCCACTCAGTGTATAATTGGCTATGTTCTCCCATATAGTGGGTTCCCTTTTCATTTTGTTGGTGGTCTCTTTTGCTGTATAAAATCTTTTTATTTTAATATAGCCCCATTTGTTTATGTTTTTATTTGTTTCCCTTGCCCTAGGAGACGTATCAGCAAACATAATTCTATGATATATGTCTGAGATTCTGCTGTCTATGGTTTCTTCTAGGTCTTTTATGGTTTCATGACTTAACATTTAAGTCCTTGATGCATTTTGAGTTTTTTCTTGTGTATGGTGTAAGTTGGTGGTCTAATTTAATTTTGTTTTTGCATGTACCTGTCCAATTTCCCCAACACCATTTACTGAAAAAACTGTCTTTACTCCATTATATGCTCTTGCCTACAATGCTTTGTCAAATATTTGTTGAGCATAAAGACTTGGTCAATTTGTAGGATCTCTGTTCTGTTCCGTTGATCTATATGCCTGTTCTTGTGCCAGAACCAGGCTGTTTTGATTACAATGACATTGTAATATATTTTGATATCTGGTACTGTGATCCCTCCTACTTTGTTCTTCTTTCTCAAGATTACTACAACTATTCAGGAACGTTTTCGGTTCTATATAAATTTTCAGAGTGCTTGTTCTAGGTCTGTGAAATATGCCATTGGCATTTCAATGGGGATTGCATTGAATCTATAAATTACTTTGGGTAGTATGGATATTTTAATGATAATAATTCTTCCAAAACCATAAACATGGTATATTCTTCATTTGTTTATATCTTCCTCTATTTCTTTTTTCAATGTCCTATAGTTTTCAGAATATAGGTCTTTTACCTCCTTGGTTAAGTTTTTTCCAAGGTATCTTATATTTTTTATTGCAATAGTAAATGGGATTTTTTTTTTAGTTTCTCTTTCTGAGAGCTTGTTATTGGTGTATAAAAATCCCATCAATTTCTGAATGTTAATTCGTATCCTGCTACTTTGATGAATTCATTTATTAAGTCTAGTGGTTTTTTGCTGGTCTTTAGGGTTTCTATGTGCAATATCAAGTCATCTGTGAATAATGACAATTTCACTTCCTCCTTTTCAATTTGGATGCCTTTTTTTTTTTCTTCTTGTCTGATCACTGTGGCTAAGACTTCCAGTACTCTGTTGAATAAAAGTGGTGAAAGTGGACATACCTGTATTATTCCTGTTCTTAAGAGAAATGTTTTTAGTTTTCGCCAATTGAGTATGATGTTGGCTATAGGTTTGCCATATATGGCCTTTATTATGTTGAGATATGATCCCTCTATTCCCACTTTGCTAAAAATTTTTATAAAAAATTGGTTTTGCAGATTTTGTCAAATGCTTTGCTACATCTATTGATATGACCATGTGGTTTTTGTCTTTCATTTTTTTATGTAATGTGTCACATTTATTAATTTGTGAATTTTATACCAGTCTTGCATTCCTGGGATAAATATCATTTCGTCATGGTGTATGATATTTTGAATATATTGCTGGATGTGATTTGCTAATATTTTGTTGAGAATTTTAGCATCTATGTTCATTGGGGATATTGACTTATAATTCTACTTCTTTGTAGTGTCTTTATCTGGTTTTGGGATTAGGATAAAAAGAGCTTGTAAGTGTTCCTACCTCTTGGATTTTTTGAAACAGTTTGCAGAGTATAGTTGTTAACTCTTCTTTGAACATTTAGTAAAACTCCCCTGTGAAGCTGCTAGACCCAGGTTTTTGTTTGCTGGGAGTTTTTTTTTTTAATTTTTATTATTGCCTCCATTTCATCAGTTGCATTTCCCCCTCCCCCAAATTGTCCAATTTGTTGGCATATAGTTGTTTGTAATATCCTATCTAATAAAAGAGTAATATGCAAATTGACCATACCTCAGATCAAGCCATGCCTACAGCCATTCCCATCAGCTGATCAGGAGCAAATTATGCAAATAAACCCCAACCAAGATGGCTGCCGACACTGAGAGCAGGAGTGAGGCTCGGGTTTCCCCAGCAATGGAGGAAGCCAAGCTTTCTGCCTACCATTGCTGGCCTAGGCCTCCACTCAATGCTACAAAGTTTCAATTATAGAAGATATATCCCAATAGAAATGCCAGCAGCCACAGAGCTAGAGAGAGCAGAGGCTAGGGTTGCCCGGGTGATGAAGAAAGCCATCTTCTGCAGCCCAGGCCTGCCTAGGCCTCCACTTTAGGCTACAAAGTTTAATTATTGAAGGTAAATGTCCCAACAGAAATGGCTGTCACCACGGAGCAAGCAGGAGGCTTGACTCCGCTCCAGGCTACAAAGTTTCAATTGTAGAACATAAATTAATCCCAGATACCAGGGCCTCCGCTTGAGTTGCTGAGAGGTGTGGCCGGCCTGCAAACCACCATAGGCTCTTCACCCAGGCCACCCCATCCCCCAAGGGAACCCCCACCCTGATCTGGGGCACTCTTCAGGGCAAACCAGCTGGCCCCCACCCATGCACCAGGCCTCTATCCTATCTAATAAAAGAGTAATTGGCAGATTGACCATCACTCCAACACACAAGAGGGCTGTCCCCATGTGGTCAAAGATACTGCCCCCACATGGACACAAGATGGCCACCACAAGATGACCACAGGGGAGGGCCATTGGGAGGTTCCCGGCCTGCAAGGGAGGGCAGTTGGGAGTGATCAAGCCTGCTGGGAAGGGCATTTAGGGATGAGCAGTCCAGCAGAGGGGGAAAGTTGGGGGTAAGCAGGCTGGCAGGGGAGCAGTTATACATCAATTAGGCTGGCAGGGTAGTGGTTAGGGGGTGATCAGGCTGGCAGGCAGAAGTGGTTAGGGGCACTCAGGGAGGCAGGCAGGTGAGCAGATTGGAGCCAGCAGTCCTGGATTGTGAGAAAGATGTCCAACTGCCCATTTAGGCCCAATCTTACCAGACCTAAATGGGCAGTCGGACATCCCTCAAGGGGTCCCAGATTGGAGAGGGTGCAGGCTGGGCTGAGGGATATCCCTTGCCTCTCGTACACAAATTTTGTCCACCGGGCCTCTAGTTTTCTTATAATTCTTTGTGTTTGGTGTGGTGTCTATCATTATTTCTCTTTCCTTTCCGATTTTATTTGTGCTCTCTCTCTCTCTTTTATGAGCCTGGTTATAGTTTTGCCAATCTTGTTTATCTTTTAAAAAAAATAGCTCTTAAAAATCATTGATTTTTTTGTACTTTTTAGACTAATGTTTTTTTAAAAAATTTCCTCTGATCTTTTTTATTTCTTTCCTTATACTCACCTTGGATTTTGCTTATTGTTCAGACATTTTTTAAATGTAAATATTTACTGTTAGTAATGTCCTTTTAAGCATTGCTTCATGTGCTTTTTGTTATTGTTTAGCAGAGTGTTCTATAATATGAATAGGGTAAAATTGGTTGATGGTGTTGGGCAAGTCTATTATATTCTTGCTGATATCTGACTACTTATTCATTGTTTGTTGAGCACAAACGGTTCAAGTCTCCAAGTATAACTGTTGACTTATCTATTTTTCTTCTCAGTTCTAATAATGTAGCTTCAAACATTTTGAAGCTCTCTCGCATTAATATTATGTAGTCTTAGCAAATTTACCCTTTCATACTTATATAGTATCCCCTTTATTTCTTAATATTTCTTTTTCTAAAATCAAATTTGTCTGATAGTTACATGCTTTTCAAGATTGGTGTCAAATAAATATCTTTTCCATACTTTTAATTTGTTTTTATATTTAAAGTGGGTTCCATATAGACAATAGATAGTATTTTTTAAAAATCATAATAATAATCTATCTTTAAATTTATATGTTTAGACCACTTATAAATTAATGTACTTGTTGATATTATTGTATTTAGGCCTTTACTTTTATTATTCATTTTCTGTTTGTGCCTCTTTTTCTTCCTCAATATTCTACTATAATTTATATATTTACTATTTGACTACTTCTTTTTGTTTTATGTTTTCAGTGGATTTTTAAGGATTGCAACTTATACAATCTAAAGATTGCATCTAAGGATGCCTACTACTTAAACATTCACAGTTTATTAGAGTTATTATTTTAGTGTTTCAAACAAAATATACAAATCTTAACAATTGTATAGGTTATTTTATGTTTCCACTTTATGTTATAGGTGGCAGGTTTCTTTCGTTTTTCAAACTTTGAAAAATGTACTAGGTAATCTATAAAAAAAAAAGGGGGTAATATGCTAATTAGACCAGTTATCCTTCTGGATGATCTTCCGGATGAAGTCGAGGCCGCAAGGGAAGCTAGGTCCTGAGTGCCAAAGGAAGGAAGGTTTACTCTTGCATGAATTTCGTGCATCAGAACTCTATTAATTTAATAATTGATTTCAATAGTCATACCTATTTAAGTAAGAAGATAAAACTAGTCTCTTACATTTTACTATATAGTTACTATTTCTGTTGCTTGTCTTTCATTCTTGAAGTCTCAAAGTTTTCTTTAGTATCATTTTCATTCAGCACAAAGAACTTCCTTGAGGATTTATTTTCATTGATTTCATAGAGAAAGGGAGAGAGAGAAAGATAAACATCAATTGGTTGCCTTCCATATGCACCCCCAGAATCACACCCACAACCTAGGTATGGGCTCTGACAAGGAATCAAACTTGCAACGTTTTGATGTATCAAATGACTCTCCAGCCAACTTGGCCATCTGGCCAGGGCTAACCTATATTTTAAAGAATCTCATTGGCTGCTTGTTATAAATAGAATGTTTCTGTCAACTCTCAAATTCACATGTTAAAACCTTCCTACCCTCATGTGATGTTATTAGGACAGAGGGTCTTTGGGTATTAACTAGGATTAGATGAGGTCGTGACAGTGGAGCCCACATTATGGGTTTAGTGCCCTCATATAAGTCCCAATAGAGCCTGCTTTTTTTTTCTTTTGCTCTCTGCCATGTATGGATAAATGAGAAATTGGGAGTTTGCAGCCTGAAAGCAGACTCTTACAAGAACCCAACCATGCTGACATCCTAATATCACACTTATTTTTATTGTTGACATTATTATAGATGTCCCCGGTACCCCTCCTTTACCCCCCTCTGAACAGACCCCAACTTTCCTTTTGTCTGGCCCACACACTTTCAACATCCAGGACTATGAGAAATAATTTTCTGATGTTTCTAAGCCACCCAGTCAATGGTACTTGTTATAGCAGTCAAACCAAGTACAACACTGCTGTATTAGGAAGGGAATATAGGATCACAAGCAGGGAGACCGTTAAAAGTCTCTCAGAGTATTCATTTGAGAGATGCGGGTGACTTGACCAAAGAATTAGCAGTAGAGATGGAAGTAGTGGTCAGATTATAGTTTAAAATTTAAAATAGGGTTGACTAAATTTCTAATGGATTAGATATAAATTGAGAGAGAAAAATAAATCAGAGGTAACTCTGAGGTTATAACCAGAGATACTGAAAGAATGGAATTGCTATCAATTAAAAGGAAAAGATAGTAGGAGAAGCATGTTGAAAGTAAGTTCAGAGTGATGTGAGAGGAATGGTGGGCGGCCTGAGAGCACATATGTTCCCCTCACCCTGAAATTTCAGCAAGTTAACCAACTATAAATCAACACAGAAATTCCTGTTCAACTCATGCCCATGACTGAGAGACCTCTGCACTGAAACATGGATGGACCTTGAGAACAGTATGCTCAGCAAAATAAGTCAGTCAGAAAAAGCTAACAACTATATGATTTCACTCAGATGTGGGATATAAAATTAAACTTCATGAACCCAAATAGGAATATGGTGTTTGCTAGAGAGAAGGAAGTTGGGGAGAAGGGGGTCCTAATGTAAAGGACAGGAGAAGATTTGACTTTGGGTGGTGAGCACATGGAGCAATATACAGATCTTACAACATAGAAACCCAGACCTGAAACCTAAATGTTCATGTTGACCAATGTCCCCTAAGTCAATGTAATAAATAAATATTTTTTAAAAAGAAAGTAAGTTCAGAAGGTGAAAGGTTATAAATTCTGCATTGGTCACATTAAATTAGGATCCTGAATCTCCAGACTACAGTACCGCCAAGCAGAATGAATATCTATACCAGCCTTTCTGTTCTGCATTTTGTCTAACATGACCCAGTAGTAAAAGAAGGAAATGTTGACGTTCTAGTTTCTTTGCAGGAGCCAAGCACTCCCCAGGGCTCTGCTCTTCCATCCTCTTCAGTTTCATCAAGTGATTGAGTTGCTAAAAACAGATTAGCTTGTGTCCTTCAGTCTCTGAAAACTCCAGGGTCTCAGGAAGTTTGTGTTCAGCTCCCCCTGCAGCCCCAAGCACTGTGCCACTTATAGCACAGAAGTACACCGCTGAGTGGCTCCAATGGGCTGATGGGTTTCTCAGGTGGAAGGAGGTTTCACTCTTCCTAAATTCAGCCTTGAAACCTTTGATGCCTGTAACCAGGGTGGACCCTGTTACGTACTTGAGAAGAAACTGTAGACCTTGGTTGGGGTATTGGACATACCAGAAGAGAGAAACAGCTCCACCATAGGAATAGTTGCACCTCAGCTCCAGAGTGGCCCCTTCAGAGACAGTGATGTGACCATCAGGTTGGGTCACTGACTGGGCTCTGGTTTCTCCTGCAAAATCATTGTTGAGTCCATGAGATCAGGACAGACAATGTCTCTAGCTATATTCGGTGAGAACAATATTCCATCTATGGAGTCAGAATCACGGAATAGAATGGTACTTACTCATTGTGAAGAGCATTCCAAACAGCAGAAGGATCCTTGAGAACATGGCTCGGCAGTGAGAAAGTTGAGTTGTATTCTGGAAGATCTCTCTTAAGGAGCTGGAAGAAATGTGATAGAGTATGCTAAGTCCTTTTAACTGAAGGAATCTGAGATTCAAGAAATTCCTGTTTAGGCAAATTCTAGAGGTTATTAGTAAGACTTGTTTTCTTGACAATGACTGCTCCTGGTGTTGAACCTCCTCAGAATGTGCCCCTAAGGGAGCTGTAATGTAAAGAAGCTCATAGAAGTTAGGTAGAACTTTTAGAGGAGTCATTTCCAGCTTAGCAACAGTGCTCTCTGGAGGTCAAATATAGAAACAAATAGAGTCTTAGGCTTTTTGTGTGCTATTTCTGTCCTGCTTCTATCAAGGCTTGAATTTCTTAGCATTATAGTCTAACTAGAGACCCAGTGCATGAAATTTATGTGAGGGGCTCTGCCCTCCCAACCCTGGCTTTGTCGGGAAGGTCCTTGGAGAGTCATTCTGCTGTTTGATCTAATAGGCATATTAGCTCTTTATTATATAGGATGAGGGTTTTCAGAAATCTTCTTAAGAAGCTAGTTTAATCTTGTGCATATAATAACATTATTATATCCATGAAGTAAATTTTATTATCATCCTCATTTTATAAATGAGAAAACCGAGGGTAACAGGAAATATGTAATTTATCCAAGATCACAGAAAATAACAATTGGAACTTGTCCCATTAGTATGATTCAGGAATTCATGTTATTAAACATTTATAACTTCGCATTGTAGTCCTTTAGAGTAGTAGTTATCCTCATTTCATGGAATGAAAATCAAGTCTTTATGAAGCTATTTAATTTTTCCAATAATTAGAATAAAATTATCTTATTTTCCAAACCCAGTTCCTTACCCACTATATTATCCTATATAATAAAAGAGAAACATGCAAATTTGATGGTAATTTCGCTCCGGATTGGCTATGCTACCAGCCAATCAGGAGCAGGGGCAGATCCAAGTGGCACCAGTGCTGGCCCTGGGGGTGGAGATGAAAATGTGGTGGTGGTGGCGAGCACCCAGTCCCGGACACTGTGCGGGGAAGCTGCGGCAGTAGCAGTGGTGGTGGGAGCTGCAGGGAGTGCCCAGTCCCCGGGCACTGGGAGTGAAAGTGGCAGAGAGCGCCCAGCCTCCAGGGTCTGGTGGTCGCAGGCAGCCGGGGCTGAGCTTAACAGGGCGATGGCTGCGTGCCCAAGTCCTAAAGCCTCGCCAGAGGCTTTAGGTCTTGGGAAGGCTGGGGGTGAGCCATCAGTTGGACATCTCCTGAGGGATCCCAGTATGTGAGAGAGGGCAGGTTGTGTTGAGGGACCACCCACCACCAGTGCACTAATTTCGTGCACTGGGCCCCTAGTCTATGATATTGTTGTAATCTTTAAGAGTAGATGTACTTTCACTGAAATAATATCATGGGCAGCAGAAAGGCTGTCAAGGGAACCTCAAAAATAATTCAGAGATATAAGTGACAAATCAGAAATGACTGGTGTCCTAAAAAAGAAAGGAAAGTACTTTTAAGAAGAAAGTAGTTTAAAAAGTATTTGCCAACAGAGCAAATACTAAAGAAATGTTTAGTAAGATGATGACTGAAAAGTGTCAATTGATTTTTAACAGTACAAGGTCATGATCTAGTTCTTTTTAGCAGACGCTAAACTACAGTATGATGAAGCTAGAGATAAAATTAGGAAGAAGAAAATTTGAATATAGGAATCCCTTTCCAGAGATTGAACTCTGAAGAGGAGAAAGGAGTTTGTTGTTGTGTATGCAGGCTGGTGAAGTGGTAATAGGAAGGTTTTTAAAGATTGGAATCTATTTACATGCTTTTGGAGAAAATCTATGACAATGGGAGATGACTATAGATAAAAAGAATACTTTCCTGGCAGCACTATTGTTCTACTTAGTGTTAAAGCTGACAACAAGCTTCAGTGACACCAGTCTGCACAGTTGTGTGATTATCTTTAACTCTGTTTATCAGACAAGGTGCACATTATAAGAAGGCAGATATTGATTCACAACTGGGAGTGAATAAGATCACTGATATGAGACAGAACTGGGTCAAGAACAATGATGTTAATTATTAAGGATTGATTGAAGCAATGGGCCATGGAGTTTGTGTTATCGATAAGAAAAATAAAAAGCCTATTTATAATAATAAAAGTATAATATGCAAATTGACCAAATGGTTGTGCAGATGTCCTTCTGGATGACCTTCCAGATGACCTTTTGGATGAAGCTGGGGTTGCAGCTGAGAGATCCAGGCAGCTGCCGCGGCTGCTAGTCAGGGATTGAGGCAGTCGCTGTGGCTGCAAAGGCCTATTCTTACCCAAATTTCATCCATCAGGCATCTCGTGAAATTATATAAGATGACAATACAAAGGGGGCTAAACGATCATATGTAGTCAAAGAATGAGCTCAGCAAAAGGAACTGAGTATGGAAATCTAAGGATGAGAGGTTTAAGACAGGATGTAAGATTGGGGAGCATCTAACTGGAGAATTATCATCAGATCTTTCTAGAGTGTAGTCATGGGACTTAATGGCTAAAGTGGGCTCTAATTAACAGTTCCTGAAGTTGATGAATCCAGACTACTCTCTGAATTTTTCATATGGACATTTAAGTCGTGTGGCATTTAAGGTTACAGTGGGTTCCTCTGAACTTTTCAACAGATAAGATCCTGCCCCCATTTGGACACAAGATGCCTACCACAAGATGGCCAGCAGGGGAGGACTGTTGGGAGGTTCCAGGCCCTGCAAGGGAGGGCAGTTGTGGGCAATCAGGCCAGCAGGGGAGGGCACTGGGAGGAACCAGGCCTGCAAGGGAGGGTAGTTGGGGGCGATCAAGCCTGCAAGGGAAGGCAGTTAGTAGTGACCAGGCTGGCAGAGGAGGGAAGTTGGGGTCAAACAGGCTGTCAGGGGAGCAGTTAGACATTAACTAGGCTGGCAGGGTAGTGGTTAGCATGTGATCAGGCTGGCAGTCAGAAGCGGTTAGGGGCAATCAGGGAAGAAGGCAGGTGAGCTGTTCGAAGCCAGCAGTCATGAATTGTGAGAAGGATGTCTGACTGTCCGTTTAGGGCAATAAGAAATCCCTAAAGGGGTCCAGATGGGAGCAGAGGCAGGCTGGGCTGAGGGACATGCCCCATCCCCATGCACGAATTTTGTGCACTGGGCCTCTAGTTATTATATAGGATGTGTACTTATATATTTTAGGTACAAAAAAAGAACAATTAAAAGACCTGAAATTTTATTTTAAGCTCCCTAGTAATTAATAAGGCCACTGTAGCATATTAAACTTTTTATTGAAGTATTAGATACATAAAAGAAAGTATAAATAGCCCTAGCCGGTTTGGCTCAGTGGATAAAACGTTGGCCTGTGTACTGAAGGGTCCCAGGTTCGATTCTGGTCAAGGGCATGTACCTTGGTTGCAGGCACATCCCCAGTAGGCAGTGTGCAAGAGGTATTGATGTTTCTCTCTATCGGTTTCTAACTCTATATCCCTCTCCTTTCCTCTCTATAAAAAAATCAATAAAATATATTTTAAAAAAGAAAGTATAAATACATTATACATGTGCAGCTTGATAAATTTTCAAAATATTGACACCCTTATAATTAGCATTTAGGTTAAGAAACAGAACATCACCCAACACCTCAGAGTTCTTTTTATGACCTTTATTATTCTTTTCCATAGTTAACATGATTCTGACTTCTAACAATATAGATTACTTATGTCTGCTTTTTTTACTTTTTATAAATGACATGTTTATTTTACATTTGAATATCTTCTTTTGTAAAGTACCTGCTTAAGACTTTTACGTTTTTCTGTCAGTTTGCTTCTTTTATTATTTTAAGATCTCTTTATTAATCAATATGTACACATCCTATGTACTAGAGCAAATTTCTCAGCCTTTTTGAAGATCCAAGAATATCTTGAATGCCATTCATACCAAGGATTAGAACTCCTCTCTCCTATTTTCTCAGTCTTGTGTACTAATTTCTTCTATATCAGTTCTGCTTCAGAAAATGTGTAGTTAAAACAGAGCTAAAGCCAAAACAAGTTTGGCTCAGTGGCTAGAGCATCGGCCTGCAGACTGAAAGGTCCCAGGTTCGATTCCGGTCAAGGGCATGTACCTTGGTTCGGGGCACATCTCTAGTGGGGGGGAGGGGGGGGTGCAAGAGGCAGTTGATCAATGTTTCTGACTTTTTATCCCTCTACCTTCCTCTCTGTAAAAAATCAATAAAATATATTTAAAAAATAAAAAAAATAAAACAGAGCTAAAGATGCTTCAAAATCTCCCTATAATTAAGAACATTTATTTATGCTGCAATTTGAATATTTAGGAGGCTAGCACTATCTTTGAATATTGTAAGGAACCATTGCTTTTCTCAACTCATAATTCAGGATTCTTACTCTAATATTTTGACATTTTGCTTTAAAATATGTGTCATCTTCTGGGATGGGTACTGTCTTTCCACTTGATTTATTATTCCAAAAGCCTTCTTCATACTATTGCTTCAAGTAGGGCAAGATTAAACAACATATGGTCAGATTCTGCAGCTTGACAATCTCAGGTTTAAAATAGGTTAATGATAACACTTATTAAGACTGTGATGTTGGCAAGTTTTTCAATCTCTTTGAGGCTTGGATTTCTAATAATTAACACAGATCTCAAAGTAATTCTTAACTCATTAAATGGTCATGAAGATGAAAAGATATAATACATTTAGTGATTTCCTAAAATGGCACTGACCTTTCAAGACAAAAAGAAATAAATACTTGATAGATTAGATAATGTAAAAATTAAAGACAACCACATTTAACAATAAACAAAATAGAAAAGAGCATGTTAGAATAAAATAATCAAACAAACTATCCACCAAGATATAGAAATAATTCCCAAAAAGAAAAAGAAACCAATGGAAAAATGGTCAAAAGTAGATATAAGCATTGGCTAAGAGCAAATGATAGCGTGCCAATATATGGAGAGAGAAAAAATTCAAAAAGCATTAGGAATCAGGAAAATGCAAATAGATAAAGTATATTTGGGTTGTTAAAATAAAAAAATACTTGTGATTTTATTTTTATTTTTTAAATATAAGTTGTAAAGTGAGCCTTCTCACTCACTGAAACTTGGAGTATAATGATTTATACCATATGGAGAACACATTGTAATTTTCTCCAAAAAATTTAAATGTGCCTTTCTTTGACTTAGCAGTTTCAATTTCAGAAATCTCATTAAAATAGATAATTCCCCACAAATACAAAAATTAATCTACAAATATGTGTTCAAAAGTTCTTTGTTATAGGAAAAAATAGGAACAAATATCCATATATAGAAAAGTAATTAATTAAATGATGCAATTTTCAAAGTACTATAGAGCCATAGAAAGGAAGGACTTCTACTTTTTTTCTACTATAGAAAAATCTCCAGGACACTATTAAAAACACAGAAGGTAAGTTGCAAAAAAATTCAAATAAATCCAATTTAAATGAATAAGTTTTGTGTGTGTGTGTGTGTGTGTGTGTGTGTGTGTGTGTGTCTACGCCCGTATGTGAATATGTCTGTAGTTGCATGAAATTATTTATTTGAAAGAAATCAGTCTGGCATAATACTTTTTTTAAATCTTTATTGTTCAGTTTATTAATTACATTGTTTCCCCTTTTTATCCCCCTATAGCTCCCCTCCACCCTGTACCTATCCCACCCTCCGCCCTCACCTCCCCCTCCCCACTGTCCTCTCCCATTGTTGTTAGATTTTTGTCCAGTCTCTTGCTGCACTTCCCACAACCCTTTTCTCCCCAAGAATTGTCAGGCCATTCCCTCTCTATGTCCATGTCTCTGTTATATTCACCAGTCTATCCTGTTCAACAGCCTATCAATTCACTTGATTTTTATGTTCATTTGTTGATAGATGTGTATTTGTTGTTCATAATTTTCATCTTTACCTTTTTCTTCTTCCTCTTCTTAAAGAATATCTTTCAGCATTTCATATAATGTTGGTTTGGTGGTGATGAACTCCTTTAGCTTTTGCTTATCTGCGAAGCACTTCATCTGACCTTCAATTCTGAATGATATCTTTGCTGGATAGAGTAATCTTGGTTGTAGATCCTTGCTGTTCATCACTTTGAATATTTCTTGCCACTCCCGTCTGGCCTGCATCGTTTCTGTTGAGAAATCCGCTGACAGTCGTATGGGTGCTCCTTTATAGGTAACCAACTGTTTTTCTCTTGCTGCTTTTAATATTCTCTCTTTGTCTTTTGCTCTTGGCATTTTAATTATGATGTGCCTCAGTGTGGTCCTCTTAGGGTTCCTATATATTGGGGTTCGGTGCACTTCTTGGACTCCTAAGTCAATTTCTTTCACCAGGTGTGGGAAGTTTTGAGTCACTATTTCTTCAAATAGGTTTTCATTGTCTTGGCCTCTCGCTTTTTCTGGCACCCCTATAATTCGGATGTTGGTATGCCTGAGGTTGTCCCAGAGGCCCCTTACACTATCTTCAATTTTTTGGATTCTTTTGGTTTCTTGCTTTTTCAGCTGAGTGTATTTTACTTCTTTGTATTTCAAATCTTTAACTTGGTTCTTGGGGTGCTCCAGGGCACTTTTAGGCCTTTGTATAATATTTTTTGTTTCAGTCAGTGTATGCTTAATTTCTGGTTGGTCCTTTTTCATATCCTTGAGAGTCTGCTTTATATCCTTGAGGGTTTCTTTCATTTCCTTGTAGGACTCATTCATTTCCACGTTGGTCTTGATAATTTCCACGTTGGTCTTGATCATTTCTTTGCAGCTCTCATTTATATCCTGGAGGGTGTTGTTCATTTTCTTGCAGGACTCATTCATTTCCTTTGTGGTCTTGCTTATTTCCTTATAGGCCTCGATCTTTTGTTGGAGCCTCTTAAAAAACCCTGTAACCGTGGTTCTGAATTCCATGTCCAGTCGTTTTTTTTCCTCCATTTCTTTCACATCTGATTTCTTTCCATGTTGCTGCATGGTGGCTGCTTCCCTGAGTTGGTCAATTAGCTTTGTGTGGTAGACTTCCTACTAGATATAGTGGGTCAGCCTCCCCGGTTACCTGAGGTGGATATGGGCTGCACAGTCTTGCTGAAGTTAAGCTCAGTTAAGCATTGTTAGCACTTGGAGGGTTGACCTCCAGGCAAATTGTCTGTGAAGCTCAGCTGTGCTCAGGTTGGGTGGGCGGAGTCTCCGGGCCAAGCAGACAGCGTTAGCTCCACCCTATGCGGCCCCAGGGACTCTGTGCCACGGGCAATGGCCGCCAGCACCTCTGAGAGAGAGCCGCTGCTGAGCTCCACCGGCTGCCAGCTGCCGGGGAATTCAGACTTTCCCAAAATGAGTCTGCATGCGCAATGTCTCACCCAGGGTCGTAAAACAAAGCAGTCTGACGGTTTTCCGAATGAGAGGCAAGTCGCAGTGGGCTCTCTGCGACGTCACTCAGCCGAGCTGTTTGCGCAAGCTGCCTTCTCCACAAGCCGGCAGACCCGGCAGCACCCGAGCTTCGGCGTGCCCTCCCACTGTCCAGTTTTCACCCCGTGTGATAGTGGGTTCTCTGGACTTCGCCCAGAGCTGGAGAATCAGTTCAGTGGGACGTCTTTGTCACCCCGTTCGAGAAAACTGGCCGGTTTTCAGCCACCCGCCCACTCCGCGGCGCGCACTCCAAACCTCTCTCCCCTCGAATCTTTCAATGCTGTTTGCCGCCGCTCCTCTGAGTCACAGTGTCTTATCTTCACTTTTATTTGTGGAATTTTCACTCGGTGAGCTTTCTGGTGATTCTGGAAGGTGTTTGTTCTTTCTTTAAGTTGTAGTATTAAAATTGCTGATTATGACGGCAAGATAGGTGTTTACCTTTGCCGCTATCTTAGTTCTCATGATACTTTAAATAATCTTAAATTCTGAGAAGGACAGTGGAAGCTACAATGAAATGAAGGAGATGAAACTATAGGCTTTTACTTTAGCTCTGCCTGTATCTTTTATGGAATGTAAAAAAATTGTGAAAACTCTTTTTTAGATGCAGAACATTTAAAAATAAATTAATATTTATTTAATTGTTGTTTCTTTCCAAAAGAACTTCTTTATCACAAATATTCATGCTCTAGACTAGCAACAACAAAAATAACACTACAGATTTCTCTTAGAGAAAGAGTAATTTGTTTCTGGTAAGTGGAACAGCTATAGTAGCATGCATTTCCAAACTTGGACTTACCTCTGCATCTAAATAAAAGACACTTTTGGAACAAATAGAATTATTTTTATTTTCCTCCATATTTTTTTAGGCTAAAATACTGAAATGAACATTCTATTGACATGACAAATTCTTAATACCTCTTTACTTTATTGCTACATTACCCTTATAATTCTTAGTTTTCCTATACTTGTCAGCCACATCAACAAATTAAGTGTTTATTCCTTGTCCTGTATTTACACTTTCTTTTTCTCCTTATTTGTATTCTCCTGTCTCCTTCCCTTTAGTTTTCTTCTTTCATATTGCACTCTGCCTCTCTTAGATGGCTCTAGATTTATTCTGAATAGCTGCTGCCTCCCTCACCTTCTTTTGCCAGGAAGATATTGCACAGGTGCAGCCCCATCTGTCCCACTGTGTCTCTCAGAGCACAGTAATACACAGCAGAGTCTCTCAAAGTAACCTGGGGCAGGATCAAGGTACTGGATTTTCTGTCTTCTGTGATAATGAGAGAGGCCATGTTGGTAGTCACGTTGTTTCGTAAGCCAAGAATTATATACTGTGGCCTTTGATTGGGATTTTGCCGATACCAATGTATATAGTCACTTCCATCGATAGTAGAGTGGTTACAAGGCAGGGTCACATATTTTCCTTCAATATAATCCATGGAGTTGGGCTGGGTGATTTTAGCATCAATCACAGTCCCTAAGGGGTTAAGAAATTCAAATTAGCATCTATAGATCAAGTACACAGTACTCCCACAACTCTTTGGCTGCACCCCATACTACAGTGTTTTTATTTATGTCCTTCTCGAATGCAAAAAAATATTATTAGAGTTTGTTATGGAGACCAAAGGTACATGCCAAAAATCAGAGACTCCATAGACTCTATTCCATGGGTTCTTGGCTCAATAAACCCAGAAATTTCTTACAATCTGAATACTGCTCAGGGTTCTTCTGGGATCATGGTTATGATTTAATTTGTCATGTAGAAGTTTGTTCTCCCTAGACAAATGCATAGATCACTTCTCCACTCCAACTCTAGCATGGGAGAGAACTAGAGAGCAAATAATCCTTCAAGGCCCTTTTTCATAGCACAGAACACTTACCCAAGGTGAGAAACACAGTTACTCCAGTCAGCAGCCTCATAGTTAAAGGAAAGACTGAGATCATGAGCCGAGAGTTCAGTCTTTGTGTCTGAGCTTAGTCTTAGAGAGATTCCAGAGAACAGAAGCAACAGGTACTAGTCAAGATTTAGAACTGCAGCTACCACTGTGCTGTTGCCAGGATCTTGTCAGCCAATGACAGAGCAGTTCCTTCTCAAGGTCTTCCTCCCTGTTTTATCTTTGTCCCCAAGAAGAAGAAGAGAATGTCAACCAGACATCCCCAAATCACAGGGTTCCCATAATATTATTTGTGAGGTTTAAAGCTTGACTCTAGATAAGGAAAACAAACCACAAGGATGTATCTATCCAGGACCTTTATTCTATAATTTCTTCCTCAATGTACCAAAGAAATTGGCTGATGCTCCAAGGAGCTTGGACAAAGTATAATTTAATCCCAGAAAATTGTACTGAGCTCAGTGCTGTAAAAATAGGAAATTTCTATCCACATACCAGAAAATGCTTGTGATATTCAAAAGAAGTCAGTGATGTGTTCAGGGAGACACGAAAAATTAATAGCATTGAAGCTAGAAGCCAAAACTTTGGGAGCCCAGGTTTCCTATAGAGTTTTCTGAAATAATGATATCTACTATTGTGTAGGTAGACACTTTTTAATACATCTGTTCTTGATATAGTAACTGATTACATGAATTGTGGTCATCCTCATTCTCCTTGAAGAAATAGCGTTAGTACTCATCTTCTCTATGGCAGGTTATGGGTGTGGTGTACCAGGGATGGGGAGGCAGAAAGAAAAGAGAACAGGAAAAGCAAAAATGGTGGAGGAGGTAGAGATTGTAGAAAGGTTAGCAGAAGAAAGAAAAACAGAAATAAAGGATAGGGAAAATAAGAGATAATCAAGGAGGGGAAATGGAGAGAAAGTTATTTATGGAAGTACATGTCTAGAACTTAGGCTATTGGTCAAAGGGCCCCTGAATCTTTGACCACACATAACTCAATAAGAGGTTATAAAGTACAAGTCGTCTGAAGAGGAAGAAAGCATGTCTTTTTCCCCCTGTAAAATGTCAGTGGAAAACATATTTATCTACCCTTCTCACAGAGAAAATGTTTTTTGCAGATGAACCAACCCCCTCTTGTGACTGAATAAATGAACTGCACAATCAGAAACCAGGCCAAAAATTGGCCAGCAATCTTTTGAAAGATTCCTACCTCACATTTGAAGTTGAAAATCTTTGCTGTAATACCTCTGTACTCATTATTATTTTCCGGCCGTATAACACTCCCCCCAGATTTTAATTATACTTATTGCTTTATTTCAGTGATATTTCCATTATGATTCTCAGTTCTTGGCTTCTCTTTAATTTTCCTTTTCTCTCTAAACTTCAAAAGTCCATATTCTTCAATGTTTATAAGAAGGTTGGTACAAATGAGGCACTCAAGCATTATGTGTTTTCTAAATTTGTAGATGACTCATTATTTATGAATTTAGTGGGAGAAGTTATGCTGAGCAGCTCCTTAAATTATGCTAAATACAATCTACACTCATAAAAGAAAAATATGCAAATTGACCGTGCCTCCGTGATGACTGCCAGCCAATCAGGCATGACTATGAAAATAAACCCAATAAATACGGTGGGTTAATTTGCATATGCAGGCACAGAGTGGCTGGGGATGGGGTGCATAGACAGCAGGGCCCTGCTTGTGTGAACACCAGTGCCAAGCAGCTTGCATCCTGGAGACAGGCATCCTTGGGATCCAGGATGTTCTGAGCCTGTAGACCAGTGATGGGCAACATTTTGAGCTTGCAGTGTCAAAATTTGCCAAAAAAAAAGGGTGTAACTCGGTTTGTGTGTCACTTCGAGAAAAAAAGCACAATTTCACAATATATATAGTTTAAATAACAAAACCGTATAATTGTAATATATAACTGTATTTAATAAACAAAAAACTAATTATTTAACTTACCTGCTTAGTAACTTCTTTGTTCATCTGTCAGTCCGTTTCTTTTGTTGGTCTTGATATTATTTAACTTGTGTGGGGTGCCATGAACTAAGGTAAGTGATGGGGGGAGATTCCTTAACTAACCTGCCTATTAGTGACTTTTTTGTTCCTGAATTTCATTGGCTAAACCTTCAATTGAAGGTTGGTATTTTGTATACTTCAAGCCCAAGCAAGCGCTACTAACTTCATCTGTCAATGTGTTTCTTTTGTTGGTTTTGATATTATTTAACGATAAGAATAAGGTCTCACAAAAGTACATAGAGAGAAAAATTGTGAGTAAAGTCATTGCTACATTTTTCAGGATGCTAAAAGTGTGTGGCAATCACTTCCAGGCACGCCAAATTTCCTGTTTGTAGTGGCACTCCTCTTGGTTCTCCAAGTGGCACCTTTCCAGATTCTCAAGCTTTGACCTCAAGTCGACAAACACCTGAGCCCAGATGCTGCCTTGACATTCTACAAGTTGCATCTTCAAATCATCAATTTACATCCATTGGAAACCAAACTACTGTAGATTACTAAGTACATCAGGATACTTCATTATTTTTTATGGTGTGTTCTAGGCTTCTAAATTGATTAAACCTATCACTGAACTGATCAAGTAACGAGTTTAAAACATGCTGGTACTTTATATGCAAGGGTTCCATTTCATTTTGTACAGCTGCACTGGCCTTCTCAAAATACTTTGTTACTCGAGGAAAATACTTATAAGTTTTAGTTTCTACGTCTTGCTTGAAAATTTAGAGTGTCTACACTACACTACAGTAAATGTTTCATCCTCAGCTACTACACCTAGCCTTGCAGTAGCCGAGGATGAAACATCCTTCTCAGCATGCAGCCTCATACTTCTCTGTAGGCGACCGCATGAGGCCGCGTTTCATGGAAATGGCTACACATGTCAGTGCTGACACACATGTCATAGGTTTGCCATCATGGCTGTAGGCCCATGCATAGGCCAGGAGCAGTGGGATACTGGAATGACACGCAACTACTTGGGGCCTATGCACGTATGTACATAGCAACCGGGATCAGGGCAGGAACCTCCCTGGGATCGAGGCCCTCTGAGCCAGCATACACACAATAGGACTGGGGGTGGAGCGGGAGCGTCCCCCATAGCGAGCCAGCAAACAGCAGACTGTGGGGGATTGATTGCCCCTTGCCACCACAGACAGCAGGGCCCTGCTTGCCCCTGGCCATGACAGTGAGGGACAAGCAATCCCCTACAGGACCCACACAGAGAGCAGACACCAGGGCCCTGCTTGCTCCTGGCCCCAGTGACTAAGGGCAAGAGGATTCCCACAGACAGCAGACACCAGAGCCTACAGAAGCATTAAGCGGGCAGCTCTGCAGGGAGTAGAAAATTATGGGGAGCAGGCCTAAAACGTCAGTAAGGCACTCCCTGAGGGCTCCCAGACTGGAGAGTGTACAAGTTGGGCTGAGGGACACTCCTGCCCCACACGAATTTCATACACTGGGCCCCTAGTCTTTCAATATTATGAAAACCATTTTGAACAAAAGGCTCCAACAGGATCAATATAATGTTTGAGTTGTAAGAAAAATTCAATGGACAACAAACTTATCAAACATGGGGTGGGGAATATCAGACTATAAAGATATGGGAATAAATGTCCTAGTAATTATACTTCATTCATTTAACAAGTATTTATTGGGAGCCTCGTCTGTGCCAGGTATCTCTCCAACTCTCTCTCTCTCTCTCTCTCTCTCTCTCTCTCTCTCTCTCTCACACACACACATCAATAGCATCTACTGCTGAAACTATAAGAACAAATAAAACTGAAATTAAGGTTAGTAGTACATTCATCAGGCAAAATATATATTTAAAAGTGCCCAGAATAGGAAACAAAGAAGGACCCAGACATTTCAACTCTGAGTTTTATCCAAAGAAACCCTGAACACTGATTCAAAAATACATATACATCCTATGTTCATTGCAGCATGATTTACCATAGCCAGATATGGAAGCAGCCTAAGTGTCCATTTATAAACAATTGAATAAAGCAGTGATACATACAGACAATGGAATATTATTTGGCCATTTAAAGAAAAGAAATATTGCCATTTGCAACAATATGGATGGGCCTAGAGGGTATAATGCTAAGTCAAAGAGACAAAGAGAAATTTCACATGATTTTAATTATACATGAAATATAAAGAACAAAATAAACTCTATGTGCTTGGCATGTTGCTTCTGGCATTGCTGGAGAAGGGCCGCTGAGCTCTATGAAGTGTAATAAAATAGACTTTACCACCTGAAGCTACTGCTTCAAGTTTAGACCACGCAAGAAACAAACTTTAAAACAACCAACAAGACTAAAGCAGAATATACAACACTTGATCTGAAATAAGAATTTTGTGCCTACTCAAAACCTTTGAACGAGCACTTCCCAGCATTGCTAGTCAGTCAGCTGTGTTGTTTTCAATGCCTACTGCAATAACAGTTGTATTTTTTCTTAGCTTCAGGTCATTTTCTCTCAAATTTTTTTAATACTAGCAACTTTCATCCTTTGAAATGTGTTGAAAAAGAAGAATCAGCTATTACTACTGAAAGTGCAATATTTGATTATCACTGAGAGATGAGCTTTGATCCAAATCTCCACAACAATGGACACAATTGGTACCCCAATGATACTTCAGCCACACTGTGTGAAAGTGGGGTTATTGAAAAACTGATAACCTCTAACAACTCTATGCAGTCTCCAGAATGCCAAGCTACACTTTTCTTCCACTTTTCATAGTATAGTGGAAACCTGTAGGACTTAAAAGTAGGAGATAATGTTGAATTTGAAGTATCATCTGACCAGCAGAAACCCATTTCTGTTAAACTGGTGAAGATAAAAGCAGAAATGCTCCCTGAAGAACAAATGAATGGGCAAGAAGTATTTCATCTGACTTAGGGTCCTGAAGAAGTGGAAGAAAATGTTCAGCTGGAAACTGGAGTTAAAATAAACTTTGTAATTGTTCACAATAAACATGCCGGTGTTATAAGTGCTCAAAACATGTGGTTGGAAAACAAGCCTGCTGTCAGGGAGTAGTTTGTGCCAAAAAGGAGGTGTTTGTCTTTACTGAAAGAGGTGATGTTATAAAAGAAATACTCTTTCACTACAGGGAATTTAAGGGTGACTTAGGAGCCTTACAACTTAGAGACGATGTGAATTCATAACAAGTACAGTAATGGTAAAGAAGTTGAAATATATGTCAGACCGTTGCCTCAAGAAAGCAGTCACTTTTGAAGACATACGCATTGAACATTTTGAAGGAACTGTAACCAATGTTATCCCAAAAGCACTCAGGAAAAAACTGAATGACCCATTGACAGGACACATTGAAGTTGGCTTTGTGATTCTTAAAGAACTTCCCTTTGTAGACAAAGATACAAAATCCAAGGTGACCCTGTTGGAAGGTGATCATGCTAAGCTTAATATTTCAAAAGACCTAAGTGACAAATTAGAATGAGAAACCGATATAGAACTTCTATCAGGTACAATCTGGTTCACTGATTAAGCCAGAAAAATAGAAGTAATTGCTATCATACAGGATGGTTTTGGTTTTATCAAATGTATGGATTCATTATCAAGTGATGCTGCTATGTTCTTCCCTATAGAAAATTCTTCATGGGAACTAGATGCTAATCGTAGAGAAAGTCGAGTTTACTATACTTCCTAATATACTCTCTTCCCTAAGAAATCATGTTGTTGATTTCACTTCTATTCATATCATAGTTTTCTGGGCACTGTATAAAAAGAAGTCACGTTTTTTAATCTTAAAATCACTAACTCAAATAAATGCAAAAAAAGAGGCTAAGGATTTTTTTTATGATGATTGTGGAATGAAATTGACTATTACTTTCAAACCACTGATCTACTTTTCCTCAAATAGGAAATAAGGCAGAAAGGCTCATTGGTTATGTAGTAAATCTGAAGGATAATTTTGAATTTATTAAAACAGCAAGTCACTATCAGAAAATATTTTTTTCCCATTACAGTGAGTTCTCTGGTGATGTCAATAGCCTGGAACAGGGAGACATGATGGAGTACAGGTTGCCCAAAGGTAAAGGCAACAGAGTCAGTGCAGAAAAAGTCCCCAAAACACTCTCAGTGAATGGCATTACTTAAGAAGCTGATCTTACCATGTACTCTGATAAAGTCATTAAGCCCTTGAGGAGTGCTAATCCAACACAGACTGAGTACCAAGAAATAATTGAGATCATGGAGGAAAGGAATATGAAAGGTAAGGTCTATCCATTTGGCATAGTTGGAATAGCCAACAAAGGGGATTACTTGCAGTGTGTCCTAGGCCAAAATGCAGACTGTGGCCTACAACATCACACCAATGAGTAAGGCCACTGTGGAGTGTGTGAAAGATCAATTTGGCTTTATTATCTATAAGTGGAAAATAGCAAAAAGCTCTTTTTCCGTGTGATCATGCAACTTTCTTCTTTAGCACATTAATATCGTGGATTCCATCAGTTGATTTTCAAATTTCATCCTTGAAAAAAATGTTTGATGTATTATTTTTTTATTATTCAGATGTGAGTAAACATAGGTTTACAGTTGTTAATATGGAAAATAATATAATTTTAATAATAAAAGTATGTTTCTCATACTCACAACTAAAAACGTACTTTTGTCCACTCCTGTATTAATGAATTCTACTTGCTGTTATTTTGTTAAGAAAGTTGTGTCCCTATTCATGAGGGAAATTTCTCTGTAGCTTTTTTTCATCCCCTTCCCTTTTTGAATGGTCTTTGATTTGCTATCAAGGTAATGCTAATGTCATAAACTGAGTTAGAAATTATTCTCTTTTTTTCTATTTTCTGGAAGCAATTGTGTAGAATTCAAGTGAGCTCTTCAAAACTTTGGTAGAATTCTTCAATAAAAACTATTTGAGCCTAGAGATTTTTTTCAAATTAAGATTTTAATTTTTCATAAACATTGTGACTTCAGCTTGCTCTGACTTCTGCTCCAGGGAGGAGCTGCTCCTGGAGCCTCACAGCAAGGTCTGGGGACAGGCAGTCTGGGTGGCTGTGATGTGCTGGGCGCAGTCCTTTCTAATCTCTCCAAACTGAGCTGTCAGCCTTTCCTGCTTCTTTCCTAGTTTTCTCCATCTTTGCCTAACATTACCAAGAAAACACAATTCCCTCCAGGGCTTTGTTTATACCACTATAAGTTGTTCGAAATGCTGGAGAAACTGCAATATGTGGTGAAGTTCTTTCCTTGTAGGAGCAGGAATTGAGAAATTTGCTTTATCTCTTGTCCATTCACTTCTGTTCAGAAAAATAATAGAAGGCGTCAGAGAAAGTATGGTCAAATCTCTGTTCTCTAAGCTACAATAGTCTACAATAGTCTCCCTCATCCTTCTTCTCTATTTTTCTTATTTTTCCCCTCCCCAACCCCTTCTATCTTCCTTCTTTTTCATGGTTTGGTTTTGTTTTGTTTTAGAAGTTCTTTGCTGTCAATCAGAAAGTCTCATTCCTGCAAATGCATGCAGGCAATATTCCACAATGTCGAATTCTCTGGAAGCAATCAGAAAATCTCAAACTCACATGATATGTGCATCCATAAGACCAGCACTGGTACTATGTGTATCATCTTCTTTTTCTTCCTCTTCAGAAAGAATTGACCAATCTGACTACTACTACGTGGATTTCCCTTGAACTTCTATCTGTTTCCAGGCCCAAAGAAATGTGATCTATTAGTGCTTTTTGGAAAGAAGGGAAAAGTAGTGACTAAAATTTGAGACACCAATCAAACATAGCACTGTTTTACTCATTCACCTTCAGACTGAGGTCAAGGTTTGCAGATCCTGCTTCCCTGTGACTGTACTGAAAAAAGGCTAATTTATAACCCATTCCTTACAACTGCTTTCTAATTGAAGAGCTATGTTTATCAAGATTTATAAAGAGTTTACTAATTCTGATATTGTTTAGGGGGACTACAGTTTGCCTTTAAAAGTTGATTTTGAGTCCTGGTCAGGTGGGATCAGTTGGTTGGAACATTGTCCCATGCACCAAAATGTTTCGGGTTATTCCCTGTCAGGGCACATATCTAGGTTGTAGGCTTGATCTTTCTCTTTCCAAACAAACAAATAAACTGGCAGATTCTGTGATTTACAACAACAGAAGAAAATAAAAAGTTTCGCTTGTCATTTTCAGTTTCATCCAGAATCATGTAATGTGTGTTCGTGTATCTACTAATGGAACACTCTAGGTCACAGACATTTTTTTAAAATGTGGAAAAATTCATCATTTATTGTTCGACCACCCATGATCTCAAAATGAAAGATAAAAAGCACCTATTTTTCTTGTCATAAAAATTACCCTGGTTGTAAATTATCTAATTTAGAGCTCATCTATACTGTTCAACTCTTACTTTTCCACATATCAGTGATTTTTTCTTTTACAAACATCAATATAATTTCTCTAAGAGGTCTTCCTTAAAGCAAAATTCTTGAGTAGAATAGCGTCCTATGGCTCGACAGAATTCCGGTTTCATTTGTCACCTTGGACTCTGAGAGTGACATCGTGAATCTTAAGGGCATGAACTCTATCATCCTCAAGAACTATGCTGGCCCAGCCAACATGGCTCAGTGGTTGAGTGCTGGCCTCTGAACCAGGAGGTCATGGTTCAATTCCAGGTTAGGGCACTTGTCTGGATTGTAGGCTCAATCCCCAGTAGGGGTTTTGCTGGAGGCAACTGATCAATGATGTTCTCTCATCATTGATGTTTCTGTCTCTCTCTCCCTCTCCCTTCCTCTCTGAGAGCAATATATATATATATTTCTTTTGAAATATGGTCTTAAACTCCTGTTCTGGAGTGGAAGATGTGGTGGCAATCCTTTGATGAAATGAGAGCCATGGGCCTCCATGACAGCAGCTGGTTAATTACTCGTGTTGAGGCCCTACCATAAACAGGGAGATAGAAGTTTTTCGTTGTCACTGTGACTTTTATATTTTGCTCATTTTCTCATTCCATCTGACTAAACTCTAAAAAAAGAAATAAGGGGCTATTTACAAGGGCATGCCTATAGTTCTATAAATAATAAAAACAATAACAAATTATTTTAAATTTCAGATCAACTTGAGAACCCAAAGAGACTGAAAATTTCAGTCTATATGTTCCTGGTTATGAATGACTTTGTAAAGATTTGGATATTTTTTGTAAGGATTCTATACTCCAGATTTACATTTTTTCCCATGTTTGTAATAGTATATTTTCCAAATTATATGCCACCCTATCCAATAATTAGTTATATGTGCAGGAAGAGTTTTATCACTCGCATTCTAAGACAAGCAAGGGCCCAAGGAAGATGGAGTTAAAGGCCAGTTTCAAGTACCATTCTGTATGGAAGTGTTGTATAAATGTAATCATTTGTGTATGTTCTATACTAACTGCAGAACCAGTTCAGAATACTCCTATCCTGTTTGGCAGGATATTGAGTTATTTTTCCAGAAACAACAGACCAAAACTGCAAGTCATGCAGCCAACACAAGTGCAGAGGAGAGAAATTTGACCTCCAGCTACACCTGGAACCAGTCTCATACTCCCATTCTCTCACACACAGAACCAAAGCACCAGGGCACAACTGGGATTTTAACACTGGAACCCTTTCAGAAGCAGAGGGCCATTGTTCAAGAAGACCTGGCATTAACACGCCTTTACCATAAGTGGCCCATCTCTAAGGTCCTCCAATTAAAACTTGCTGTATCAGCACTTCCAAATACCTGTTGCCCCTGTCCCTTAAAAACCAGCAAGATGAATTTGAGGCAGCATTAGGTCTCTCATCTCCTCAGCTGACGCCTTCTCGATCAATAAACCTTTTCTTACTCCAAACTCTGATGTTTTGAGTTTTCCCTTTGGAAGTGTCAGCCACACTATCTTGGGTTTTGGTTACACTATGACTTGAAAAGGGCTGTGATGCATTGTGTTTCAGCAATGCACAAATTAGCCAAACTCTGTGCTTGCTTTTCTTTGTGCCTTTTCTTCAGTTAGCCAGTAATAAGATCATATTGAAAATACTAGAGGCCCAGGGTGCATGAAATCATGTGTGGTTTGGGTCCCTAAGCCCACTTCATAAAGCTCCCTGCCCCAGGATGCTCTCGGCCTCTCAACAGCTCTGTGACGCTCCCTCCCACACTGCCATGCTCAGGACCCAGGAATGACTTCTGCCATGGACGGGATCCAGTACAGCAGTTCAGCCCACTCACCAGTCCCTGCCCACCAGAGCCTGCTGCTCACAAAGCTCTTTTGGTCATCCCTCTGGTCATTTTGGATGAGACGGACTCTGGCTCTTTATATATATACATTAGTGTTGGGTTGATGAAGGAGGAACACACAAGGCCAGAATGGTGAGGGATTACAAATTTATTTAATCATCCACACACCAGGTGGCTGAGCTCCAGATGGCTCCAGCACTCAGTGACAGGAGTCAGCAGTTTTTTAAAGGATTTTGCCAGGCTTTTTCTGGATGGAGAATTCTCTGTGCAGGTTTGGATGGAAGAGATAATGGAATGTGGTCTCAGCAAGTAAAATATGACACTAGCAAAAGAAAATGTCCATAATGAAATGGCCTGAAAAGTCAGTACCTGGAGGAGGGGATTCTATTCAATTGCTTGTTCATACTTAAGAATTAGAAATCTTCTATTGGTCTTTATTCCAATAATGATGGGACTGGTTTTCGAAGTTGATCAGCATCAGGAACAATGATAGCTCCTCTTTTGTTCTGTTTCACTTCAACAACACTGGTGTACAGTGAACCATAGGTTCTCCTCACTCAGGCCTGTGCTATACTCTTCCAATTCTAGACACATTCAAGTGACATAGATTCAATCATTCCCAGTCTGACAATCAAACGGATTCAGTATCACCTTGTGAATGATTTTTTAATAAAATTCTCTTAAATGAGGGGTTCTATAATAAATGATGGGCCCTATAATTTGTTTTTTAAATGTGCATTATTTTTTCTAAATATGTGATGATCATAATGAAATTTTTAGGGGGGGGGGGAGAGAGATAGAGAGACAGAGAGAGAGAGAGAGAGAGAGAGAGAGAGAGAGAGAGAGAGATAAGTAATTATTATTAATGTGGGGGTAAGGGGAAACTGAAACATAAGCTATTAGATGAAGAGGCCCAGAAGTTAATTAAATAGTGTTGATAAAACCCAGGAAAACTCCAGAATTAGAAGCCTCAGTACCAGTGGGGTATTATACTCATAGGTAATTTGGAAACCTACAAAATGAGCACTTGACCTGTCTCCTATGCCCCGAAATTACAAAGAAACTTAGACCATAGAATTCAATTATCTATTCAGTAACACAATCACAGCACCAATTGGAGGATAGATCAAGTTTAGTGGTGAACTTGCCCTACCAATGCTTTTTCAGTATCACAGGTGATTTTTTTAAAAATGTAATTAACCACATGTAAGAAGAAATGAGATACAGATGCTGATGTAGGGAGAAAGTTGAGGTAACCTAAACTAAAATCCTCAATGAATTAAACGAGGTGGCATTACCTATTCTGGTATGAAACACATAGGTTTCCATGTCAGATGTTTGATAGGAGAGTTCCATTTCTGCATGTGAAGAAATAAAAGGACTAGCTTTCAGGAAGTAGCAGCAATATGGGGTAAATATCACACTAGTTTAACTAGATTGTTTTAGATAGGTTGATAATCCATTTAATTTATTTCGAATCCTGCCAAAAATGAAGGCAAAGAATTCATCTCAATGGTATAGCTAATATACTGGGGAGGGGGAAGGTCGAGTTTGGTAGTGTTTAGTAACAGCCCAATTAGTTGAAAGAATGTTTGTTTACCTATGCTTGCATTTCCCCTGATGATTGAAAACACTGTAATTCATTGAATTTGCCGTTTTCCTCCCACCCATGGCTCTTCATCAACACTGGTGCCAGAGCAGCACCAGACCCGGGTTTGAGTATGGGTTGCAGGTGCCTGAAAAGCACTGTGCCGAATGCACAGAGGTATGTGGCAGAGTCTTGGGGCTGGGATCCTTTGATGTACAAGTAGCTGTAACCCTCTGTGGTACTTAGAGTAGCTGTAACTCGGCCTCTCTTCTTTACATCCCCATTTACACTAATCACAAGCAGGGCCGTGGGGCCTTTTGCAGGGTCCCACCGGTACCAGTGTAAAGCATAAAAAGAGCCGGTAGGGAAGCGGCAGGAGAAGTTGGCGCTCTCTCCTTCCTGAACAGGCAGGGACTGAGGACTCTGCTCCACATCCAGTTGGCTGCTCACTCCTGCTCAGAAAGAAAGACAAGGTGAGCCCCAGAAACTGGTCTCTCTGTAGAGCTTTTATCTTCTTCACCTTGTCTCCAATAAAACCTCAAGGTGTCTGTCTACATCGTCCTCCCTCCCCTTCACCACCCAGGCTGTTAGGAATGTCTTCAGCAACCCAAGGACTTACGTACAAGATGAAGCCATGGGATTAACAACAACAAGGCCGGCAAAAGACGACTCTCCATTTATGCTGCCCAGTCTCCTCAGCAAAGGAATGTCCTGCAGCCTGGATCTGTGGGACACTCTGCTTCAGAAAGCAGGATTCTGCGTTTGTTTGCTGAACCAATCAGAGACAAGCTCTTGTAAATGGCCTACAAACACACCAACCAATCCTGCCCCAGATTCAGCTTCCTGTGGATCAAAGGGAAGGATCAAACACTGCTTTCTTTGCTTTTTTAAAAACATTTTAAAAACCAAATATCAAATTTTTATTTTTTAAAATGTATCTCTATTGTTTAAAGTATTACAGATGAGCCCTTTCTTTTCCAATGACCCCTTCCACCCCACACCCACCCCTCCCAGGCCTTCACCAGACAATTGTCTGTATCCATGGGTTATGCATATAAGTTCCCCCTTTTATAACTCCCCACCAACCCCTTGACCTCCACCTTCCCTTTGAAACTCTTCAGTGTGTTCCATATTTTTATATCTATGAATGTATTTTGCTCACCCGTTTATTTTCTTCATTAGATTCCATATATGAGTAAGGTCATGTGATACTTATGCTTCTCTGACTGGCTTATTAAGCTTAACATAATATTCTCCAGGTCCATCCATGCTGTTGCAAATGGTTAAGAGTTACTTTTTTTTTTTTAATAGTGGCAGAGTATTGCATTGTGCAGATTACCTCAATTTTTTATCTACTCATCTGGCAATTGGCACTTTGGCTGTTTCCAAATCTTAGCTATTATGAATTTTGCTGCTATGAACATAGGGGTGCATATATTATTTCTGACTGGTATTCGTGTTTTTTTTTTAAGATATATTCCTAGAAATATAGTCACTAGATCAAATGCCAGTTCTATTTTTAATTTTTTGAGGAAACTCCATACTGTTTTCCACAGTTTACAGTGGCTTTCCTGAGGCCAACTTCATAAGCATTGAAGAAACAGCCAATGAGTTCACAACAAAAAGAGAGTTGATCATTTTTCAGAAGTGGGCTGCCCACGGAACTGCTATTACGTTGAGAGGTGGAATTGCAGGTGGAATGGCAATCTGAGAGGAAAAGCCCTTTGATTAGAAATCTTTTATATGAATTTACAAAAGTGTTTTTTTTATTTTATATCCCCTCAGATTATAAATGTGCACACATACTATGTACTAAACAATGTTTTTGCTTTATGTCCATTATTCTTATACAAAAGAATGCCAATTGCAATAAGAAAATTAAAGCTCAAGGAGATTAAGTGATTAATTTGAAGTCAATTATCTAGTAGGTGGCATAGTAAGAATTAGAATATCTATCTGCCTCTGGAGTCTATGATGTTTGGGATTGGCCATGTCACTACATCTGTGATACTCACTAGATGGTTAAATTTCAAGAAGATATGTTCTGAAAAAAAAGGAGGGACACTCTATTTGGGGTTGTTCTTCCTAATAGCCAAAAAAGGGGGAGGAACTACCTGAATATTCATGATCTGGTGAATAGATAAACAGAATGGGGTATATCCAACAATGGGCAACTATTTGGCAATAAAAAAGTGTTAACCAGGAATAAATGTTACAATATAGATGAATCTCAAAAATATTATGTTGAGAAAGGAAGCTGGACACAAAGAGATCAAATATTGAATGATTCCATTTATATGAAACTAGAGGCCTGGTGCATGAAATTCATGCATATGGGGGAGCGGGTCCCCTCAGCCCAGCCTGGACCCTCTCCAATCCAGAAACCCTTGGGGATTTTCAGTAGTCAGACATCCCTCTCACAATCTGGGACCACTGGCTCCTAACTGCTCACCTGTCTGTCAGCCTGATTACCCCTAACCACCTCTGCCTGCCAATCTGATTGCCCCTAATGTCCCCCGGCCAACCAGGTTGCCCCAATTGTCCCCTTCTGCTGGCCTGATTGACCCCAACTGCCCCCCTTTGCTAGCCTGGTTGACCCTCACGGCCCACCGCTGCCAGCCTTGTCACCCCCAGCTGCAGCCTGCTGTTCAGTCATTTAGCCATCCCTCACTAACTCCCCTACTGGCCTGGTTGCCCCACACAGCCTGCTGGTCCGTTGTTTGGTTGTCCCTTGCTAACCCCCCTGCCAGCCTTGTTGTCCCATGCAGCCTGCTGTTCAATTGTTACAGTCAGGGTATTGTGACCAATAGGCATATTACCCTTTTATTAGTATAGATATTCAGAAAATAAAACTATAAAGATATAAAGTAGATCAGTGGTTTCCTAGGTTTGGGGGTGGAAATACGAATTAACTGTAATTGACTGAAGGATCTTTTGGGGGTGATAAAATGTTAAAACTGGATGATGGTAATGGTTTCATAACTCTGTTAATTTACTAAAGATCATTGAAATGTATATTCAAAATGAATGAATTTTATGGAATGTAAAATGTAACTCAATAAAGTTGTTTGAAAGTAAATAAGAATTATGGTTTATCTTACCATCATCACAGTCCAGGGATAATGTAGTTTGATTTAACATACAATGATTTGTTTGAACAGTGATTTCTGTATTTAGAATTTCCTAGAGGCTCTGAAAATTATTTTTTAAAAGTTCTTTATTCTCTGTGAACCCTCAAAAATAGTCAGATAAATAAGATATGTCCAAGGAAAGTTTAATAATACAAGATACCATTAGTTAAGATTGCTCAGGATAGAAATGTAACCTCTGAGAAATTGATAGTATTAATTGACCTTGTAACCATAAGACCAGCTCAACGTGGTCCTATCCTGTTTAACAAGATATGAATTGCTTTTCAGAGACAACAGACCAAAACCACAAGTCATGCAGCCAAGGCATGCACAGAGGGGAGCAATATGACTTCCAGCTGCACCTGGAACCAAAGTCCTATGCCCTTTCCCCTAATCAAAGGACTGGGCAGAACTAGAACTTAACAGTAGAAACTTTTCAGAAGTAGAGGGTCCAATGTCCAGGAAAATCCTGTGTTGACACCCCTTCCCATAAATGGCCATGACCGAAGTTGCTCCAATTAAAGCCTTTCTCATCAGTGCTTCTCCATACCTGTTCTCCCTGTAACCTTAAAAATCCACCTCACCCTGGATCAGACAGCCAGGCTTTTGAGCTTTAGCTACCTGTATAAAACACTGAGCAGATAAAATACACAATCTGAAATGAGATTGAAGCGTAGTCTATCCACAAGATAAAACTCAACATTTTTCTGAAGTGTATTTTGTAATTTATGTAGCATATTTCATTTGTTATTCTAAGTATCCGTGGTCTATCCTTTTTCTTATTGTTATCAGGAAATCAGTGCATTGAATGTTCTATTGATATATTAGTTCAAATTCTAACAAGCAGTGTTCCTTACAGTGGTTTATTTTCTTCCATCATAGGCTTTTCTCCCACTCCTCAAGGTATTTCCTCAGTACAATAAAGGACAGAACACAATTATATTTAACTGTAAAACAACAACAAATAAAGAAAAACCTCTCAGTTCATGCAAAATGCAAAGCTTTATTTTCAAGATATTCTATTACTCTACAACCAAACACATGCCCATCTATTATACGTTTCATTTTGAAATCAATTACTCATCTGGGAGGAAAAAAAAATTAAAACCCAAACCAGTCCTCCTGAATCCTCTCTTGCATGAGGATTTTCAGTTATTTTTTATTTCAAGGAAAAACGATTATATGTAATAATGTTACATGCAACAAACATTAATATCTCAAAAATAAAAATATTTATGCATAATAATATTACCAAAACACTACTAACACAGTACGGTATCACAAAAGTTGTAGGAAATATTAAGAATCTACAAAGAACAGGATTACTTCTATTATATTCTAGTATATTTTTCCCTCTGATTCTATTTTTGTTCATCAGTTTATGTTGTTCATTACATTCCACAAAAGAGTGAGAGCATATGATATTTATCTTTTTCCAACTTGCTTATTTTCCTTAGCATGATGGTCTCCAAGTCCATCCATGCTGTTGCAAATGGTAAGAGTTCCTTCTTTTTTACTGCAGCATAGTATTCCATTATGTAGACGGGTCTGTTTTCTAATCCACTCATCTGCTGATGGGCACTTAGACTATTTCCATATCTTAGCTATTATAAATTGTGCTGCTATAACATAGGGGTGCATATATCCTTTCTGATTTGTGTTTCTGATTTCTTGGGGTATATTCCTAGAAGTAGGATTATTGGGTCAAACGGAATTTTCACTTTTAATTTATTGAGGAAACTCCATACTTTTGTGAATCCATGTGCACTTGAGACGAATGTATATTCTGCTGTGTTGCGGTGAAATGTTCTATAAATGTCTATTAGATCCATCTACTCCAGTGTGTCCTTTAGAGTCTCTGTTTCCTTGTTAAATTTTTGTGCGGAAGATATGTCCAGGGAAGTCAGAGGGATGTTAAAGTCCCCTATTTTGACTGTACTATTATTTTTGTCAATCTCTCCATTAAAGTCCTCTAAAAGTTTTTTTTAAATATATATATTTAGGTTCATCTATATCGGATGCATAAATGTTTCCCAGGATCATGTCCTCTTATTGGATCAATCCCTTTAGTATTATAGAGTGACCTTTGTTGTTTCTTGTAATGACCTTCATTTTAAAGTCTATTTTGCTGGATATGAGTATTGCTACTCAAGCCTTTTTTTTTCTTTTCCACTTACATGGAAATTTTTTTTTCCATTCTTTCACTTTCATCCTGTGTGTATCTTTTGTTTTGAGGTGGGTCTTTTGTAGATAGCATATAGTTGGGTCATGTTTTGGTATTCCTTCAGCTATCCTATACCTTTGTATTAGAGCATTTAATCCATTTGCATTAAGGATTATTATTGACAGGTATTTATTTATAGCCATTTTAATTCTGTATGGCTAGGTTTCTCTCTGTGTTTTTTCTTCTCAGTAATTCCTTTAACATTTCTTGTAATGCTGGGATGGCGGTGATGAACTCTTTTACCTTTTTTTTTTGGTCTGGAAATCTCTTTATTGGATCATCTATTTTGAATGATAGCCTTACTGGATATAGTAATGTTGGTCTCAGATATTTGCTTTTCATTACCTTGAGTACATTTAGCCATTCCCCTCTGGCCTGTAGAGTTTTTAATCAGGTGTCAGTGTTATGGGAACTCCTTTATAGGTAACAGTTTTATTTTCTCTTGCTGCCTTTAAGATTCTCTCTTTGTCTTTATTTTTAGCATTTTAATGATGATGTACCTGGGCGTGGGTCTGTTTGGGTTCTTCTTGTTGGGGTTCTCTGTGCCTCCAGAACTTGTGTGACTTTTTCCTTTACCAGGTTAGGAAAGTTTTCTACCATTATTTCTTCTAATACCTTCTCTATTCCTTTCTCCATTTCTGCCTCTTCTGGCACACATACTATTCTAATATTGTTACATTTCACATTTTCCCACAGCTCCCTTAAGCTGTATCCCTTTTCTTAATTGTTTTTGTTGTTGTTCTCTAATTGAGTGATATTTTCAACGCTATTTTCAAATTCACTGATTTGATCCTCAATTCCCCTAATCTGCTGTGTATTCATTCTAACGTGCTTTTTTATTTGTGTTATGTAATTCTTTATCTCATGCTGTTCTTTTTTCAAAGTCACTACATCTTTTTTCATACTGTTGAGCATCTTTTACATCATTACTCTGAACTCTGTTTCAGATAAATTTCTCAAATCTACTTCATTTATCACTTCTTCTGTAGAATTCTCTAAGTTCTTTCAATTAGGGGTTGTTTCTTTGTTTCTTCTTTGTTTCAACAATTTTGGTTGTCTGTTTGGGTTTGTGACAATGTATTAGGTAGACCCATTACACCCCTCAATCTCTATGGCATGACAGTGTCCAAGGCTGTTTCTGTTTCTCAATGGGAATGTTATTTAGGGATGGTAGCTCCTAATGTGACTAGGGTTTGGCACTTTTAACCCATGAGCACTGGAGGGCAGCAAGGAAGCCAGGGTAAGCATCACAAAATATTTTAGCAGGACACCAGGTGGCAGTGCTACAGGAAAGAACTTCTTTCACGATATTTGTAGTATGCTAGAGTTCTCAAGGAAGGAATATTGAGATTTAGATAAGGCTTCACAAAGTGGTGACATTTGGGCAAAAATGTAAAGGAACTTTAGAGGTATACCAGCCAGATATTTGAGCAGGTAGCATTACAGGCAGAGAGGATGAAGGAAAGAGGAAAATTTGATATGGCAACATGCTTGAAGACTTCAGGATTAGTATTTATTACTTCTGAATAGAAGTCATGCATCATTCTTAATGTTTTGCAGCAAATGTTTTAATTTTATCTTGGTAATAGCAAGATTTCTTCACAATTATATAGACATTCTAAATATGGATTTATCTTCAATGTCTTCAATGCTTCCACCAAACCATAATGGTGGATCTGCAGAATTTCTTATTCAATTTATGATATTCCAGATTGCATTTATCCTGAATAAGGAGCTTGTTTTTATAGAAAATCAAGTATAGCAGTAAATGGAGATGCTTGTTATGAGCAAAGATATTTTGCAGTGGATAACGGAAAAGGTTTTTATAAATACCAGCTACAATTCTGAAATCCTTTGCAGAAACAATGACTAGAATAATTATAAAAATTATTTCTTATTTGATATGAATATATTTATGTATCTATTAACCATTTTCACTTCCCCCTTCTGTTTGTCTACATGTAGTAGCATAAGGTGTGCTAATAAAAATTAATCTTATACAGTATCTCTTTATATTTCAGTAATTAAATTAAAGGCTATCTAAGGGAGAGTGGAAAGAATCGATAAATGAACTTTGTGTCCCCTTTTAGGTTAATTTGGTTTTCATGTGGCACTGTGATTGCTTTGTAACCATCTGAAAATATATTCATTTTATTATTCTGGGTTAGGATTGGTCATGTAAGAGACTTGCAAGATCTAGAAGGTAGTAAGCAGCAGGCATATATATTTTTTGTGTTCCGCATGTTGGTTCAGGGTTCCAGGCACTCACACATGTTCCTTCTGACCTGATAGCTCATCGTATTGCTGACTCAACTCCACGTCCTGCCAGATCTACTTCTTTAGCTTCTGTTTGTCTTGATCCAAGTATGCAAGTAGCTTGTTGGCAAACGACACCCACTTTTCCTGAAGGTCACTCGACACTATGAGATTGAAGGAGGCAGGAGACAGACAAGTTTTAGTTTGTCTTTATGGCTTCCAATAGTCCTCATGAGTTCTAGTATATCTTTACAGACCACAGTTGGCCCATACATTTGTCCATGTTCAACTTTCCTTCACAAATGCTACTCTAGCTGACTTATAGTAAATTCAGGTGCTCTACCAGATGCAAGCATACAGCTTTGTGCAGACTTCTCCACCAGCTCCAGAAGTTGCATGAATTCTAATCCATATAATTAGTTTCTTATTCTACATCACTGTGGTGGTTCTGCTTCTCTGATTGCACCCTAACTGACTCAACCCCTAAGAGAAAAGATCTAAGGAAATGATTTTCATGATGTTTCTAGATAACGAGATGCAGATTTGTATGTGAGCATATTTTTTATGACTGACAATGTATTAGAAGAAAGCTACATTGGACACGTGTTGGCAAATGACATAGAAAGAGGTTTTACCTAGAAATAAGAATTCTGATCCAGACCACAGACTAAGCAGCCATAGCCACTACTATTTGTGTCTGGGATCTGCAGGTGTGCATTTCAGCTTGGCTTCTGCAGCAGAAAGGGGGTGGGAGACCTCTCTTACTGGGCTCTGGGGTTTTTGTTCAGCTTTTACCATTACTTGAAACACTGTGAGATCCCAGAGAGCACAGAAATATTTTGCTGAATCTTCCAGCCGTAAGTCTGAAATAGCGAGGCTGATGGATTTAGTTTGTTTCTGGAAGATTAGAGAATAGCGGCCATTCTTTGCATTCTGTCCAGAAGAATCCTGATAAATAAGAAAAATGAGCTTTCCACTTGTCAGCTGCTTATACCAAAATATAGAGTAGAAGCTGCCACTTGTTTCATACTGACAGTTCAAGGTGGTTACTAGTGTCCCCTCTTGCTTGACTGTGACTGGCTGGTCTTGAATAACTTTCTGAGCCATGCTGGATCCTGTGGGGTGGAAATCAGAAAGCAGAGCTGATGTAATGAATACAATACTGTAAGAGTTAGAATAATTCAGGACTCAACAACAGACCAAGTTGAAATCATAATCTGCTTGTTTTTCTTCCCTCCCTTTTTCCTCAAGTCATGTGAAATACCACATGCCTGTGCGCTATCCTTTCATCCTTAGTATTCTCACCCGTGTTTGGAACCATCCCTACCAGAGAGGATGAAGGCCACGAATCCCCACAGCAGGCTGGAGAACAGCATGTGGCACATATTGCCCTACACAAATGTGTCTGGTTCTGCCCAAGCTGAGAGTTCGGTGGCTCTGAGTGCCTGCACATGTATATACGTAGTTCCTGGGTTCTGGTGCTGCTCCCCCAAACAGGAAATAGGGTTTCTTATGTTCACTGATCACATGATCTATGCACAGTTGAGAAAAGAGTCTGGCTCTCTCTAAACGTTTATTTTGTCTTCTTGTCTTTCACTGGTAATTAAGTTAGGCAGTGCCTGAAAAGGGGCATGGAAAAAGCAATTAGTATTAAAGGTCGGAGCTGAGCAGAACTAAAAATTGAACTGGTTGACATACATTGATCATTTTCAGAAGAAAACTTGGGGGGGGGGGATTTAAAATGCATTTTATTATGTGCTGTGAACCACCTTTATAATCTACTTACTTGTTACTAATTTAGCCTGTACTTACACTTTCCATCCAGAATCCAATGAAATTTTTTTAAAACCTCACAGATCTTTGGGTTTATTGATGAAAGGGAATTCTATTCAAAATTCTTCTAGAACTCTGAAGAGGATCAGGAACTTCAGTCCTGTTGTATTCATAGGAAGAGTTGTATTTACTAGTTCATCTCTTCTCGAATTCTTCTGATGTCACATTTTCTATCTCATTGGTCCAAAGGGTTCAGTCTCACATGTTAACTTCCATGGCATGGGTATTTTATTTGTAAGATAAATTCAAGATAAGCATGCCAGATCTCTCTGTGACACAAAGCTACAATCCACTCTATATGATGTGATAGCTATAGGCTGCAAGCACTTAGTACATATCAACATCACAGAAGTTAAAGGCTGAAGATTTGTGAGCTGTTATGTAATAATGTGGAATGTAGCTGTCAAATCTTCCATTTGGTATCACTATTTTAATGAATTAATTAATCTAAAAGTACAAAAGGCAAATAGACAACCAGAAAAGAAAGCAGTGACAAGGTTTCTGAAACAGTGCCACTTCATTGAGTGTAAGTTCAAAATAACTTATCAAAAAATAGTAGAGGGAAGAAAGTTTATAACTGGTTGAGATGTCTACTTCTCAATCCCATTTCACCTCTCATTGTGGACAGGTATCCAATGCTCTGCTTGGTAATTATTTGTAACTAATAGTGGAGACCATGAATAGCCACAGCAGTCTGGGGAGTAGCAGGAGATAGGATATTCCTCTTATTGAAATGGCTCTTCTCTGTGTTCCTGACAGTACAGGTGCATATAGCAGCTGCCTTTGAAATGTGTATTCTGACTGGGTCAAGTGTGAATGGGTTTGACACCCAGGTTGGGAGATTTGGCCTGTCTTAAGCATTATTTTACCTTTATCTATGATTTAATGATAAGATTAAATCTGGTAAAGGAAAGCATAAAGCTTAATATTGAAAGAAGTATAAGGATATTTATTACTTAAAATGTCACATTTAGTAAGTTAATATTTGATAAGATCTAGGTGGTTATCTAATATAAATTTATTGCTAAGCATGGCTGTAATTGCACATATTCATTCATGTTTCGTTTGCTCTGTTGCCTCGAACCTGATGTCTGAGGTGAAATGTGCTCACTGATCCTTGGCTTCCTTACAATAGACAAACAACTCATTTCCTCCTTTCCTTCCTCCTTACTCGCCAAACCAGGAAAACTGGTAACTTCACAACAAGCATCTCTCAGACAATGATATCAGAATAGGTTTCTGACTTCTGTAATCTCTCCAGGGTGTATTGAAGTACCAAAGTGCAACAGCAGTGAAGTAATAGTTATTTGTAATGTAACTCTATGTTGGGTTTATTAGAAGTTCTAGAAAAAAAATCCATGAATCTTCTAAATTCAAATATTGGGACATGTGTTGCCATGAATGCATGTATACTGTTTGGTGCAGTTCTACAATCCTATTTAATAAAAGGGTAATATGCAAATTAACCATCACTCTGTCACAAAGATGGCGGCACCCATGGCCACAAGATCATGGTGCCCAGTCCTCTCAGCCCGCCAGAGTTCTCCAGTCCCAGGGGAGTTGCTGGGGTGGCCACTCAGAGCAGGCAGTGTGAGGGGCCTAGCAGAATGCTTGCTTCCTCACTGCAGCAATGAGGCAAGCATTCTGGTCCTGGCCACAGCTGGGCCTCTGGCCAGGTCAGGGCACAGATGGGCCTCTGGACTGAGAGAGCCTGTCAGCAGTGGGTGCAGAGTGGCCAAGCCCTGCAGAGAGTTACTGGCACTCAGATTCATGGGTAGGGCTACTAGTCTATGTATATAAAAGATTAAGCGACCATCTGACCTTTCAACTGTTCACCAGTTATGACACGCAATGACCACTGGGGCCAGATGCTCCAACCACTAGAGGAGGGAGCCTGATTCTTTGTGGAATCAGCTGTGGGTTAGGTTACTGCTAGGCATTGCTGGCCCACATTTGCTCCACCCACAACCAGAACCCATTGGGGTAGTTGCAGGCCCTCGACATCCTGGCTTGCGCCCTCTCACAATCCAAGACCCCTTGGGAGATGTTGGAGATCCAGTTTCAGCTCAATCCCTGCAAGCCAGGCCAAGGGACCCCATTGGTGCATGAATTTGTGCACTAGGCTTCTAGTTATTATAGGTATCAAAATCTGTCCCCAAATACTTTTATGTCAGTAAAAATATACAAAACTAATAATGGTATAAATATTTTTCCAAAAAGCAATATTTTTTCTCTCTAGACTTGAAGAAATAAACATTCTTCTCCATTTAACCATGAAAATTCATCTAGTGGAGTGCATGTCAAATTATCAAATAAAAAGTGTTATTTTTGTTTGTTCACCTCCTAATGAAACCCAAATGAGAACAATTGAGTTATTCTATGGTAAACTACCCTCAGATTCTCCTTGGTTCGTTTATAGTAATTTCCCATACCTTATGAAGCCACAGAATAACTATTAAGGTTCCCAGATCTTTTCTATTCTTTCTAAACTCTTACATCTGGACGGTGGCACTCCTTTGATGCTGATCACACATTCCAACCTGGACATCATATTTTCATCTTGTACATTTTAATCCAATGAAGCTACTTCAATCATATATACCTACTCTTTCAAATTTCTTATTCAATTTTTTAATCTACTTGAAAAAAAAAAGCAAATTAAACTCTGAGAGCCAGGGGAGTTGTCAACAATTATATGTATATTATTTATTAACTATAGTCACCATGCTGTACATTACATCCTCAGGACTTACTTATCTTGTAACTGGAAGTTCATACTTTTTTACCACCTTCACCTATTTTACCCAGCGACACAAGCCCCACCTCTGGAAACTACCAATCTGTTCTCTATACATATGGATGTGTGTGTTCAATTTTAGATCTCATATTTGAGGTCATATATCAATTATCTTTCTAGGTCTGACTTATTTCATTTAGCATAATGCCCTCAAGGCCCATTTATCTTGTCAAAAATTTCAAAATTTTCAATTTTTATGGATGAATAATATTCCATTGCATTTATATACTGCATTTTCTTTATCCATTCACCCATAGATACGTAGGTTATTTCCACATCTTCGCTATCTTATCTAATAAACACGTGATATGCAAATTAACCATCACTCTGCTACACCCACAAGTCACGCCCACCAGCCAATCAAGGGTGAATATACAGATCAACCCAACCAAGATGGCTGTGGCCACAGAGTGAACAGGTATGGGTTTTCCTGGCAATAGAGGAAGCCAAGCATTCTGCACACCCTGGCTGGCCCAGGCCTCTGCTCAAGGTAAAGAGTTTCAATTATAGAAGATAAATAAATCCCAACAAAAATGGCAGCAGCCATGGAGCAGGAGAGAGCAGGCAGCTTGAGTTGCTCCCAGTAATGAAGAAAGCCAAGCTTCCACAGCCCTGGCCTTCCTTGGTCTCCTCTACTCAAGCCTACAAAGTTCCAATTATAGAAGATAAATAAACCCAGATACCAGGGCCTCCACTTGAGTTGCTGGGAGGTGTAGCCAGCATGCAATCCACCACAGGACCCTCACCCAGGCCAACCCATGCCCCAAGGGAATGCCCACCCTGATCTGGGTCACCCTTTAGGGCAAACCAGCTAACCCCCACCCATGCACCAGGCCTCTATCCTATCTCATAAAAGAGTAATATGCAAATTGACCATCACTCCAACACAAAAGTTGGCTGCCCCCATGTGGTCAAAGATGACTGTCCCCATGTGGACACAAGATGGCCAGCAGGGGAGGGAAGTTGGGAGGGACCAGGCCTGCAAGGGAGTGTGGTTGTGAGTGATCAGGCCTGCAGGGAAGGGCAATTAGGAAGGACCAGAGCTTCAACAGAAGGCAGTTGGGGGCAATCAAGCCTGCAGAGAAGGGCAGTTAGGGGTGACCAGGCTGGCATAGGAGGGAAGTTGAGGGCGACTGGGCCTGCTGGGAAGGGCAGTTGAGGGGAACATAGGCATGCAGGGTAGGGCAGTTAATGGCAATCAGACTGGCAGGGGAGCAGTTACGCATCAATTAGGCTGGCAGAGGAGTGGTTAGGGGGTAGGTAATCAGGCTGGCAGGCAGAAGAGGTTAGATGCAATCAGGAAGGCAGGCAGGTGAGTAGTTGGAAGCCAAAGTCCTGGATTGTGAGAGGGATGTCTGACTGCCCATTGAGGCCCGATCCCAGTAGAAACGGGCCTCAATGGGGAGTCAGATATCCCTTAAGAGGTCCCATATTGTAGAGGGTGCAGGCTGGGCTCAGGGACACACCCCCCTCATGCATGAATTTCATGCATTGGGCCTTAGTTATAAATAATGCTACAATAAATATGGGGTGCAGATATCATTTTAAGAAAACTTCATGTACCTATTGGCCATTTATATGTCTTTTTTAGAAGAATGTCTATTCAGATTCTCTGTTCAATCTTAAAATCATAATTTTTTCTATTGAGTTCTTTATATATTTCGAAAATGAACTCCTTATCAGATATATGATTTGCAAATATTTCCTCTCTCTCTCTCTCTCTCTCTCTCTCTCTCTCTCTCTCTCTCTCTCTCTCTCTCCCTCTGTCTCTCTCTCTTTAGTTAGATGGCAAAAAAAAAATACATCTTACAATGCGTCTTATTTTTAATTTTGTAGTGGGGTACACATGCAAAAATTCCCTTTTTATTACTTATTCTGTAGGAATTTTTACTTCAAATTACCTTAATCTATACACTTACTAAGTTTCTATATTTCTTCTTGAATTAGCTTAGGGAATATTTGTTTTTTAAGTAAATTATTCTTTTCCTAAAGGTTTTAAAGTTTATTGGAGGCTGTAAGGAATAATTTGTTTCCTTGCCTTTTACAGCTTCTAGAGTTTGTCTTAATTTCCTCATCACATGGCCCTTTCTCCCTCTGGTTCTGGTATCACATCACCCTTTCTCCTCTGACTCTGCTGTTTTCGCCTTACAAGCAACCTTCTGGTTACCTTGGGCCCACCCGGATAATCCAGAATAATCTCCCAAAATTTCTTAAATAATCACATCTGCAAAGTTCCTTTTGCTCTGCAAGGAAATATATTCACACATTGCAGAGATTATGACACTGACATCTTTGAGGGTCATTATTTAGCCTACCACAGTAAGCACTTTTTAATATTTCTGTTACACATATTATCAAATATTGGCCTATTTTTCAGCTCATCAAAAATAGCATTAAATATCCCCATTTATTGGTTTGTTTTTGTTCCTGCTTGATTCATTTTTGTATTTTTTAAATTAAATTATAATTATTCTTTGTAATAAATGGCTCAAAAGTATAGTTAAAAGAGTTTGAAACCCTATCAAGCTATAGATTATTTCATCCACTCCATCAAGATCCATTGTACCCCAAAATCCAACTCACAGAGGTAACCATTGTTGTGTATTATTTGACAGAGGATTAGTTTGCATATTTTAGAATTTCATGTAAATGGAATCAAAAGGATGTTATGTATCTGTAATCTTGCTAGGCATTATGTTGTTGAGGTGTATATACATTGTTAAGAGTAGCGGTGGTTCTGTCCATTTTACAGCTGACTGGTATTCCACTGTGTATGTATAGCACACTTTATCTCATCTGTCACTTGTGGACATTTTCTCTAGTTAATTGCTATTATGAATAAAGTAAGTTCAGAGTGATGTGAGAGGAATGCTGGCCTGAGAGCACATATGTTCTTCTCCCCCTGAAATTTCAGCAAGTTAACCAACTATAAATGAACACAGAAATTCCTGCTCAAAACATGCACATGACTGAGAGACCTGTGCACTGAAACATGGATGGACCTTGAGAACAGTATGCTCAGCAAAATAAGTCAGTCAGAAAAAGCTAACAACTATATGATTTCACTCAGATGTGGGATATAAAATTAAAATTCATGAACCCAAATAGGAATACGGTGATTGCCAGAGAGAAGGGAGTTGGGGAGAAGGGGGTCCTAATATAAATGACAGGAGAAGATTTGACTTTGGGTGGTGGGCACATGGAGCAATATACAGATCTTATAACATAGAAACCCAGACCTGAAACCTATATGTTCATGTTGACCAATGTCACCTAAGTCAATGTAATAAATAAATATTTTTTAAAAAGAAAGTAAGTTCAGAAGGTGAAAGGTTATAAATTCTGCATTGGTCACATTAAATTAGGATCCTGAATCTCCAGACTACAGTACCGCCAAGCAGAATGAATATCTATACCAGTCTTTCTGTTCTGCATTTTGTCTAACATGACCCAGTAGTAAAAGAAGGAAATGTTGACGTTCCAGTTTCTTTGCAGGAGCCAAGCACTCCCCAGGGCTATGCTCTTCGATCCTCTTCAGTTTCATCAAGTGATTGAGTTGCTAAAAACAGATTAGCTTGTGTCCTTCAGTCTCTGAAAACGCCAGGGTCTCAGGAAGTTTGTGTTCAGCTCCCCCTGCAGCCCCAAGCACTGTGCCACTTATAGCACAGAAGTACACCGCTGAGTAGCTCCAATGGGCTGATGGGTTTCTCAGGTGGAAGGAGGTTTCACTCTTCCTAAATTCAGCCTTGAAACCTTTGATGCCTGTAACCAGGGTGGACCCTGTTACGTACTTGAGAAGAAACTGGAGACCTTGGTTGGGGTATTGGACATACCAGAAGAGAGTAAAAGTTCCACCATAGGAATAGTTGCACCTTAGCTCCAGAGGGTCTCCTTCAGAGACAGTGATGTGGCCATCAGGTTGGGTCACTGACTGGGCTCTGGTTTCTCCTGCAAAATCATTGTTGAGTTCATGAGATCAGGACAGACAATGTCTCTAGCTATATTCAGTGAGAACAATGCTCCTTCTATGGAGACAGAATCACGGAATAGAATGGTACTTACTCATTATGAAGAGCATTCCAAACAGCAGTAGGATCCTTGAGAACATAGCTAGGCAGTGAGAAAGTTGAGTTGTATTCTGGAAGATCTCTCTTAAGGAGCAGGAGCAAATGTGATAGAGTATGCTAAGTCCTTTTAACTGAAGGAATCTGAGATTCAAGAAATTCCTGTTTAGGCAAATTCCAGAGGTTATTAGTAAGACTTGTTTTCTTGACAATGACTGCTCCTGGTGTTGAACCTCCTCAGAATGTGCACCTCAGGGAGCTGTAATGTAAAGAAGCTCATAGAAGTTAGGTAGAACTTTTAGAGGAGTCATTTCCAGCTTAGCAACAGTGCTCTCTGGAGGTCAAATATAGGAACAAATAGAGTCTTAGACTTTTTGTGTGCTATTTCTGTCCTGCTTCTATCAAGGCTTGGATTTCTTAGCATTATAGTCTAACTAGAGACCCAGTGCATGAAATTTATGTGAGGGGCTCTGCCCTCACAACCCTGGCTTTGTCGGGATGGTCCTTGGAGAGTCATTCTGCTGTTTGATCTAATAGGCATATTAGCTCTTTATTATATAGAATGAGGCTTTTCAGACATCTTTTTCTTAAGAAGCTAGTTTAATCTTGTGCATTAAATAACATTATTATATCCTATGAAGTAAATTTTATTATTATCCTCATTTTATAAATGAGAAAACTGAGGGTAACAGGAAATATGTAATTTATCCAAGATCACAGAAAATAACAATTGGAACTTGTCCCATTAGTATGATTCAGGAATTCATGTTATTAAACATTTATAACTTAGCCGTATAGTCCTTTAGAGTAGTAGTTATCCTCATTTCATGGAATGAAAATCAAGTCTTTATGAAGCTATGTAATTTTTCCAATGATTAGAATAAAATTATCTTAGATTCCAAACCCAGTTCCTTACCCACTATATTATCCTATGTAATAAAAGAGAAACATGCAAATTTGATGGTAATTTCGCTCCGGATTGGCTATGCTACCAGCCAATCAGGAGCAGGGGCAGATCCAAGTGGCACCAGTGCTGGCCCTGGGGGTGGAGATGAAAATGTGGTGGTGGTGGCGAGCACCTAGTCCCGGACACTGTGCGGGGAAGCTGCGGCAGTAGCAGTGGTGGTGGCGGCTGCAGGGAGTGCTCGGTCCCTGGGCACTGTGAGCGAAAGTGGCAGACAGCACCCAGCCTCCAGGGCCGGGTGGTCGCATGCAGCCGGGGCTGAGCTTAGCAGGGCGATGGCTGGGTGCCTAAAGCCTTGGGAAGGCTGGGGGTGAGCCATCAGTTGGACATCCCCTGAGGGATCCCAGTATGTGAGAGAGGGCAGGTTGTGTTGAGGGACCACCCACCCCCAGTGCATGAATTTCATGCACCGGGCCCCTTGTCTATGATATTGCTGTAATCTTTAAGAGTAGATGTACTTTCACTGAAATAATACTCATGGGCAGCAGAAAGGCTCAAAAACAGTTCAGAGATATAAGTGACAAATCAGAAATGACTGGTGTCCTAAAAAAGAAAGCAAAGTAGTTTTAAGAAGAAAAGGAATGTCCAACAGAGCAAATGCTAAAGAAATGTTTAGTAAGATGATGACTGAAAAGTGTCAATTGATTTTTAACAGTACAAGGTCATGATCTAGTTCTTTTAAGCAGATGCTAAACTACAGTATGATGAAGCTAGAGATGAGATTAGGAAGAAGAAAATTTGAATATAGGAATCTCTTTCTAGAGATTGAACTCTGAAGAGGAGAAAAGAGACATGTTGTTGTGTATGCAGGCTGGTGAAGTGGTAATAGCAAGGTTTTTAAAGTTTGGAATCTATTTACATGCTTTTGGAGAACATCTATGACAATGGGAGATGACTATAGATAAAAAGAATACTTTCCTGGCAGCACTATTGTTCTACTTAGTGTTAAAGCTGACAACAGACTTCAGTGACACCAGTCTGCACAGTTGTGTGATTATCTTTAACTCCGTTTGTCAGACAAGGTGCACATTATAAGAAGGCAGATATTGATTCACAACTGGGAGTGAATAAAATCACTGATATGAGACAGAACTGGGACAAGAACAATGATGTTAATTATTAGGGATTGATTGAAGCAATGGGCCATGGAGTTTGTGTTATCGATAAGAAAAATAAAAAGCCTATTTATAATAATAAAAGTATAATATGCAAATTGACCAAATGGTTGTGCAGATGTCCTTCTGGATGACCTTCCAGATGACCTTTTGGATGAAGCCGGGGTTGCAGCCGAGAGACCCAGGCAGCTGCCGCGGCTGCGAGTCAGGGATTGAGGCAGTCGCTGTGGCTGCAAAGGCCTATTCTTACCCAAATTTCATCCAACAGGCATCTAGTGAAATTATATAAGATGACAATAAAAAGTCAGGGGGCTAAATGATCATATGTAGTCAAAGAATGAGCTCAGCAAAAGGAACTGAGTATAGAAATCTAAGGATGAGAGGTTTAAGACAGGATGTAAGATTGCAGTAACTGGAGAATTATCATCAGATCTTTCTAGAGTGTGGTCATGGGACTTAATGGCCAAAGTGGGCTCTCGTGAACAGTTTTCGAGGTTGATGAATCCAGACTACTCTCTGAATTTTTCATATGGACATTTAAGTCATGTGGCATTTAAGGTTACAGTGGGTTCCTCTGAACTGTGTTAAACTTTTCAATAGATAAGAGAGAGTGTTTGGTGTTTTTAAAAGATAACTAGAGGCCTGGTGCACTAAATTCATGCACAGGGGGCGGGGGATGTACCTCAGCCCAGCCTGCACCCTCTCCAATCTGGGGCCCCTGGAAGGATGCCCTACTGCCTGTTTAGGCCTGATCCTGGTAGGATCTGGCCTAATTAGGCAGTCGGACATCCTTCTCACAATCCAGGACTGCTGGCTCCAAACTGCTCACCTGCCTGCTTCCCTGATTGCCCCTAACCGCTTCTGCCTGCCAGCCTGATCACCCCCTAACCACTGCACTGCCAGCCTGATTGATGTCTAACTGTTCCCCTAGCAGCCTGTTTGCTCTCAACTTCCCTCCTCTGCCAGCCTGGTCACCCCTAACTGCCCTCCCCTGCAGGTTTGATCACCCCCAACTGCCCTCCCTTGCAGGCCTGGTCCCTCCCAACTGCCCTCACCTATGGCCTGATGGCCCACAACTGCCCTCCCTTGCAGGCCTGGAACCTCCCAACAGCCCTCCCCTCCTGGCCACATTGTGGTGCCCATCTTGTGTCCATATGGGGGCAGGATCTTTGACCACATGGGGGAAGCCCTCTTGTGTGTTGGAGTGATGGTCAATATGCAAATTACTCTTTTATTAGATAGGATAGAGGCCTGGTGCATGGGTGGCATCCAGCTGGTTTGCCCTGAAGAGTGTCCCAGATCAGGGTGGGAGTTCCCTTGGGGTGTGCGGCACCCTGGGTGAGGGGCCTATGGTGGTTTGCAGGCCAGCCACGCCATTCAGCGACTCAAGTGAAAGCCTTGGGATCTGGGATTAATTTATGTTCTACAATTGAAACTTTGTAGTCTGGAGTGGAGTCAAGCCTCTGCTCCCTCTGTGGCCACAGCCCTTTCTGTTTGGGTTTATTTAAATTCTATATTTGAAACTTTGTAGCCTAGAGTTGAGGCCTAGGTGCTAGGGCTGCAGAAGCTTGGCTTCCTCAATCACCCGGGCAACGCTAGCCTCTGCTCTCTCCAGCTCCGTGGCTGCCATCATTTCTGTTGGGATATATGTATCTTCTATAATTGAAACTTTGTAGCATTGAGTGGATGCATAGGCCGGCAAGGGCAGCTGGAAAGCTTGGCTTCCTCCATTGCCTGGGAAATCCAAGCCTCCCTCCTGCTCTCAGTGGCTGCAGCCATCTTGTTTGGGGTTTATTTGCTTCTGATTGGCTTGTGGGCATGTTGGCATGGCTTGTGGGTGTATTGCAGGTGCAGTCAATTTTATTACTCTTTCATTAGATCAGATTATTAGATAGGACAGTGACAAAAAGGGGGTAAGGAGAAGTAGTGGTGAAAGGCACAGGCCTCAAAGGTACAAAAATAATATTCTGAGGCGAGGTGTTGTAGATGAGGAGATTAGGGAACAACCACAAAGAAAGAAACTGTGTCCCAAGCTGCGTCAGATACTAGTTAGGGCACCTGGAAGGAATTTTCAGAGACTATTGAATATTTATTTGGAATAGAATGGGGATTTAGAGGCTAAAGTGGAAAGATTTTCAGGGGATGACAAGAAGCAGTGAGGTCAGATTAGAGTCAAGTACCTTGGTGAACCATTCTTCCTTAGAAGGAGAAATCACAGGTAGGACTGAATACTTCCAAAGATCTTATATTGAGGAACATGGCTATAGTAAAATTGCTAGTCAAATTTTTCAGTGGGTTCATAAATCAATAAATTCTGGCTATTTTGAGGGATCCAGCTTCCATATATTATCTTACTTTTGCAGATAAGCTGCTAGGTGGTGCAGGAGAATTAATTAACCGGGCACTCAGAGGATATTCAGAGAAGTAACCTTTATTTGCCGATGCACTGGTGCTGTGACTCAGGGGAGTAGGTTTCCAAATCCTGAGTGATGAATATGGATGAAGATTTCCCTTTATACCCTGAGTTCCTTTGTCCCCAAGATATGGATCAGGCTTCTGGACTTTTCACAGGCTTTGCAGTCCCCCATGAGGTGGGATTGAGGAAGTGAGATTACACCCAAAGCCCTGACTGGCACCAGAGCTGTCAACTCCCTCAGGGGGTTGTATATGGTTCATGGTTTATGGCTTCTATAAAATGGGAGTATTCTGGGAAACAGGTTCTGCAAGGCAGGGCAGGCATTGCAGATAACACTGGAGTTTATTGGCAAGCAAGATTGTGCATCAGAATGCATGTTACTAGCCCAGATTCAGATAGCTAGCCCCCCAAAATGTCTTATTTTCCCTTTCATTACAACACATTATATTACAAGCTTCCCTGTGCTGTTCATAAATAGAAATGTGTACACAAAAACGGGGTTTTAACAAAAGTAACCTTACATTGTGATCTGATCATAAATTCCTAGTTGGGCAGGTCATGGTGGATAGACATATCCCAGGCATATAACTTCTTTAGTAAAAGACTTCCTTTGCCTTAAGCGAGCTCTGTCCATTGTTTTCGTGCATGTAAGTTAACACACTTGAAATAGGCATAACCACCTTCAGACGAGTACATAGTATTATTAACTATCCTGAAATCTGTATTCCCCCCTTCATGTAATCTCCCTTACATTAGCTCCTTACTCCTAAATGCACAGAAGAAACTCTAAATGGTTATTTCTTGGCAGTATTTACAGTGGAATCTCAGTTCTCAAACTTAATTTGTTCTGGAAGGCTATTCGAGAAGCAATTTGTTTGAAACCCGAATAATTTTCCCCCATTAGAAATAATGTAAATTGACTGAATTTCCCCCCCCCAAATGATTCCTTGTTTTAACCTTTCTTATATACAGTACATGTCTAATGTACTGTTCAATCTATAAACAAACACTTCTTTTCTTAAATTTATTGAACCATCCCCTACTAGTCTTAAGCAAATGACTTTCAGAACTCATTCCAAGGGAATCTTTCAGTAAGTCAGTATGCAGCATCTTTGCTTTTTCACTTATCATTGCCTCAAAAATGCTTTTCATTTTTCCAAACCAACTGTTTTTCTACAATTGCCTGTGATTATTGTTTCTTTTATACCTTTAGTAACATTAGCATTCTTGACGGCCTCTTTATATTGTACAATTGTGACAATTGTACACTTTTCCCACAACAAAAACTAAACACACATCAAACACACAAAATATTCACAGCACAATTTCCTGAGATCTTAGCAACATGAGGCTTAGTAGAAAATTGATTCGCAGTCTCTCCTTTGTTTGTGGCCTGAGAGCTGCTTTTTGTCAGGCTGATGTATCAGTATGAAAGGGTTATTAGGTTGAGAACTGAAATTTTGTTTCAACAACTAAGACTTTTTTTTCTGTGAACAACTTGAGAACTGAGTTGTTCACGATGGGAGTGTTTGAAAACCGAGGTTTTACTGTATCTTAGTCTGTTGAGATCTTGCTTATAGGCATATTCTCTGTTTGGATCAAATAAATTCTTATAAAAATTCTTTACAGGTTTGGACATTTCTTACACCAACAGGCTGTAGAAAAAGTATCCCTATCTCACATTCAATATAGGTCAAAAGTTCTATATTAATATCCCAGCAGAGGAATAAAGATATTTCTCATCAATGGTATTTAAATAAAGAATCAGATTTAGTCACAGTCTAGAGTCATGCTTATTTAACAGTGTGGCAGAGGGCACACCCAAAGCACCATCCCTGAAGCCCAGATCACTGAATGCACTGATTGCTCCTAAATAATTGCATAGGACTGCAATGGAGGCTGGGAGATTTTTGAATGTTTATTTTGGTTGACTACGAATCTTATTTCTTGCTCTCCCATCTATTGATAATTTAGTATTTGATCCTTCTGCTTTATTTTTTGAACATCATTTCTCTCTTATCTTCTCTTGCTTCCTTATCTAATATGGTGTCTAAAGACAACAATTGCAAAGCTCTTTTATAAATGCCATCAATCAACACATTCCCTCTCTCTTCCACTTAATCGCCCTGCCAAATCCAATCTTGAACCATGCACTCAGTTCTGGGGTAATGTTAATTATGGCAAAGATATTGGCTAGCAATTCTTATTGAACCCATAATATGACACAATGCAATGGGATTCTTTAATGTTTAAAGTTATGACGAGTACTACTCATCATCTACAAATAGTGTATTTACTTCTGACTTATAGAATCCTCATATTCTTTTAGTTGTTAAAGTTCTTAGCTAAAAACACATGCCTTTCCCAGACTTTTGCAGGTTTGGGGTCACCATGTTCTTGGGTGATCAATATCATCAGTGCAGACATGCTTACCTACAGCTCATCCCCTGTGGGGTGGGGGGGGATTCATCAGGAGGATGCCTTCATATAGGATGTGGTTCTCTTTTCTGAGCTCAGGGGACCAGAAGAAGTTAATCCACCAATAAACTCACCTACAATGGCTGGAGTATTATTTTTCATGACTAGAAATCATTTCACTGAATTATTACATCTTTAACAATCATTAAACATGTAAGTGTCCTAAGCAATTTATCATTCTTTCCGATTCAATAGACTTCTCCACATTTCCTAATAATCCAAAATGTTAACAGATAGGCTCCTTTTGTTTGCTTGTGTTCACTGTATAATGATTTTTCACTTAAATTTATTGGGGTTACACTGGAGAATAAAATTGTATAGGTTTCAAGAGTACAATAGCTAGGCTTCTTGATACTACAAATCAAGGGTCAAAAGTCCTATATTAATATCCCAGCAGAGGAATAAAGACATTTCTCATCAATGGTATTTTAATAAAGAACCAGATTTAGTCACAGTCTAGAGTCATGTTTATTTAACAAACTAGAGGCTCGGTACATGAAATTTGTGCATGGGGTGTGTCCCTCAGCCCAGCCTTCACCCTCTCCAATCTGGAACCTCCCCAGGGATCAGGTCAAAATGGGCAGTGGGATATCTCTTTCACAATCCAGGACTGCTGGCTTCCAACCACTCACCTGCCTGGTTGCCCCTAAATGCTTTTGCCAGCCAAGTTGATCACCCCCTAACTGCTTCCCTGCCTGCCTGATTGCCCCTAACTGCCCTCTCCTGCAGGTCTGGTCTCCCCCAACTGCCCTCCCCTGCGAGCCCAGCCGCCCTTAACTTTCCTTCCTTGCCAATCTGATCAATGCCTAACTCCTCCTCTGCACACCTGTTTGACCTACCTGTTCTCTCCTGCTGGCCTGGTCACCCCCAACTGCCCTCCACTGCAGCCTTGTTTCTCTGAACTATTCTCCCCTGCAGGCCTGGTTGCCCCTAATTATCTTACCCTGCCAGCCTGGTCACCTCCAACTGCCCTCCCGTGCAGGCCTTGTCCCTTCCAACTGCCCTCTGCTACAGGCCTGGTTGGCCCCAACTGCCCTCCCCTGCAAGCCCAGCCACCCCAATTTCTCTCCCCTGGAGGCCTGGTTACCCCCAACTGCCTTCCTCTACCAGCCATCCATGGTGGCCATCTTGTGTCCACATGGGGGTGGCCATCTTATGTATTGGAGTGATGGTCAATTTGTATATAACCTTTTCCTATTTAATAAAAGAGTAATTTGCAGATTGACCATCACTCCTCATATAAGAGATCTGCCCCCATGTGGTCAAAGATCCTGCCCCCATGTGGACACAAGATGGCCACCTCAAGAATGGCCCGCAGGGGAGGACTGTTGGGAGGTTCCAGGCCCTGCAAGGGAAGGCAATTGTGGGCCATAAGGCCAGCAGGGACCAGGCCTGCAAGGGAGGGCAGTTGGGGGCGATCAGGACAGCAGGGGAGGGCAGTTGAGAGGGACCAGGTCTGCAAGGCAGGGCAGTTGAGGACACTATTAAAAAAACGAAGGTAAGTTGCAAAATTCAAATAAATCCAATTTAAATGATAAGTTGTGTGTGTATGTGTGTGTGTGTGTGTGTGTGTGTGTGTGTGTGTGTGTGTGGTATGTCTGTAGTTGCATGAAGTTATTTATTTGAAAGAAATCAGTCTGGCATGATACTTTAAATAATCTTAAACTCTGAGAAGGACAGTGGAAGCTACAGTGAAATGAAGGCGATATAACAATAGACTTTTATTTTAGCTCTGCCTGAATCTTTTATGGAATATGAAAACATTGTGAAAAATCTTTTTTAGATGCGGAACATTTAAAAATAAATTAATATTTATTTAATTGTTGTTTCTTTCCAAAAGAACTTCTTTATCACAAATATCCATGCTCTAGACTAGCAACAACAAAAATAACACTACAGATTTCTCTTAGAGAAAGAGTAATTTGTTTCTGATAGGTGGAACAACTATAGTAGCATGCATTTCCAAACTTAGACTTACCTCTGCATCTAAATAAAAGATACGTTTGGAATGAGTAGAATTATTTTTGTTTTCCTCCATATTTGTTTAGGCTAAAATACTGAAACAAACATTTTATTGACATGACAAATTCTTAATACCTCTTTACTTTATTGTTACGTTACCCTTATAATTCCTACATGACCCTTATAATTCTTACGTTACCCTTATAATTCTTAGTTTCCTTATACTTGTCAGCCACATCAACAAATTAAGTGTTTATTCATTGTCCTCTATTTACACTTTCTTTTTCTCCTTATTCATGTTCTCCTGTCTCTTTTCCTTCATTTTTCTCCTTTTATATTGCGCTCTGCCTCTCTTAGATGGTTCTAGATTTATTCTGAACAGCTGCTGCCTCCCTCACCTTCTTTTGCCAGGGAGATATTGCACAGGTGCAGCCCCATCTGTCCCACTGTGTCACTCAGAGCACAGTAATACACAGCAGAGTCTCTCAAAGTAACCTGGGGCAGGATCAAGGTACTGGATTTTCTGTCTTCTGTGATAATGAGAGAGGCCATGTTGGTAGTCACGTTCTTTCGTAAGCCATGAATTATATACTGTGGGCTTTGATTGGGATTTTGCCGATACCAATGTATATAGTCATTTCCACCGATAGTAGAGTGGTTACAAGGCAGGGTCACATCTTTTCCTTCAGTATAATCCATGGAGTTGGGCTGGGTGATTTTAGCATCAATCACAGTCCCTAAAGGGTAAAGAAATTCAAATTAGTATCTATAGATCAAGTACACAATACTTTCATAATTCTTTGGTTGCACCCCATACTACAGTGTTTTTATTTATGTCCTTCTAGAATGCAAAAAATATTAGAGTTTATTATGGAGACCAAAGATACATGCCAAAATCAGTGACTCCATAGACTCTATCCCATGGGTGCTTGGCTCAATAAATCCAGAAATTTCTGACAATCTGAATAATGCTAAGGGTTCTTCTGAGATCATGGTTATGATTTAATTTGTCACGTAGAAGTTTGTTCTCCCTAGACAAATGCATAGATCACTTCTCCACTCCAACTCTAGCATGGAAGAGAACTAGAGAGCAAATAATCCTTCAAGGCCCTTTTTCGTAGCACAGAACACTTACCCAAGGTGAGAAACACAGTTACTCCAGTCAGCAGCCTCATACTTAAAGGAAAGACTGAGATCATGAACCGAGAGTTCAGTCTTTGTGTCTGAGCTTAGTCTTAGAGAGATTCCAGAGAACAGAAGCAACAGGTACTAGTCAAGATTTACAACTGCAGCTACCACTGTGCTGTTGCCAGGATCTTGTCAGCCAATGACAAAGCAGTTCCTTCTCTAGGTCTTCCACCCCTTTTTATCTATGTACCCAAGAAGAAGAGAAGAATATCAACCAGACATCCCCAACTCACAGGGTTCCCATAATATTATTTGTGAGGTTTAAAGCTTGACTCTAGATAAGGAAAACAAACCACAAGGATGTATCTATCCAGGACCTTTATTCCGTAATTTCTTCCTCAATGTACCAAAGAAATTGGCTGATGCTCCAAGGAGCTTGGACAAAGTATAATTTAATCCCAGAAAATTGTACTGAGCTCTGTGCTGTAAAAAGAGGAAATTTCTATCCACATACCAGAAAATGCTTGTGATATTCAAAAGAAGTCAGTGATGTGTTCAAGGGGACTGGAAAAATTAATAGCATTGAAGCTAGAAACCAAAATTTTACGAGCCCAGGTTTCCTATAGAGTTTTCTGAAATAATGATATCTACTATTGTGTAGGTAGACACTTTTTAATACATCTGTTCTTGATATAGTAACTGATTACATGAATTGTGGTCATCCTCATTCTCCTTGAAGAAATAGCGTTAGTACTCATCTTCTCTATGGCAGGTTATGGGTGTGGTGTACCAGGGATGGGGAGGCAGAAAGAAAAGAGAACAGGAAAAGCAAAAATGGTGGAGGAGGTAGAGATTGTAGAAAGGTTAGCGAAAGAAAGAAAAACAGATATAAAGGATAAGGAAAATAAGAGATAATCAAGGAGGGGAAATGGAGAGAAAGTTATTTATGGAGGTATATGATAGGACTTAGGCTATTGGTCAAAGGGCCCCTGAATCTTTGACCACACATACTCAGTAAGAGATTGTAAAGCACAAGTTGTCTAAAGAGGAAGAAAGCATGTCTTCTTTTCCTTGTAAAATGTCAATGGAAAACATATTTATCTGCTCTTCTCTCAGAGAAAAATGTTTTTTGCAGATGAACCAACCCCCTCTTGTGACTGAATAAATGAACTGCATAATCAGAAACCTGGACAAAAGTTGGCCAGCAATCTTTTGAAAGATTCCTTCCTCACATTTGAAGTTGAAAATCTTTGCTGTAATACCTCTGTACTCATTATTATTTTCCGGCCCTATAACACTCCACCCCAAATTTTAATTATACTTATTGCTTTATTTCAGTGATATTTCCATTATGATTCTCAGTTCTTGGCTTCTCTTTAATTTTCCTTTTCTCTCTAAACTTCAAAAGTCTATATTCTTCAATGTTTATATGAAGGTTGGTACAAATTAGGCACTCAAGCATTATTAGTTTTCTAAATTTGTAGATGACTCATTATTTATGAATTTAGTGAGAGAAGTTATGCTGAGCAGCTCCTTAAATTATGCTAAATACAATCTACACTCATAAAAGAAAAATATGCAAATTGACCATGCCTCCATGATGACAGTCAGCCAATCAGGCATGATGATACAAATTAATCCAATAAATATGGTGGGTTAATTTGCATATGCAGGCAAGGAGTGGCTAGGGTTGGGGTGCACAGACAGCAGGGCCCTGCTTGCGTGCACACCAGTGCCAAGCAGCTTGCACCCTGGGGACAGGCATCCTTGGGATCCAGGCTGTTCTGAGCCTGTAGGCCAGTGATGGGCAACATTTTGAGCTTGTAGTGTCAAAATTTGCCAAAAAACGAGCATAACTCGGGTGGTATGTCACTTTGAGAAAAAGAAGCATAATTTAACAATATTTATAGTTTAAATAACAAAACTGTATAACTGTACTTAATAAACCAAAAACTAATTATTTAACTTACCTGCTTAGTAACTTCTTTGTTCATCTGTCAGTCCGTTTCTTTTGTTGGTCTTGATATTATTTAACTTGTGTGGAGTGGCATGAACTAAGGTAAGTGAGGGGGAAGAGGAATTCTTTAACTAACCTGTCTATTAGTGACTTTTTTGTTCCTGAATTTCATTGGCTAAACCTTCAACTGAAGGTTGGTATTTTGTATACTTCAAGCCCAAGCAAGCGCTACTAACTTCATCTGTCAATGTGTTTCTTTTGTTGGTTTTGATATTATTTAATGATAAGAATAAGGTCTCACAAAAGTACATAGAGAGAAAAATTGTGAGTAAAGTCATTGCTATATTTTTCAGGGGGCTAAAAGTGTGTGGTAATCACTTCTAGGCACTCCAAATTTCCTGTTCATAGTGGCACTCCTCTTGCTTCTCCAAGCAGCACCTTTCCAGATTCTCAAGCTTTGACCTCAAGACGACAAACACCTCAGCCCAGATGCTGCCTTGAAATTCTACAAGTTGCATCTTAAAATCATCAATTTACATCCATTGGAAACCATTTAATTCCAAACTACTGTAGACTACTACATCAGGATACGTAATTATTTTTATGGTCTGTTCTAGGCTTCTAAATTGATTAAACCTATCACTGAACTGATCAAGTAACGAGTCTAAAACATGCTGGTACTTTATATGCAAGGATTCCATTTCATTTTGTACAGCTGCACAGGCCTTCTCAAAATACGTTGTTACTTGAGGAAAATACTTATAAGTTTTAGTTTCTACATCTCGCTTGAAAATTTAGAGTGTCTACACTACACTACAGTAAATGTTTCATCCTCAGCTACTGCACCTAGCCCTGCAGTAGCCGAGGATGAAACGTCCTTCTCAGCATGCAGCCCCATACTTCTCTGTAGGCGACCGCATGCGGCCGCATTTCATCGAAAATGGCTACACATGTCAGTGCTGACACACATGTCATAGGTTTGCCATCATGGCTGTAGGCCCATGCATAGGCCAGGAGCAGTGGGATACTGGAATGACACCCAGCTACTTGGGGCCTATGCATGTATGTACATAGCAACCGGGATCAGGGCAGGAACCTCCCTGGGTTCCAGGCCCTCTGAGTCAGCATACACACAAGAGGACTGGGGGTGGAGCGGGAGCATCCCCCGTAGCGAGCCAGCAAACAGCAGACTGTTGGGGACTGCTTGCCTGTTGCCACCACGGACAGTAGGGCCTTGCTTGCCCCTGGCCATGACACTGACAGACAAGCAATCCCCCACAGGACCCACACAGAGAGCAGACACCAGGGCCCTGCTTGCTCCTGGCCCCAGTGACTAAGGGCAAGAGGGTTCCCACAGATAGCAGACACCAGAGCCTACAGTAGCATTAAGCGGGCAGCTCTGCAGGGAGTAGAAAATTATGGGGAGCAGGCCTAAAAGGTCAGTAAGGCATTCCCTGAGGTTTCCCAGACTGGAGAGTGTACAAGTTGGGCTGAGGGACACCCCTGCCCCACACGAATTTCATACACTGGGCCCCTAGTCTTTCAATATTATGAAAACCATTTTGAACAAAAGGCTCCAACAGGATCAATATAATGTTTGAGTTGTGAGAAAAATTCAATGGACAAAAAACTTATCAATCATGTGGTGGGGAATATCAGACTATAAAGATATGGGAATAAATGTCCTAGTAATTATACTTCATTCATTTAACAAGTATTTGTTGGGAGCCTCTTCTGTGCCAGGTCTCTCTCCAACTCTCTCTCTCTCTCTCTCTCTCTCTCTCTCTCTCTCTCTCTCTCTCTCTCTCACACACACACACACATACACACACACACATCAATAGCATGCTACTGCTGAAACTATAAGAACAAATAAAACTGAAACTAAGTTTAGTAGTACATACATCAGGCAAAATATATATTTAAAAGTGCCCATAAAATGAAACAAAGAAGGACCCAGAAATTACAACTGTGAGTTTTATCCATAGAAACCCTGAACAACTGATTCAAAAATACATATACATCCTATGTTCATTGCAGCATGATTTACCATAGCCAAGATATGGAAGCAGCCTAAGTGTCCATTTATAGACAAATGAAGAAAGCAGTGATACATACAGACAATGAAATATTACTTGGCCATTTAAAGAAAAGAAATCTTGCCATTTGCAACAATATGGATAGTCCTAGAGGATATAATGCTAAGTCAAAAAGACCAAGAGAAATTCCACATGATTTTACTTATACATGAAATATAAAGAACAAAATAAAGTCTATGTGCTTGGCAAGTTGCTTCTGGCATTGCTGGAGAGGGGCCGCTGAGCTCTATGAAGTGTAATAGAATAGACTTTACCACCTGAAACTACTACTTCAAGTTTAGACCAAGCAAGGAACAAACTTTGAAAGAACCAAAAAGACTAAAGTAGAATATACAACACTTGATCTGAAATAAGAATTTTGTGCCTACTCAAAACCTTTGAACGAGCACTTCCCAGCAATGATAGTCAGTCAGCTTTGTTGTTTTCAATGCTGTACTGTGAGATTGCCTACTGCAATAACAGTTGTATTTTTTCTTAGCTTCAGGTCATTCTCTCTCAAATTTTTTTAATACTAGCAACTTTCATCCTTTGAAATGTGTTGAAAAAGAAGAATCAGCTATTATTACTGAAAGTGCAATATTTGATTATCATTGAGAGATGAACTTTGATCCAAATCTCCACAACAATGGACACAATTGGTACCCCAATGATACTTCAGCCGCACTGTGTGAAAGTGGGGTTATTGAAAAACTGATAACCTCTAACAACTCTATGCAGTCTCCAGAATGCCAAGCTACACTTTTCTTCCACTTTTCATAGTATAGTGGAAACCTGTAGGACTTAAAAGTAGGAGATAATGTTGAATTTGAAGTATCATCTGACCAGCAGAAACCCATTTCTGTTAAACTGGTGAAGATAAAAGCAGAAATCCTCCCTGAAGAACAAATGAATGGGCAAGAAGTGTTTCATCTGACTTAGGGTCCTGAAGAAGTGGAAGAAAATGTTCAGCTGGAAAATGGAGTTAAAATAAACTTTGTAATTGTTCACAATAAACATGCCGGTGTTATAAGTGCTCAAAATATGTGGTTGGAAAACAAGCCTGCTGTCAGGGAGTAGTTTGTGCCAAAAAGTAGGTGTTTGTCTTTATTGAAAGAGGTGATGTTATAAAAGAAATACTCTTTCACTACAGGGAATTTAAGGGTGACTTAGGAGCCTTACAACTAAGAGATGATGTGAATTCATAACAAGTACAGTAATGGTAAAGAAGTTGAAATATATGTCAGACCATTGCCTCAAAAAACAGTCATTTTTGAAGACATTGGCATAGAACATTTTGAAGGAACTGTAACCAATGTTATCCCAAAAGCACTCAGGAAAAAACTGAATAACCCATTGACAGGACACATTGAAGTTGACTTTGTGATTCTTAAAGAACTTCCCTTTGTAGACAAAGATACAAAATCCAAGGTGACCCTGTTGGAAGGTGACCATGCTAAGCTTAATATTTCAACAGACCTAAGTGACAAATTAGAATGAGAAACCGATATAGAACTTCTATCAGGTACAATCTGGTTCACTGATGAAGCCAGAAAAATAGATGTAATTGCTATCATACAGGATGGTTTTGGTTTTATCAAATGTATGGATTCATTATCAAGTGATGCTGCTGTGTTCTTCCCTATAGAAAATTCTTCATGGGAACTAGATGCTAATCGTAGAGAAAGTCGAGTTTACTATACTTCCTAATATACTCTCTTCCCTAAGAAATCATGTTGCTGATTTCACTTCTATTCATATCATAGTTTTCTGGGCACTGTATAAAAAGAAGTCACGTTTTTTTATCTTAAAATCACTAACTCAAATAAATGCAAAAAAAGAGGCTAAGGATTTTTTTATGATGATTATGGAATGAAATTGACTATTATTTTCAAACCACTGATCTACTTTTCCTCAAATAGGAAATAAGGCTGAAAGGCTCATTGGTTATGTACAAATCTGAAGGATAATTTTGAATTTATTAAAACAGCAAGTCACTATCAGAAAATATTTTTCCCCATTACAGTGAGTTCTCTGGTGATGTCAATAGCCTGGAACAGGGAGACATGATGGAGTACAGGTTGCCCAAAGGTAAAGGCAACAAAGTCAGTGCAGAAAAAGTCCCCAAAACACTCTCAGTGAATGGCATTACTGAAGAAGGTGATCTTACCATGTACTCTGATAAAGTCATTAAGCCCTTGAGGAGTGCTAATCCAACACATACTGAGTACCAAGAAATAATTGAGATCATGGAGGAAAGGAATATGAAAGGTAAGGTCTATCAATTTGGCATAGTTGGAATAGCCAACAAAGGGGATTACTTGCAGTGTGTCCTAGGCCAAAATGCAGACTGTGGCCTACAACATCACACCAATGAGTAAGGCCACTGTGGAGTGTGTGAAAGATCAATTTGGCTTTATTATCTATAAGTGGAAAATAGCAAAAAGCTCTTTTTCCGTGTGATCATGCAACTTTCTTCTTTAGCACATTAATATGGTGGATTCCATCAGTTGATTTTCAAATTGCATCCTTGAAAAAATGTTTGATGTGTTATTTTTTTATTATTCAGATGTGAGTAAACATAGGTTTACAGTTGTCAATATGGAAAATAATATAATTTTAATAATAAAAGTATGTTTCTCATACTCACAACTGAAAACCTACTTTTGTCCACTCCTGTATTAATGAATTCGACTTGCTGTTATTTTGTTAAGAAAGTTGTGTCCCTATTCATGAGGGAAATTTCTCTGTAGCTTTTTTTCATCCCCTTCCCTTTTTGAATGGTCTTTGATTTGCTATCAAGGTAATACTAATGTCATAATCTGAGTTAGAAATTATTCTCTTTTTTTCTATTTTCTGGAAGCAATTGTGTAGAATTCAAGTGAGCTCTTCAAAACTTTGGTAGAATTCTTCAATAAAAACTATTTGAACCTAGAGATTTTTTTCAAATTAAGATTTTAATTTTTCATAAACATTGTGACTTCAGCTTGCTCTGATTTCTGCTCCAGGGAGGAGCTGATCCTGGAGCCTCACAGCAAGGTCTGGGGACAGGAGGTCTGGGTGGCTGTGATGTGTTGGGCACAGTCCTTTCTAATCTCTCCAAACTGAGCTGTCAGCCTTTCCTGCTTCTTTCCTAGTTTTCTCCATCTTTGCCTAACATTACCAAGAAAACACAATTCCCTCCAGGGCGTTGTTTATACCACTATAAGTTGTTGGAAATGCTGGAGAAACTGCAGTATGTGGTGAAGTTCTTTCCCTGTAGGAGCAGGAATTGAGAAATTTGCTTTATCTCTTGTCCATTCACTTCTGTTCAGAAAAATAATAGAAGGCATCAGAGAAAGTATGATCAAATCTCTGTTCTCTAAGCTACAATAGTCTCCCTCATCCTTCTTCTCTATTTTTCTTATTTTTTCCCCTCCACAACCCCTTCTATCTTCCTTCTTTTTCATGGTTTGGTTTGGTTTTGTTTTAGAAGTTCTTTGCTGTCAATCAGAAAGTCTCATTCCTGCAAATGCATGCAGGCAATATTCCACAATGTGGAATTCTCTGGAAGCAATCAGAAAATCTCAAACTCACATGATATGTGCATCCATAAGACCAGCACTGGTACTATGAGTAGCATCTTCTTTTTCTTCCTCTTCAGAAAGAATTGCCAAATCTGAATACTCCTACGTGGATTTCCCTTGAACTTCTATCTGTTTCCAGGCCCAAAGAAATGTGATCAATTAGTGCTTTTTGGAAAGAAGGGAAAAGTAGTGACTAAAATTTGAGACACCAATCAAACATAGCACTGTTTTACTCACTCACATTCAGACTGAGGTCAAGGTTTGCAGATCCTGCTTCCCTGTGACTGTACTAAAAAATGGCTAATTTATAACCCATTCCTTAAAACTGCTTTCTAATTGAAGAGCTATGTTTATCAAGGTTTATAAAGAGTTTACTAATTCTGATATTGTTTAGGGGGAGTATGATTTGCCTTTGAAAATTGATTCTGAGTCCTGGTCAGGTGGGATCAGTTGGTTGGAGCATGTCCCATGCACCAAAAGGTTTCAGGTTATTCCCTGTCAGGGCACATATCTAGGTTGTAGGTTTGATCTTTCTCTTTCCAAACAAACAAATAAACTGGCAGATTCTGTGATTTACAACACCAGAAGAAAATAAAAAGTTTCGCTTGTCATTTTCAGTTTCATCCAGAATCATGTAATGTGTGTTCGTGTATCTACTAATGGAACACTCTAGGTCACAGACATTTTTTAAATGGGGAAAAAATTCATCATTTATTGTTCGACCACCCATGATCTCAAAATGAAAGATAAAAAGCACCTATTTTTCTTGTCATAAAAATTACCCTGGTTGTAAATTATCTAATTTAGAGCTCATCTATACTGTTCAACTCTTACTTTTCCACATATCAGTGATTTTTTCTTTTACAAACATCAATATAATTTCTCTAAGAGGTCTTCCTTAAAGCAAAATTCTTGAGTAGAATAGCGTCCTATGGCTCGACAGAATTCCGGTTTCATTTGTCACGTTGGACTCTGAGAGTGACATCGTGAATCTTAAGGGCATGAACTCTATCAGCCTCAAGAACTATGCTGGCCCAGCCCACATGGCTCAGTGGTTGAGTGCTGGCCTCTGAACCAGGAGGTCATGGTTCAATTCCGGGTTAGGGCACTTGTCTGGATTGTAGGCTCAATCCCCAGTAGGGGTTTTGCTGGAGGCAACTGATCAATGATGTTCTCTCATCATTGATGTTTCTGTCTCTCTCTCCCTCTCCCTTCCTCTCTGAAAGCAATATATATATATATATATTTCTTTTGAAATATGGTCTTAAACTCCTGTTCTGGAGTGGAAGATGTGGTGGCAATCCTTTGATGCAATGAGAGTCATGGGCCTCCATGACAGCAGGTGGTTAATTACTCGTGTTGAGGCCCTACCATAAACAGGGAGATAAAAGTTTTTCTTTTTCACTGTGACTTTTATATTTTGCTTATTTTCTCATTTCATCTGACTAAACTCTGAGAAAAGAAACAAGGGGCTATTTACAAGGGCATGCCTATAGTTCTATAAGTAATAAAAACAATAACAAATTATTTTAAATTTCAGATCAACTTGAGAACCCAAAGAGACTGAAAATTTCAGTCTATATGTTCTTGGTTATGAATGACTTTGTAAAGATTTGGATATTTTTTGTAAGGATTCTATACTCCAGATTTACATTTTTCCCATGTTTGTAATAGTATATTTTCAAATTATTTGCCACCCTATGCAATAATTGGTTATATGTGCAGGAAGAGCTTTATCACTCGCATTCTAAGACAAGCAAGGGCCCAAGGAAGATGGAGTTAAAGGCCAGTTTCAAGTACCATTCTGTATGGAAGTGTTGTATAAATGTAATCATTTGTGTATGTTCTATACTAACTGCAGAACCAGTTCAGAATACTCCTATCCTGTTTGGCAGGATATTGAGTTATTTTTCCAGAAACAACAGACCAAAACTGCAAGTCATGCAGCCAACACAAGTGCAGAGGAGAGAAATTTGACCTCCAGCTACACCTGGAACCAGTCTCATACTCCCATTCTCTCACACACAGAACCAAAGCACCAGGGCACAACTGGGATTTTAACACCGGAACCCTTTCAGAAGCAGAGGGCCATTGTTCAGGAAGACCTGGCATTAACACGCCTTTACCATAAGTGGCCCATTTCTAAGGTCATCCAATTAAAACTTGCTGTATCAGCACTTCCAAATACCTGTTGCCCCTGTCCCTTAAAAACCAGCAGGATGAATTTGAGGCAGCATCTCCTCAGCTGGCGCCTTCTCGATCAATAAACCTTTTCTTACTCCAAACTCTGATGTTTTGAGTTTTCCCTTTCGAAGTGTCAGGCACACTATCTTGGGTTTTGGTTACACTATGACATGCAAAGGGCTGTGAAGCTTTGTGTTTCAGCAATGCACAAATTTGCCAAACTCTGTGCTTGATTTTCTTTGTACCTTTTCTTCAGTTAGCCAGTAATAAGGTCATATTGAAAATACTAGAGGCCCAGGGTGCATGAAATCATGTGTGGTTTGGGTCCCTAAGCCCACTTCATAAAGCTCCCTGTCCCAGGATGCTCTCGTCCTCTCAACAGCTCTGCGACGCTCCCTCCCACACTGCCATGCTCAGGACCCAGGAATGACTTCTGCCATGGACGGCAGGGATCCAGTACAGCAGTTCAGCCCACTCACCAGTCCCTGCCCACCAGAGCCTGCTGCTCACAAAGCTCTTTTGGTCATCCCTCTGGTCATTTTGAACGAGACAGACCCTGGCTCTTTATATATCGAGATTAGTGTTGGGTTGATGAAGGAGGAACACACAAGGCCAAAATGGTGAGAGATTACAAATTTATTTAATCATCCACACACTAGGTGGCTGAGCTCCAGATGGCTCTAGCACTCAGTGACAGGAGTCAGCGATTTTTTAAAGGATTTTTCCAGGCTTTTTCTGGATGGAGAATTCTCTGTGCAGGTCTGGATGGAAGAGATAAAGGAATGTGGTCTCAGCAAGTAAAATATGACACTAGCAAAAGAAAATGTCCATAGTGAAATGGCCTGAAAAGTCAGTACCTGGAGGAGGGGATTCTATTCAATTGCTGAATCAAACCTAACAATTAGAAATCTTCTATTGGTCTTTATTCCAATAATGATGGGACTGGTTTTCGAAGTTGATCAGCAGCAGGAAAATGATGGCTCTTCTTTTGTTCTGTTTCATTTCAACAACACTGGTGAACAGTGAACCATAGGTTCTCCTCACTCAGGCCTGTGCTATTCTCTTCCAATTCTAGACACATTCAAGTGACATAGATTCAATCATTCCCAGTCTGACAATCAAACGGATTCAATATCACCTTGTGAATGATTTTTTAATAAGATTCTCTTAAATGAGGGGCTCTATAATAAATGAGGGGCCCTATAATTTGTTTTTGAAATGTGCATCTTTTTTTTCTAAATATGTGATGATCATAATGAAATTTCTAAGAGGGGGAGAGAGAGAGACAGAGAGAGAGAGAGAGAAAGAGAGAGAGAGAGAGAGAGAGAGAGAGAGAGAGAGAGAGAGAGAGAGAGAGATGGGTAAGTAATTATTATTAATGTGGGGGTCAGGGGAAACTGAAACTTAAGCTATTAGATGAAGAGGCCCAGAAGTTAGTTAAATAGTGTTGATAAAACCCAGGAAAACTCCAGAATTAGAAGCGTCAGTGCCAGTGGGGTATTATACTCATAGGTAATTTGGAAACCTACAAAATGAGCACTTGACCTGCCTCCTATGCCTGGAAATTACAAAGAAACTTATACCATAGAATTCAATTATCTATTCAGTAGCACAATCACAGTACCAACTGGAGGGTAGACCAAGTATAGTGGTGCACTTGCCCTACCAATGCTTTTTCAGTATCACAGGTGATTTTTTTTAATGTAATTAACCACATGTAAGAAGAAATGAGATACAGATGCTCACGTAGGGAGAAGGTTGAAGTAACCTAAAGTAAAATCCTCAATGAATTAAACGAGGTGGCATTACCTATTCTGGTATGAAACACATAGGTTTCCATGTCAGATGTTTGATAGGAGAGTTCCATTTCTGCATGTGAAGAAATAAAAGGACTAGCTTTCAGGAAGTAGCAGCAATATGGGGTAAATATCACACTAGTTTAACCAGATTGTTTTAGATAGGTTGATAAACCATTTAATTTATTTCGAATCCTGCCAAAAGTGAAGGCAAACGATTCATCTCAGTGGTATAGCTAATATATTGGGGAGGGGGAAGGTCGAGTTTGGTAGTGTTTAGTAACAGCCCAATTAGTTGAAAGAATGTTTGTTTACCTATGCTTGCATTTCCCCTGATGATTGAAAACACTGTAATTCATTGAATTTGCCATTTTCCTCCCACACATGGCTCTTCATCAACACTGGTGCCAGAGCAGCACCAGACCCGGGTTTGAGTATGGGTTGCAGGTGCCTGAAAAGCACTGTGCCGAATGCACAGAGGTATGTGGCAGAGTCTTGGGGCTGGGATCCTTTGATGTACAAGTAGCTGTAACCCTCTTTGGTACTGAGAGTAGCTGTAACTCGGCCTCTCTTCTTTACATCCCCGTTTGCACTAATCACAAGCAGGGCCGTGGGGCCTTTTGCAGGTTCCCACCGGTACCAGTGTAAAGCGTAAAAAGAGCCGGTAGGGAAGCGGCAGGTGAGGTTGGCGAGCTTTCCTGCCTGAACAGTCAGGGACTGAGGACTCTGCTGCACATCCAGTTGGCTGCTCGCTCCTGCTCAGAAAGAAAGACAAGGTGAGCCCCAGAAACTGGTCTCTCTGTAGAGTTTTTATCTTCTTCACCTTGTCTCAAGTAAAACCTCAAGGTGTCTGTCTACATCGTCCTCCCTCCCCTTCACCACCCAGGCGGTTACGAAAGTCTTCAGCAACCCAAGGACTTACGGACAAGATGAAGCCATGGGATTAACATCAACAAGGCCGGCAAAAGACGACTCTCCATTTATGCTGCCCAGTCTCCTCAGCAAAGGAACTTCTGCAGCCTAGATCTGTGGGACACTCTGCCTCAGAAAGCAGGATTCTGCGTTTGTTTGCTGAACCAATCAGAGACAAACTCTTGTAAATGGACTAGAAACACACCAACCAATCCTGCCCCCTGATTCAGCTTCCTGTGGATCAAAGGGATGGATGAAACACTGCATTCTTTTATTTTCTTAACATTTTAAAAACCAAATATCAAATTTCTATTTTTAAAAATGTGTCTCTATTGTTTAAAGTATTACAGATAACCCCTTTCTTTTCCAATGACCCCCTCCACCCACCCCCCCAGGCCTACACCAGACTATTGTCTGTATCCATGGGTTATGCACAAAAGTTCCCCCTTTTATAACTCCCCACCAACCCCTTGACCTCCAGCTTCCCTTTGAAACTCTTCAGTGTGTTCCATACTTTTATGTCTCTGAATGTATTTTGCTCATCAGTTTATTTTCTTCATTAGATTCCATATATGAGTAAGGTCATGTGATACTTATGCTTCTCTGACTGGCTTATTTAGCTTAGCTTAATATTCTCCAGGTCCATCCATGCTGTTGCAAATGGTTATGAGTTACTTTTTTTTTTTTTAATAGCGGCAGAGTATTGCATTGTGTAGATTACATCAATTTTTTATCTACTCATCTGCCAATTGGCACTTTGGCAGTTTCCAAACCTTAGTTATTATGAATTGTGCTGCAATGAACATAGGGGTGCATATATTATTTCTGAAGGTATTTCTGGTTGGTTTTTTTTTTTTTAGGTTATATTCCTAGAAATGTAGTAACTAGATCAAATGGCAGTTCCATTTTTAATTTTTTGAGGAAACTCCATACTGTTTTCCACAGTTTACAGTGGCTTTCCTGAGGCCAACCTCATAAGCATTGAAGAAACAGCCAATGAGTTCACAACAAAAAGAGAGTTGATCATTTTTCAGAAGTGGGCTGCCCACTCATGAACTGCTATTACGTTGAGAGAGAGTTGCAGGTGTAATGGCAATCTGGGAGGAAAAGCCTTTTGACTAGAAATCTTTTATATGAATTTACCAAAAGGGTTTTTTTTTATTTTAAATCCCCTCAGATTATAAATGTGCATACATACTATGTACTAAATAATCTTTTGCCTTATGTACATTACTGTTATACAAAATAATGCCAATTACAAAAAGAAAATTAAAGCTCAAGGAGGTTAAGTGATTAATTTGAAGTCAATTATCTAGTAGGTGGCATAGTAAGAATTAGAATATCTATCTGCCTCTGGAGTCTATGATGTTTGGGATTGGCCATGTCACTACATCTGTGATACTCACTAGATGGTTTAATCTGCAAGAAGATATGTTCTGAAAAAAAAGGAGGGCACTCTATTTGGGGTTGTTCTTCCTAATGGCCAAAAAGAGGGAGGAACTACCTGAAGATTCATGATCTGGTGAATAGATAAACAGAATGGGGTATATCCATCAATGGGCAACTACTTGGCAATAAAAAAGAGTTAACTACGAATAAATGTTACAATATAGATGAATCTCAAAAATATTATGTTAAGAAAGGAAGCTGGACACAAAGAGATCAAATATTGAATGATTCCATTTATATGAAACTAGAGGCCTGGTGCATGAAATTCGTGCATATGGGGGAGGGGGTCCCCTCAGCCCAGCCTGGACCCTCTCCAATCCAGAAACCCTTGAGGATGTCTGACTGCCAGTAGTCAGACATCCCTCTCACAATCTGAGACCAAGCTCCTAACTGCTCACCTGTCTGCCAGCCTGATCACCCCTAACCACCTCTGCCTGCTAGTCTGATTGCCCCTAATGTCCCCCGGCCAACCAGGTTGCCCCCAATTGTCCCCTTCTGCCGGCCTGGTTGCACCCAACTGCACCCCTCTGCTAGCTTGGTTGCCCCTCACTGCCCACCGCTGCTAGCCTTGTCACCCCGAGCTGAGGCCTGCTGTTCAGTCATTTAGCCATCCCTCACTAACTCCCCTGCAGGCCTGGTTGCCCCACACAGCCTGCTGGTCAGTTGTTTGGTTGTCCCTCGCTAACCCCCCTGCCAGCCTTGTTGTCCCATGCAGCCTGCTGTTCAATTGTTACAGTCAGGGTATTGTGACCAATAGGCATATTACCCTTTTATTAGTATAGATATTCAGAAAATAAAACTATAAAGATATAAAGTAGATCAGTGGTTTCCTAGGTTTGGGGGTGGAAATACGAATTAACTCTAATTGACTGAAGGATCTTTTGGGGGTGATAAAAATGTTAAAACTGGATTATGGTAATGGTTTCAGAACTCAGATAATTTACTAAAGATCATTGAAATGTAAATTCAAAATGAATGAATTTTATGGAATGTAAAATGTAACTCAATAAAGTTGTTTGAAAGTAAATAAGAATTATGGTTTATCTTACCATCATCACAGTCCAGGGATAATGTAGTTTGATTTAACGTACAATGAGTTGTTTGAACAGTGATTTCTGTATTTAGAATTTCCTAGGGGCTCTGAAAATTATTTTTTTAAAGTTCTTTATTCTCTGTGAACCCCCAAAAATAGTCAGATAAATAAGAAATGTCCAAGGAAAGTTTAATAGTACAAGATACCATTAATTAAGATTGCTCAGGATAGAAATCTAACCTCTGAGAAATTGATAGTATTAATTGACCTTGTAACCATAGGACCAGCTCAAAATGGTCCTATCCTGTTTAACAAGACATGAATTGCTTTTCAGAGACAACAGACCAAAACCACAAGTCATGCAGCCAAGGCATGCACAGAGGGGAGCAATATGACTTCCAGCTGCACCTGGAACCAAATTCCTATGCCCTTTCCCCCAATCAAAGGACTGGGCAGAACCAGAACTTAACAGTAGAAACTTTTCAGAAGTAGAGGGTCCAATGTCCAGGAAAATCTTGTGTTGACACCCCTTCCGATAAATGGCCATGACCGAAGTTGCTCCAATTAAAGCCTGTCTCATTAGTGCTTCTCCATACCTGTTGTCCCTGTAACCTTAAAAATCCACCTCACCCTGGATCAGACAGCCATGCTTTTGAGCTTTAGCTACCTGTATAAAACACTGAGCAGATAAAATACACAATCTGAAATGAGATTGAAGGGTAGTCTATCCACCAGATAAAACTCAACATTTTCCCGAGGTGTATTTTGTAATTTATGTAGCATATTTCATTTGTTATTCTAAGTATTCATGGTCTATCATTTTTCTTATTAACGAGAAATTACTGCATTTGAATGTTCTATTGAAAGACTGGGTCAAATATTCTAACAAGCAGTGTTCCTACAGTGGTTTATTTTCTCCCATTATAGGCTCTTTCTTCCACTCCTCAGGCTATTTCTATACTAAAATAAAGGGCAGAACAATAAACACAATTTTATTTAACAGTAAAACAACAACAAAAAAACAAAAACCTCTCAGTCCATGCAAAATGCAAAGCTTTATTTCGAAGATATTCTATTACTTTACAACCTAACACATGCCCATCTATTATAGTTTCATTTTGAAGTCAATCACTCATCTGGGAGGGAAAAAGATTAAAACCCAAACCAGTCCTCCTCCTGAATCCTCTCTTGCATGATTACAGCAATGGGAATGTTAATATATTTTCAGTTATTTTTTATTTCAAGGAAAATGATTATATGTAATAATGTTACATGCAACAAACATTAATATCTCAAGAATAAAAAAATTAAGTATAATAATATTACCAAAACTGTACTAACACAGTATGATATCACAAAAGTAGGAAATATTAAGAATCTATAAATAACAGGATTACTTCTATTATATTCTAGTATATTTTCCCCTCTGATTCTATTTTTTTTCATCAGTTTATGTTGTTCATTATATTCCACAAATGAGTGAGATCATATGATATTTATCTTTGTCCAACTTGCTTATTTTTCTTAGAATGATGGTCTCCAACTCCAGCCATGCTGTTGCAAATGGTAAGAGTTCCTTCTTTTTTACTGCAGCATAGTACTCCACTGTGTAGATGTACCACGGTTTTCTAATCCACTCATCTGCTGATGGGCACTTAGACTATTTCCATATCTTAGCTATTATAAATTGTGCTGCTATAACATAGGGGTGCATATATCCTTTCTGATTTGTGTTTCTGATTTCTTGGGGTATATTCCTAGAAGTAGGATTATTGGGTCCAATGGAATTTTCACTTTTAATTTATTGAGGAAACTCCATACTTTTGTGAATCCATGTGCACTTGAGACGAATGTATATTCTGCTGTGTTGGGGTGAAATGTTCTATAAATGTCTATTAGATCCATCTGCTCCAGTGTGTCCTTTAGAGTCTCTGTTTCCTTGTTAAATTTTTGTCCGGAAGATATGTCCAGGGAAGTCAGAGGGATGTTAAAGTCCCCTATTTTGACTGTACTATTATTTTTGTCAATCTCTCCGTTTAAGTCCACTAGAAGTTTTTTTTTTATATATATATATATTTAGGTGCATCTATATAGGGTGCATAAATGTTTCCCAGGATCATGTCCTCTTATTGGATCAATCCCTTTAGTACTATATATTGACCTTTGTTGTTTCTTGTGATGGCCTTCATTTTAAAGTCTATTTTGCTGGATATTAGTATTGTTACTCAAGCTTTTTTTTTTCTTTTCCATTTACATGGAAAATTTTTTTCCATTCTTTCACTTTCCTCCCAGGTGTATCTTTTGTTTTGAGGTGGATCCTTTGTAGATAGCATATAGTTGGGTCATGTTTTGGTATTCCTTCAACTATCCTATACCTTTGTATTAGAGCATTTAATCCATTTACATTTAGGATTATTATTGACAGGTATTTATTTATAGCCATTTTAATTCTGTATGGCTAGGTTTCTCTCTGTGTTTTTTCTTCTCAGTAATTCCTTTAACATTTCTTGTAATGCTGGCATGGTGGTGTTGAACTCCTTTAGCCATTTTTTTTTGTCTGGGAATCTCTTTATTGGGTCATCTATTTTGAATGATAGCCTTACTGGATATAGTAATGTTGGTCTCAGATATTTGCTTTTTATTACCTTGAGTACATTAAGCCATTCCCCTCTGGCCTGTAGAGTTTCTGATGAGAAATCAGCTATCAGTGTTATGGGAACTCCTTTATAGGTAACAGTTTTATTTTCTCTTGCTGCCTTTAAGATTCTCTCTTTGTCTTTATTTTTAGCATTTTAATGATGATGTACCTGGGCGTGGGTCTGTTTGGGTTCTTCTTGTTGGGGTTCTCTGTGCCTCCAGAACTTGTGTGACTTTTTCCTTTACCAGGTTAGGAAAGTTTTCTACCATTATTTCTTCAAATACCTTCTCTATTCCTTTCTCCATTTCTGCCTCTTCTGGAACACCTACTGTCCTAATATTGTTACATTTCACATTTTCCTATAGCTCCCTTAAGCTGTACCCCTGTTTCTTAATTGTTTTTGTTGTTGTTGTTGTTGTTGTTGTTCTCTAATTGAGTGATATTTTCAAATTCACTGATTTGATCCTGAATTCCCCTAATCTGCTGTGTATTCATTCTAACATGGTTTTTTTATTTGTGTTATGTCTTTATCTCAGGCTGTTAGTCACTATATTTTTTTTCATACTGTTGAGCATCTTTTACATCATTGCTCTGAACTCTGTTTCAGATAAATTTCTTAAATCTACTTCATTTATCACTGCTTCTGGAGAATTCTCTAAGTTCTTTCAATTAGGGGTTGTTTCTTTGTTTCTTCTTTGTTTCAACAATTTTGGTTGTCTGTTGTGGTTTGTGACAATGTATTAGGTAGACCCTTTACATCCCTCAATCTCTATGGCATGACAGTGTCAAAGGCTGTTTCTATTTCTCAATGGGAATGTTATTTAGGGATGTAGCTCCTAATGTGACTAGGGTTTGGCACTTTTAACCCATGAGCACTGGAGGGCAGCAGGAAAGCCAGGGTAAGCATCATAAAATATTTTAGCAGGACACCAGGTGGCAGTGCTACAGGAAAGAACTCTTTCATGATATTTGTAGTATGCTAGAGTTTTCAAGGAAGGAATATTGAGATTTAGATAAGGCTTCACAAAGTGGTGACATTTGGGCAAAAATGTAAAGGAACTGTAGAGGTATACCACCCAGGTATTTGAGCAGGTAGCATTACAGGCAGAGAGGATGAAGGAAAGAGGAAAATTTGATATGGCAACATGCTTGAAGACTTCAGGTTAGTATCTATTGCTTCTGATGAGAAGTCATGCATCATTCGTAATAATGTTTTGCAGCACATGTTTTAATTTTATCTTGGTAATAGCAAGATTTCTTCACAATTATGTAGACATTCTAAATATGGATTTATCTTCAATGTCTTCAATGCTTCCACCAAACCATAATGGTGGATCTGCAGAATTTCTTATTCAATTTATGATATTCCAGATTGCATTTATCCTGAATAAGGAGCTTGTTTTTATAGAAAATCAAGGATAGCAGTAAATGGAGATGCTTGCTATGAGCAAAGAGATTTTGCAGTGGGTAACGGAAAAGATTTTTATAAATACCAGCTACAATTCTGAAATCCTTTGCAGAAACAATGAATAGAATAATTATAAAAATTATTTCTTATTTGATATAAATATATTTAGGTATCTACTAACCATTTTCACTTCCCTCTTCTGTTTGTCTACATGCAGTAGCATAAGGTGTGCTAATAAAAATTAATCTTATAGAGTATCTCTTTATATTTCAGTAATTAAATTAAAGGATATCTATGGGAAAGTAGAAAGAAGAATGGATAAATGAACTTTGTGTCCTCTTTTAAGAATAACTTGGTTTTCATGTGGCACTGTGGTTGCTTTGTTACCATCTGAAAATATATTTATTTTGTTATTGTTGATTAGGTTTGGTCATGTAAGAGACTTGCAAGATCTAGAAGGTAGTAAGCAGCAGGCATATATATTTTTTGTGTTCCACATGTTGGTTCAGGGCTCCAGGCACTCACACATGTTGCTTCTGACCTGATAGCTCATCGTATTGCTGACTCAACTCCACGTCCTGCCACATCTACTTCTTTAGCTTCTGTTTGTCTTGATCCAATTACGCAAGCAGCTTGCTGGCAAACGACACCCACTTTTCCTGAAGGTCACTCGACACTATGAGATTGAAGGAGGCAGGAGACAGGCAAGTTTTAGTTTGTCTTTATGGCTTCCAATAGTCCTCATGAGTTCTAGTATATCTTTACAGACCACAGTTGGCCCATACATTTGTCCATGTTCAACTTTCCTTCACAAATGCTACTCTAGCTGACTTATCGTAAATTCAGGTGCTCTACCAGATGCAAGCATATAGCTTTGTGCAGACTTCTCCACCAGCTCCAGAAGTTGCATGAATTCTAATCCATATAATTAGTTTCTTATTCTACATCACTGTGGTGGTTCTGCTTCTCTGATTGCACCCTAACTGACTCAACCCCTAAGAGAAAAGATCTAAGGAAATGATTTTCATGATGTTTCTAGATAACAAGATGGAGATTTGTATGTGAGCATCTTTTTTATGACTGACAATGTATTAGAAGAAGGCTACATTGGACACCTGTTGGCAAATGAAATAGAAAGAGGTTTTACCTAGAAATAAGAATTCTGATCCAGACCACAGATTAAGCAGCCATAGCCACTACTATTTTGTGTCTGGGATCTGCAGGTGTGCATTTCAGCTTGGCTTCTGCAGCAGAAAGGGGGTGGGAGACCGCTCTTACTGGGCTCTGGGGTTTTTGTTCAGCTTTTACCATTACTTGAAACACTGTGAGTTCCCGTAAAGCACAAAAATATTTTGCTGAATCTTCCAGCCGTAAGTCTGAAATAGCGAGTCTGATGGACTTAGTGGCTTTCTGGAAGATTAGAGAATAGCGGCCATTCTTTGCATTCTGTCCAGAAGAATCCTGATAAATAATAAAAATGAGCTTTCCACTTGTCAGCTGCTTATACCAAAATATATGGTAGAAGCTGTCACTTGTTTCATACTGACAGTTCAAAGTGGTGACTCGTACCCCCTCTTGCTTGACTGTGACTGGCTGGTCTTGAATAACTTTCTGAGCCATGCTGGATCCTGTGGGGTGGAAATCAGAAAACAGAGCTGATGAAGTGAATACAATACTGTAAGAGTTAGAATAATTCAGGACTCAACAACAGACCAAGTTGAAATCATAATCTGCTTGTTTTTCTTCCCTCCCTTTTTCCTCAAGTCATGTGAAATACCACATGCCTATGCGCTATCCTTTCATCCTTAGTATTCTCACCCGTGTTTGAAACCATCCCTACCAGAGAGGATGAAGGCCACGAATCCCCACGGCAGGCTGGAGAACAGCATGTGGCACATAGTCCTCTACACAAATGTGTCTGGTTCTGCCCAAGCTGAGAGTTCGGTGGCTCTGAGTGCCTGCACATGTATATACGTAGTTCCTGGGTTCTGGTGCTGCTCCCCCAAACAGGAAATGGGGTTACTTGGGTTCATTGATCACATGATCTATGCACAGTTGAGAAAAGAGTCTGTTTCTCTCCAAACGTTTATTTTGTCTTCTTGTCTTTCACTGGTAATTAAGTTAGGCAGTACCTGAAAAGGGGCTTGGAGAAAGCAATTAGTATTAAAGGTTGGAGCTGAGCAGAACTAAAAATTGAACTAACTGGTTGACATTGATCATTTTCAGAAGAAAATTTGGTGTGTGGGGGGTTAAAATGCATTTTATTATGTGCTGTGAACCATCTTTATAATCTACTTACTTGTTACTAATTTAGCCTGTACTTACATTTTCCATCCAGAATCCAATGAAATTTCTCTCTCTCTCTCTCTTTTTGGTTAGATGGCACAAAATACATTTTACTATACATCTTATTTTTAATTTTGTAGTGGGGTACACATGCAAGTTAAAAATTCCCTTTTTATTAATTATTCTGTAGAAATTTTTACTTCTAATGATCAAATTACCTTAATCACTATATACTTACTCAGTTTCTATATTTCTTCTTGAATTAGCTTTGGGAATATATGTTTTTTAAGTAAATTACTCTTTTTTCTAAAGGTTTTAACGTTTATTGGAGGCTGTAAGGAATAATTTGTTTCCTTGCCTTTTACAGCCTCTAGAGTCTGTCTTAATTTCCTCATCACTTGGCCCTTTTTCCCTCTGGTTCTGGTATCACATCACCCTTTCTCCTCTGACTCTGCTGTTTTCGCCTTATAAGCACCCTTCTGATTAGCTTGGGCCCACCCGGATAATCCAGAATGATCTCCCAAAATTTCTTAAATAATCACATCTGCAAAGTTCCTTTGGCTCCACAAGGTAATATATTCACACATTGCAGAGATTATGACACTGACATCTTTGAGGGTCATTATTTAGCCTACCACAGTAAGCACTTTTTAATATTTCTGTTACAAATATTATCAAGTATTGGCCTATTTTTCATCTCATCAAAATAGTTAGCATTAAATATCCCCATTTATTGCTTTGTTTTTGTTCCTGTTTGATTCATTTTTGTGTTTTTTAAAATTAAAGTATAATTATTCCTTGTAATAAATGGGTCAAAAGTATAGTTTGAAGAGTTTGAAACTGCAAGCTTATATGCCATACCCCTATCAAGCTATAGATTTTTTCATCCACTCCATCAAGATCCGTTGTACCCCAAAAATTCCAGCTCACAGAGGTAACCGTTTTATGTATTATTTGACTGAGGATTAGTTCACCTATTTTAGAATTTCATGTAAATGGAATCAAAAGGATGTTATGTATCTGGAATCTTGCTAGGCATTATGTTGTTGAGGTGTATCTACGTTGTTAAGAGTAGCGGTGGTTCTGTTCATTTTACAGCATACTGGTACTCCACTGTGTATGTATAGCACACTTTATCTCATCTGTCACTTGTGGACATTTTCTCTAGTTAACTGTTATTATGAATAAAGCTGCTATGACCATTTCACACAAGTCTTTTTGAGAACATTTGTTTTCCTTTCCCTTGGGTGAATGCTTGGGAGAAAAATCGCTGGGTTGTGGTAGATGTATATTTAATTTTATGAGAAACTGCTGAAGTGGTTGCCCGTTTACATTCCAATCAGCAATGTTTCTGAATATGGCTGCCTCACATGCTTACTTTTTCTTTTGAATAATGTTTTGCCCACACAAAAGTTGTAAAAACATTGTGAACTTAAGTTTTTCATTTCTCTAGCACAGCGGTCTGCAAGCTCATTAGTCAACAGAGCCAAATATCAACAGTACAATGACTGAAATTTCTTTTGAGAGCCAAATATTTTAAACTTAAACTATATAAGTAGGTACCTTGTTATTAACTTAATTAGGGTACTCCTAAGCTGGCCTTTGCTAAACACTCAAGGGGCCAAAGAGCTGCATGTGGCTTGTGAGTCTCAGTTTGCCAACCACTGATTTAGCATAAGAACCAGGAGTGTGGTTGCTAAGTTGTAAGGTAAGTGAAATTTTAACTATATGTGCAACTGCTGAACTGTTTTCCAGAGTGATTTACCACTCACCCACCAGCAATGTACCAGTGATTCAATTTCTCTTCATCTTTGCTAGAACTTAGTGTAATCAACGTTTTATTTTTTCATTTTATTTTAACTCTTCTGGTAGATGTGGAGTGCTGTCTCATTATGATTTAATTTACATTTTCCTAATGGTTGATGATGTTAGACATCTGTTCATTTGCTTATTTATATGCTTATTTCCCTGCTTATTTATATGCTTATTTCCCTCATGCATAGGGGGAGGGGCGGTCCCTCAGCCCATTCTGCACCCTCTCCAACCTGGGACCCTTTAAGGGATGTCCAACTGTCTGTTTAGGCCTGATTCTGGTGGAGGCCTAAATGGCAGGGCAGTAAGACATTCTTCTCACAATCCAGGGCTGCTGGCTCCCAACTGTTCACTTGCCTGCCTTCCTGATTGCCCCTAACCACTTCTGTCTGCCAGCCTGATTACCTCCTAAACACTACCTTGCCAGCATAATTGATGCCTAACTGCTTCCCTGCCAGCTTGTTTGCCCCAAACTGCTCTCCCTTGCAGGCTCAGTCACCCCCAACCTTCCTCCTCTGCCAGCCTGGCCACCCCTAATTGGCCTCCCCTTTAGGACTGGGTCCTGTCCAACTGCCCTCTATTGCAGGCCTGGTCCCTCCCAACTGTTGTCCCCTGCTGGCCATCTTGTGGTGGCAATCTTGTGTCCACATGGGTGTAGGATCTTTGACCACATAGGGACAACCATCTTGTGTGTCGGACTGCTGATCAATCTGCATATTACTCTTTTATTAGATAGGATATACAAACATGGGTGCATGGGTGGGGGCCAGCTGGCTTTGCCCTGAAGAGAGTCCTAGATCAGGGTGGGGTTCCCATGGGGCATGGGGTAGCCTGGACAAGGAGTGGTTTGCACTCTGGGCATAATCCCCGGCAATTCAAGTGGAGGCTCTGGTATCTGGGATTTATTTATCTTCTACAATTGAAACTTTGTAGTGTGTAGTGGAGCCAAGCTTTCTCGCTGCATGACTGCAGTCATTTTTGTTGGAATTTATCTTCTATAATTGAAACTGTAAGCTGGAGTGCAGGCCTGGGCATTATATATATATTAGAGGCGCGGTGCATGAAATTTGTGCAAATGGGGATGTCCCTCAGCCCAGCCTGCACCCTCTTCAATCTGGGACCCTTCAAAGGATGTCCCACTCAGAATCCAGGACTGCTGGCTCCTAACTGCTCACCTGCCTGCCTTCCTGATTGCCTCTAACAACTTCTGCCTGCCAGCCTGATCACCCCCTAACCACAACCCTGCCAGCCTGATTGATGCCTAACTACTCCCCTGACAGCCTGATTGCCCCTAACTGTCCTTCCCTGCCAGCCTGGTCACCCCCAACTTCCCTGCTCTGCTAGCCTGGTTACCCCTAACTGCCCTCCCCTGCAGGCTTGATTACACCCAACTGCCCTTCCTTGCAGGCCTGGATTCCCCTAACTGCCCTTCCTTGAAAGCCCAGTCACCCTCAACTTCCCTCTCCTGCAGGCCAGGTCACCCCTCATTGCCCCCCTTGCTGGCCTGGTCATCCTCAACTGCCCCCTCCCCCACCAACTTGGTTGCCCACAACTATTCCTGCCAGTCTGGTCACCCCCAACTGCCCCCCCTCCTGGCCTGGTCATCTCTCACTGTCCCACTCTGTTGGCCTGATCACCCCATGCAGCCTGCTGTTCAGTTGTTACTGTGAGGGTGTTGTGACTAATTTGCATATTACTCTTTTATTAGTATAAATGTTTTTGCTCTCTTTTCCCCTTGGTAAGTCTAGCTAAGTATATATCAATTTCATTAATAATTTTCAGAAAATTAACTTTTGGATACGTTATCTGTATTGTTGTTTTGTATTTCACCGATTTGACTTTTTTATTATTTCTTTCTTTTAGCTTACATTGGCTTTAATTTGTTCTTTTTCTGTCTTCTATGGTTGAAAGCTTTGATCATTGTTTTTCAACCTTTCTTCTTTAGTAATATAGGTATTTAAGTTATAAAAACTTTCCCACACAAATAAATAAATAAATAAATAAATAAATAAATAAATAAATTTCCTTCTGTATACTATGTTAGCTGTATCATATGTGTGTGTGTGTACATGTATATGTCTGTGTTTTCATTGCATTTTTCAAAAATGTCTCCTAGCCTTAGCTGATGTGGCTCAATTGGTTGAAGCATTGTCCCATGCACTGGAAGGTCTCAGGTTTGATTCCCAGTCAGGGCTGGTATGGGAAGCAACCAATCTCTCATATCTCTCTCTCTCTCTCTCTCTCTCTTTAATGGCAATAAAAGTAAATTCCATGATGTTAAAAAAGAATATGTACATATATGTTTTATAATACTCATTGTAATTGCTTCTGCGACCTATGGTTTATTTTAAAGTTTAGTGCTTAAATTCCAAATATTTGGGAGTTTTTAGACATCTTTCTGCAATTGATTTTATAAACCGATTTTATAAATTAATTCCATTTTGGTCAAAGAATAAATTGCATATAATTTCGGTCCTTTAAAATGTATTAAGACTTTTAAATGGCCAGACATATTTTTTTTGTGTGTGTGAATATTTCATCTTCATGACAGGGTTTGTCTGGAGTCTCGCTGCAGGTTTCAGTGCAGGCTGCAGGTGCCTGGAGAGCATTGTGCACTTGCTGCACAGAAGTAGGTGGCTGAGTCTCCAGGCTCTGAAGCACTGATGTGCAACGAGAAGTGTTTGGTATTTTTGCTGAACAAAACTGTGAATCTTCCATCTTCTTCTTTATTTTTAACTGAACGTATGGCTATTAAAAATTCAGGGCCTTTACCAGGGTACTGCCGGTACCATGGGAAGTAGTCAAATGCACTGTTCTCATAAGTACAGTTCATAATTGAAATCTCTCCCTCCTGGAGTAGCAAAGATTGAGGGCTCTGTTTCACCTGCTGCTGGTCACGTTTTTCCTTCTGCTGGCCATTCACCCCTGCTTACAAAGAACAAAAAGTCATTAGGCACCCCAAATTACATTTTCTTCTTTAAGTTTCTACCTGCATGAGTTTGTCCGTACCCCAATTTTCCCATTTCCCCCCATTAATGATGTGCCCAGAGTTTCTTCTCCACAACTCACAGCCTAGTTGAAGCCATAGAATTAAAAATAATGCTCTCAGGATCTTATCCATCTTCTGGAACCAAAGATTAGTGCCAACTCTAGTGATCTTATGGTCTTCTTAGCCAACTGGAACTATGAGTTTAAAAATTCACACCTGCTTGTATTCTTTCAACTGGCCCCACCCTTTCACAAGTACTTTCACTTAAAGTTGTTTCTGTCAAAGAAAGCACTTCCTTTTTTTTTTTTTTTGCCCTAACTTAGAATTGCTGAAAATACTTTTACTAGGAATAAAAAATCTCCTACACACATATAGATAAGGATCAATTTAGAATTTATTTCTTTCAATTCTCCTCTTTCTTTCCTCACACTTCCTATAATGTTAAAATTGTGTGCTAGGACAATTTTGATATGTCAATGGATATTACATTATTTTACAGTGAGGAAAAAAGAGATTCTCACAAAGCCACAAAATTAGCATATATAGAAGCATTTTTTAATTATAAATATAAATTGAAGTCTATTGAGGACACACAAAGAGCATAATATCTCAGTACAAGCTAAGGCCATAGATCAAAACATAGAGAATATATTGTCCCTTTGCCTTCAGGGAACTTCGAATTTTATTACAATTTTCAGTGGGGAAAATAATTTGACAAGTACCAGAAAGGTGTGTTTTAGAGGAGCTTTGGTCTCTCTAAAGATGAGAGGGGACAGAAAAATTCTGTAGACATCAGAAAATATGAGGCCGTGGCCATCCATAATGTAGCATTTTTGGAAGCTCTCATTGTGGGTTTGAACAAACACTGAATATTTTCTTCATACTTTATCCTCATGGATGAGATATAAATATATGAAAAATAAATTTGGCTTTTCATGTTAAAACAGCAGGGTATATAAACATAAGTTGAAGGTAAATTCCAAAACTGCCTTAAAAGTAGGATTGATCTGTATTCTCAATAACAGAAGTTAAAATCAATAAGAAGCACATTTTTGAAGTCCAGAGAGAATTTTACTATTTGTATTTTATATCATCTCAAACTCAATCATCACAGTCCAACAGGAGACAATGATAAGAGTCTCTATTCCTCGATCTATAATCCAGTTTATTCAATCCCAGTTCTTTCAGGGAATTTTAAAAAATTATTTGTTGAATTTTTATGTGATTTTTTTTCTTTTTCATTTACTCATTCAACAATGTATATATTTAATATATATTTACTTAGTGCCCAATAAGTGCCTACAAATGTGCAATAATTGGGTCTCATTTGTGAAAGAGACACTGTCTCAATCTTCAATCAACCTAGTCCCAATATGCAAGAACAGTCAGATAAAATATATCAAATAAAATTATGTATCTCTACAATGTGACCAAAAAAGAGTAAAAAACTGTGCTTATTGGCCCAGAAGGATTCTGTTGAAGGAGATGCTTGAACTTAGACTTACACCATCCCATCAATAGATTTCCCAGTAAAAAGAACGGGGTAAGAGAATTCTGTATACAGATTAATGTGGCTGGGTATTGGGTTATTCATGGGTAAAAAATTTATATTAGAAAAGCTAATGTGGCCCTGACCTTGAAGGGAAATATGTATTATTCAAAGAATTGTTGATTTCCAAAGTTATTTTTTTTCAAACTGGATATATTATAAGAGACATATTATTTAGGTGCACGGGGACATATATGATTAATAGATATCAAGTGAAACAAAGGATTAGTTAATAATACTAGGGTTTTTTTTTTTAAGGATAATCTCTACCTACTTGATGGATATGTGTATGTGCAAACATTTATCTTCTCCAAAGCAATATTGCCCCTCTGTGGCCATTTAAAGAAGTTACACTGAACAATTTTCTGCAGCTTCTTAAAAGTGTACTCAGCAACCATTGTGTCAATCACAGCATTGAAATAAATGGCTTAGTCTTCTTGAGCCAATGATTTCTTCAGATAGAAGGAGATTTTGTTGAAGTCCACTATGAAACCTTTGGTACTCTTTACTGAGGTATATCTCAAGCAGATCTGGAGGCACTAGCTGGGATCTGGGCGTACCAGTCAAAAACAAGGGTCCTGAAATAGTCTTAGCAGCATCTCACCTGCACTAGAGTTCCTTCAGAAGCAAAAATTGGCCATCAGGGTAAGTCACTGCATAAGGCTTTCCTTCCTCCTCTACTATAAACATCTGATCATGGTGAGCACTTCAGAATGAACATGTTTTTAAATAAATTGTAAACTAGATTCTACTTGATATAAATATCTTTTTGGTTTAGCCAACATAATAGATATACAGTGATCTCATGCATTTTCGCGATAGCTAATGATGTAGAACAGAGGTTGCAAACTTTTTGCATAAAGGGTCAAATAGTAAATACTTTTGTCTTTGCAGGCCATTCAGTCTGTTACAACTATTCAAGTCTGCCATTGTACCAAGAAAAAAGCCATTGATAATCCCATATAATAAAAGGCTAATATGCAAATTGCCCCCATGTTGGGAATACAACCAACCAGAAGTTAGATGTGCATTGACCACCAGGGTGCAGTGCAGAACATGATGGGCATTGGCAATGCAGTGCTGGCAGCCTGTGGCAGTGGAGGTGCTGCTGACCCCATAGGCCCCAGAAAAAGTAGGACTGCAATGGGATGGTGGAGTAGGTGAGCGGGTGGCACCAGACCAAAGTGGGTGTGAGTGGGGACCCCAATCACTCTACCAGTTGTCCCAGAGATCAGCCTGATCACCAGCCAGGCCTAGGGACCCTGCCCATGTACAAATTTCATGCACCAGGTCTCTAGTACATTAATAAGTGAGCACTGCTGTGTTCCAATAAAACTTTATTTATAAAAGTAAATGCTGGCTGGATTTGGTTCTTGAGCCATATTTTGTTGACCCCTGATGTAGAGCATCTTTTTATGTGCATATTAGTCATTCATATATCTTTTATGAAGAGCCTGTTAAATATTTTGACTGTTTTTAAACTGGGTAATTTATCCTTTATTGAGATTCTTTTTATTTTTTATTTTTTAAAATATATTTTATTGATTTTTTACAGAGCAGAAGGGAGAGGGATAGAAAGTCAGAAACATCGATGAGAGAGAGACATCAATCAGCTGCCTCTTGCACGCCCCCTACTGGGGATGCGCCCGCAGCCAAGGTACATGCCCTTGCCGGAATCGAACCCGGGACCCTTCAGTCTGCAGTCCGACGCTCTATCCACTGAGCCAAACCGGTCTCAGCTATTGAGAATCTTTTTAAATGGCATGTTCTTCATACAATATATAATCTTCTTGCCATGTGGACACAATCACCCTAAAAGTAATTCCATAACTTCTTTGAAAAATCTGTCTTTGGAATCAGTTACTTAGCAGATATACAGAGCAGTAAGCATGATGATTCTGACTGGATTGAACTGCAATGAAAAACTCATTTTCCCATCATCATAAATGTTTATGATTTTATAAATTCTGATATCATGTCAACTACTTCTGTTGATGTTGAGTTTCAAACAAAGAAAGGCATCCTTGATGTTAGGTTTGTTGTGAGTGTAAAAGAAAAACAGTGAAAAATGTTGCCCAAGTTCAAATATCCCACAGGAAATATGCACTGACAGCTGTCAAATGATGAGACAAACTGCAATAGGATTTATGCTCTAGAGCTTCCCACAATATCAAACTGTCAGGAACATCATCTGAAATCGGACCCTTTTTTAGCCTTTTCCCATTCCTGTTTCAGGTGCATAAATCTTCATCTCAAGGCCTGCACTGGGTAACAGGTCCTAAAATGGTGGTTATTTAAGTAGTTTGTTCATTATTTTCATTAGTAAAAATAAAAGTATTTTTCATAATTATGATGTGTTCAATATACATGTTAGACATGTTAGACATTGTAAAAGCCAACACTAATAAAGTCTTCTGTTGAAGAGTTAAAAGCTTTGAAGAGATAAGCCTTAATCTTCATTTATTTTGAATAAAACATCTAAGCACAACTAGTGTTTAATTTAAGAAAAAAAAACAAGGCATTTCTGTTTTTTTATCATTAATATTCTAAAAAATACAAGATGGTTTTATGATGGTGAGACACTCAAACATTTTTTGTTCTTATACATTTATTTCTAGTATGCAGATGCAAAATATGTTTGAAGAAAAGAAACAGGGGAGAGCAATTGATATAGAGGCAGGGAGGCATTGAACAGGCTGTCAAGCTACAGGGGGAAGGCTGGGGAGGGTGGGGGGCGGGTGCTGTGGGAGATCAACCAAAGGACTTGCATGTATGCATATGAGCATAACCAGTGGATGCAAGACACTGGGGTTGGGGGGCAGGTGGGACATGTGCTGGGGTGTAGGGGATGCTGGGGGGAGGACAATGGGGGGAAAAGGAAAAACATATGTACTACTATTAAATCTAAGTTATACTGCAAAATAAAATAGCTAACCTATCTAATAAAAGAGTAATATGCAAATTGACCATAACTCTGCTACACCCACCAGCCAATCAGAGCAAGTATGCATATTAACTCCACCCAAGATGGCATTTAATTTGCATATATGCACGTGGAAGACATTGTAGAAGGAAGCCAAGCACTACAGTAGGGAGCAAAGCTGCGGAGAAGTAAACAAGCAGGGTGGGAGAGAAGGGAGAGAACAAGGCAGAGAAGATGGGAGGAAGGAAGGCAGCAGAGATGGGAGCGAGCAATGTAGTAGAGAAAGGAGGGGGCAGCAGAGAAGGGAGGGAGCTTTGCTCAGGCCACAGGGTGCTTCATTCTTGCAGGAATCTTCCTGCAACAGGTCTCTAGTGTAGTGATAAGGAGGAGAGCAAAAGGAATCATACATTAAGAAGACTAATGAACTGGGAAGCTGAATCTAATATTAGGTCTGCTTCATTAGGAAGCCACAGCTTCACAGACTTCTCACATTACCTGGGAGAGGAGGATAGTGGGGCAGCAGTGGGGGGGGGAGCAGAACAATAAAGGGGAAATACCTATGCTGGACACATGCCCAATAGAATCCAAGATGACAAAGGGAAGGTGCTTCTGCTTTGAGGCATGGGTCATAGGGGGAGTGTCTAGCCTTGGAAAAGGACCAAATTAGATAAGAGACACAGAACCCCAAAAGGTTTAGGAAATGGTTTGATTAAGGGGTGAGTCCAACACCAGCTGGAGAAGGATTGAAAAATTGATTGGTTAGTTTGAAAGGGTGCCTAGTCATTCCCAAGCCTGAGATCATATAACCCGTTTAACAAAGATGTCCTCTCTCTCTCTCTCTCTCTCTCTCTCTCTCTCTCTCTCTCTCTAACTCAGTAACACCTGATCGCCCCATTCATTGGAGAATTCTCTCTCTAAACAGCCCTGTGGCTCTAAATGTGAGTCTGGGCATGGTGCCAGTCAGAACACAGCCGAGAACAGAACCTAAGCTAGTCGATGGGGATAGAGATACAGGCTGAGCCAATGGCACAGAATGTATGGACACTGGCCCTATTTCTGGGCCTGATGAAGACAAGGCTGAACTTTTTTCTCACAGCGAGATGAATGAAGATGAGACATTGGGGCTGAACTGGGGACAGCCCTTCGTGTTACTTCAACTTCAATAAATTCCCATCTGTGGATCTCTGGAATGCTTTTCTTGCAACTCTGTTAAAGGGCATCATTTCCACCTGCAACAGTTTGGTGTCAATCTTCTCTGTTCTCTGGCTTGTAGAAGCATCACTTCAATCTATGCCTTCATCCTCATGTGGTGTTCTCCCTGTGTATCTGTCTCTGTGTCCAAATTTTCATTTTTTGTAAGGATATCAGTCATATTGGATTAGGGCCCATCCTAATGACCTAATCTTAAATTAAGTAGTTACATTTGTGACCTATTTCCAGATAAGGTCACATTCTGATTTCAACATATAAATTGGGGTTGGGGAGCACAAGTCTACCCATAACAATGCCATAGGAAACTATACATAATTTATTATCTAAAATGGTCAGTTTTCAATAAAAACTATGAGACATGAAAAGAAACAGGAAAATGTGATCCTTAAACAGGAAAATATGGGCAATAGAAACTGTTATTGAAAGGATTCAGATATTGGACTTAGCAGATAAAGATTTTAAAGTGCTTTAAATATGGTTTTTAAAACTAAAGGAAAGTATGCTTAAAAAAGGTATGTTGACCTCATCTCATTAAAAAGAGAATATCTATAAAGAGGTAGAAATTGTTTTTCAAAAGGAAAAAATTAGAAATTCTGGAGTTGGAAAATGCAGTAACCAAAATGAAAAAATCACTAGAGGTTCTCATTAGCAAATTTGAGCTCCCAGAATTAGATATCAGTAAATTTGAATGTAGATCTACAGAGATTATACTATCTAAAAAACATCAATATAAAAAGAATGAAGAAAAATGAACACAGACTTAGAGAAATATGGAACATTATTTTTTTTATTTTATTGATTTTTCACAGAAAGGAGGAGAAAGGGATAGAAGGTCAGAAACATCGATGAGAAAGAAACATTGATCAGCTGCCTCTTGCACACCCCCTACTGGGGATGTGCCCACAGCCAAGGTACATGCCCTTGACCAGCATCAAACCTGGGACCTTTCGGTCCACAGGCTGACGCTCTATCTACTGAGCCAAACCAGTTTCGGCAATATGGAACATTATTAAGAACACCACATATGTATAATGATAGTGCCAGAGGAGAGGAAAGTAGTGGAAAAATATATTTCAAGAAATACTCTCAGAATTTAACAGAAAACAATCTACTCATGTAAATTTACAGAGATCCACACTCAGATACATACTAAAAATGTTGAAAGATAAACAGAAAATCTTGAAATCAAAGAGAGAAAAATCTTTACATACAAGGTAACTCTAATAAAACTAAAAACTGAATTCTCAACAACAACCAAAACAGTGATATATTCAAAGTAAAAAGAGAAAGAAAAAATACCATCAATAAAAAAAATCCTGTATTTGGAGAGAGAACCAAGATGGCGGCATAGGTAAAACACCTATCTTGCCGTCATACTCAGCAATTTTAATAATACAACTTAACGAAAGAACAAACACCTTCCAGAATCACCAGAAAGCTGGCCGAGTGAAAATTCGACAAATAAAAATGAAAATAAAACACTGTGACTCGGAGGAGTGGCAGCGGACAGCATTGAAAGATTCGCACAGAGAGGTTTGGAGCTCGCGCCAGCAGAGAGGGCGGGTGGCTGAAAACCGGACAGTTTTCTCAAATGGGGAGACAAAGACGTCCCTCTGGGCTGATTCTTAAGCTCTGGGCGAAGTCCAGCGACCTACTATCATACGGGGTGAAAACTGGACAGTGGGAGGGCACACTGAAGCTCGGGTGCTGCAGGGCTCTCCTGGCTGGTGGAGAAGGCAGCTTGCACGAACAGCTCAGCTGTGTGACCGCACAGAGAGTGCTCTGTGACTTTCCCTCTCATTCGGAAAACAGTCAGACTGCTTTGTTTTATGACCCTGGGTGAGACATTAGGTGTACAGACTCATTTGGGGAGAGTCTGAATTCCCCGGCAGCCGGTGTAGCTCGGTAGCAGCTCTCTCTGAGTTCCTGGGGCCGCATAGGGTGGAGCTAACGCTGTCTGCTTGGCCCGGAGACTCCGCCCATCCAACCTGAGCACAGCTGAGCTTCACAGACAATTGGCCTGGAGGTCAACCCCTCCAAGTGCTAACAATGATTAACCTGAGCTTAACTTCAGCAAGACTGTGCAACCCATATCCACCTCAGGTAACTAGGGAGGCTGAGCCACTGTCCCTAGTAGGAAGTCTACCACACAAAGCTAATTGACCAACTCAGGGATGCAGCCACCATGCAGAGACATGGAAAGAAATCAGATGTGAAAGAAATGGAGGAAAAAAAAAACGACTGGACATGAAATTCAAAACCACGGTTATAGGACTTCTCAAGAGGCTCCAACAAAAGGTTGAGGCCTATAAGGAAATAAGCAAGACCGCAAAGGAAATGAATGAGTCCTACAAGGAAATGAACAAGACCCTCAAGGATATGAACAAGACCTGCAAAGAAATGATCAAGACCAACGTGGAAATGAATGAGTCCTACAAGGAAATGAAGGAGACCCTCAAGGATATAAAGGAGACTCTCAAGGATATGAAAAAAGACCAACCAGAAATTAAGCATATACTGACTGAAATAAAAAATATTATACAAAGATCTAAAAGTGTTCTGGAACACCCCAAGAACCAAGTTAAAGATTTGAAATACAAAGAGGTAAAATCCACTCAGCTGAAAAAGCAAGAAACCAAAAGAATCCAAAAAATTGAAGATAGTGTAAGGGGCCTCTGGGACAACCTCAAGCATACCAACATCTGAATTATAGGGGTGCCAGAAAAAGAGAGAGAGCAAGACAAAGAAAACCTATTTGAAGAAATAGTGACCGAAAACTTCCCACACCTGGTGAAAGAAATTGACTTAGGAGTCCAAGAAGTGCACCGAACCCCAACATATAGGAACCCTAAGAGGACCACACCAAGGCACATCATAATTAAAATGCCAAGAGCAAAAGACAAAGAGAGAATATTAAAAGCAGCAAGAGAAAAACAGATGGTTAACTATAAGGGAGCACCCATACGATTGTCAGCGGATTTCTCAACCGAAACGATGCAGGCCAGACGGGAGTGGCAAGAAATATTCAAGGTGATGAACAGCAAGAATCTACAACCAAGATTACTCTATCCAGCAAAGCTATCATGCAGAATTGAAGGTCAGATAAAGTGCTTCACAGATAAGAAAAAGCTAAAGGAGTTCATCACCACCAAACCAATATTATATGAAATGCTGAAAGATATTCTTTAAGAAGAGGAAGAAGAAAAAGATAAAAGTGTAAATTATGAACAACAAATACACATTTATTAACAAATGAATCTAAAAATCAAGTGAATTAATAAGCTGATGAACAGGATAAACTGGTGAATGTAACAGAATCACAGACATAGAGAGGGAATGGACTGACAACTCTTGGGGAGAAAGGGGGTGTGGGAAGTGTAGCAAGAGACTGGACAAAAATCATGCAACTATGGGAGAGGACAGTGGAGGGGGTGAGGGCGGAGGGTGGGATGGGTACCAGGTGGAGGGGAACTATAGCGTGAAAAGAAAAGGGGGAACAATGTAATTAATAAACAGAACAATAAAGATTAAAAAAATTTTTAAATAAATTAAAAATAAAAAAATAAAGTAGAAACAAAAAAAAAATCCTGTATTTGACAAAAAATATCTGAAAGAAAACTAAGAAAATAAAAGACCTGTATTTGCAGGTAAATGGAGAGAATCCGTTGCTCTCAGATCTGCCTTACAAGAAATAATAAAGGAAGTTCTTCTGGTTGAAAGTAAATAATCCCCTCCCCACCCAGCTCCCCCCCCCCCTTTCGAGCGTGCACCCACACACCCACCACCACCCCCACACACACACCTTTAGAGGAAATTATTTAGGTACTTAAAAAATACAGTGCAGCCTGATGGGCGTGGCTTAGTGGTTGAGTGTTGACCTATGAACTAGGGGGAGTGCTGCTCAGCCAGAAGCTGGGCTCATGACTGGTGAGCTCAGTGGTGGAGGCAGGAGCTTCTCCCGCCTCCACAGTAGCCCTAAGGATATCCAACTGCCAGCTTAGGCCTGCTCCCCAGACTGTGAGAGGGCATAGACAGGGCTGAGAGACCCCCCCCCCCCATACACACACACCCAAATGCACCAATTTTGTGCACTGGGCCTCTAATGGTAAATAAGAAGGTTAATATAACAAAACCCATAAATACATACTTGCTTTCATTTTCTTTTCTCATCTTCTTAAAAGACAACCAATTACAAATTTATAAAGTAATAATCATAACAATCAGTGATTTATAACATGTACAAATGTAACATGAATAAGAATTATAGCATAAAAAAAAGGAGGAAGAGGCACTAGAACTGCACAGGAGTATCACAAAGCAATTAAGTTAACAAATCCTAAAGTAGATACAAATGCGATAGGCAGGCTACTCCCTGGCAAAGCTGGCAGCAAGCCAAAGAGCCCATTAATTGTCCTAATACCTTCCCTTCTCCTTACAGCCAATTAGCAGCTAGACTGAAGGACACTGCTATCTGTAAGATTTAGTTAGGTAGACTTAAAATTGTTCCTTTCTCTCACATGTGGGCGGTAACAATAAAGACCTCCCTTTCAATGACCCTTCCTCATTCATATGCTAAAAAACATGCCACACAGGGGGAAAAAAAAACATGCAGCTCACTATGCAAAAACATCACACTCAAATGTCATCTTTTCCACCTCAACCTCTTTAAAACTGTTCCCCAGCCTTTGTTCTGGGAGCAGTCCATTTTTTCTTTCCCCCAGAGCTAACTCTCTGGTGTGCACAAAAAGCTTCTTGCCTGACTATTATATTTGTTGTGAGTTTTATTTCCATCTCAAGAGTTCCCAAGAACCCGAAATGTCCAAACCTTTAGAGAATTTTTGTAAGTTTATTTGAACCAAAGGACAACAATTGCCAGGAAGCAAAATCTCAAGGCCTGAGAAAATGCTCTAGAAGGCAGCAGTTTTACCACTTTTTACATCTGAATCAAAGGGGAAGACGTAAGGGAACTAAATGAAATTAACTGGTGATAGAGAGGAAGCAGAGGAGGGAAATCTCCATGTTTGGATAAAAAGTAAACCTGATAGATACATACTTCTTTCATGTTGGAGGGCATAGGATAGTAACAATTAACAATAATGGTGAAGGATTCTGTGATCTCTGCTTTGGTGCAATGATTGTGCCCTGAAGGGTCTGGAAAAAAGAAATTACTATAATATTCCAAAGATGTGTTATTGTAGATGCAAAAGAAGTAGACAAGGTCAGTTAAGGTAAAGATTGTCAAGGAAGATACCAGCCTAGGACATGACTATCCACCATCAACTGCTTTTAGTTATGAAATTTTAATTTCAGACCATCGTATGTGATTACTTTTGGCCTCTGAGTTTGCAAGGTTTTCCAGCTGGCCCAGCCCTGATTGGGTCCCAATTGGGGTGGGCCAGCCAGCCAACCTCCCGCCATCTCCTCCTCCTGACAGGCCCAGTCCCGATCTATCCCAATTGACCAGACCCCACCTGCTGGAAGCCAATTCCAGCATGTCAGCAAGGCTGAATCATCTAGAGATGGCTGAGGGCATTTCCCCAAATCTGAAAGGGATGGATAGATGATTGCTTGCTGCCAGACAGCTAAGGGCATTTCAATCTACACATTATTGCCTCCTACTGGCCAAACATCTAAACAATAATAGGGAGTTTCTTCCCAATCTGACAATGGATTCTGTGTACTAAACCCTTGCCTTTGATGTGTATATCTATTTTGCCTTAGGACAATTTGTGTTAATAAAAAGCAAGGGGTCCTGAGAGAAGGGAGAACTAAATTCCTTTAGCTAAGTCTTCTCTGGCCCCTCAGAATGCCTTCCAAAATTATGTTTTGTCTCTGGACTCTTGATTAATTTACACACAGCACTTCTCCAGGTTCCTGAACCCTTATAAATCAAGACCCCTGACACCCACCTGTACACAAGTTTGTGCTCTGGGCCTCTAGTATTTTATAATGATAAAAGAGCCAGTGATTCAGGAAGATATTATCTATACCAATAAAATCCTAGGTGAACCTTGCACCCTTGCACAACACTCTCATGTCATCACAAAATAGCTGCCACAGATGGCTGCCAAAAGATGGCCATCACAAGATGGCTGCAGAAGAGAGCAAATTATCAGGCCAGCAGGGAAGGGCAGTTGGAGGTGATCAGGCCAGCAGGGGAGGGCAGTTGGGGCAATTGGGCCAACAGGGGAGCAATTAGGTGCCAATCAGGCCAGCAGGGGACTGATTAAGGGGTGATCAGGTTGGCAGGCAGAAGCAGTTAGGGGTAATCAGGCAGGAAGACAGGCAAGCAGTTAGGAGCTAGCAGTCCCAGATTGTGAGAGGGATGTCAGATGGGTTCCAGATTGGAGAGGGTGCAGGCTGGGCTAAGGGACACCCCTCCCATGCACAAATTTTGTGCACTGGACCACTAGTTCTAATAAAAGAGTAATATGCAAATTTGACTTTACCTTTGTCATGCCCACAGCCACGTCCACCAGCCAACCAGGACCAGATTATGCAAATAAACCCCAACCAAGATGGCTGCTGCCACTGAGAGCAGGAGGAAGGCTTGGGTTTGCCCGGCAACAGAGGAAGCCAAGCTTTCAGTCTGCCATTGCTGGCCTGGACTACTCTAGGCTACAATGTTTCAAACAGAAATGGCTGCCACCCTGGAGCCAGCACAAGGCTTGGCTCCACTCCAGGCTACAAAGTTTCAATTGTAGACATAGATTAATCCCAGATACCAGGGCCTCTGCTTGGTTTGCTGGGGGGGCATGTCTGGCCTGCAAACCTCCACAGGCCCTCACCCAGGCTGCCCCTCACCCCAAGGGAAGCCCCACCCTGATCTGGGACATTCTTCAGGGCAAACCAGCTGGCCCCCACCCATGTACATGTAGCAGGCCTCTATCCTATCTAATAAAATAGTAATTTGCAGATTGACCATCACTCCAACACACAAGAGGGCTGCCTCCATGTGGTCAAAGATCCTGCCCCCATGTGGACACAAGATGGCCACCACAAGATGGCCAGCAGGGGAGGGCCTTTGGAGGTTCCAGGCCCTGCAAGGGAGGGCAGTTGTGGGCAATCAGGCCAGCAGGGGAGGGCAGTTGGGAGGGACCAGGCCTTCAAGAGAGGGCACTTGGGGGCGATCAAGTCTTCAGGGGAGGGCAGTTAGGGGTGACCAGGCTGGCAGAGGAGGGAAGTTGGCTAGCAGGGGAGCAGTTAAACATCAATTAGGCTGGCAGGTTAGTGGTTAGCGGATGATCAGGCTGGCAGGCAGAAGTGGTTAGGGGCAATCAGGGAGGCAGGCAGGTAAGCAGTTTGGAGCCAGCAGTCCTGGATTGTGAGAAGGATGTCTGATTGCCCATTTAGGCCTGATCCCGAGACAGGCAGTCGGACATACATCGAGGGGTCCCAGATTGGAGAGGGTGCAGGCTGGGCTAAGGGACATCCCCAGCCCCCTGTGCATGAAGTTTGTGCACCAGGCCTCTAGTAAACATATAAGTACTTAACAAGAGACACTAAAATACATGAAGCAAAACTGGACAGAATGGAAAGAACAAATAGATTTTCCGCAATAATAGTTTGAGACTTAAATATCTCATTTTCAATAATAGAAAAACTAGGCAGAATATCAACTAAGAAAGAGGAAACTTGAACAAAACTATTAACCAAGTGGACCTAACAAACATCCATCCTGAAGAAAAGAGTGCGCATGCTTTTTCTTCGTGAAGAGAACACTCCCCAGGATTGACCATATCCCAGTACCAACAAGCCTCAAGAACATGACTGGGACTTAGCTGAATGAAATATACATCTTAAAGTTTTTCCCCACAGATTTATCCATATCTTACCATTAAGCAAAAATTATCTTGCTTGCTTTGCTGCACTGGTAGGATGAGATGTAGGTGACGCTGACCTGAACACTCTTAAGCCACCCTCTGAGCTGGGTCATTTTGTAAAAACATCTTTACTGAAGTAATTTTCTTTTCTTCTTTTTCCTTTTGCTTATTACTCTTTTGGAAGTCAAGCGTACCGTGGCTTAAATATTTATATTAATTCTGTGCTTGTGTCGGCTTCTCTACAAGTTCCAAGTTTGAGGTTTATAGTGCATAAAGAAGTGTAGATTAAGAAGGGAAGATAAGGACCAAAATCCCAAACTTAAAGAGCAAAAAGTATCTGTGGTTAAAACCCTCCCAGCGTGGATTTGTAATATTGAGCTGTGCAAACATTGTGCGCTGATCTCGCAAGGTGAGTGTGGTCGGAGGAGGAGCGGAGCCCAGCTGAGAGTTTGTGTTCAGGCTGCAGGTGCCTGCGAAGCACTGTGGATCCACAGCACAGAGGTAAGTGGCTGAGTCTGTGGTCTGGGAAGAGGAAACAAGCAATGAACTGCGGCGTTCTTTAAGGTCTGTTGAAGCCTTTAAGTTTCCATTCCACTTTGTCCCTGAAGGAATGAAAAACAGGTTGATGAGGCGGCCTCCAGGATTTTGGCGAAACCACTGCACGTTGTTCACAGCGGTGGAAAAATTGCACCACAGCGTGGAACTGGCTCCTTCCTGGAGAATCAAGGCTGGGGGACTCTGCTCCACCTGCACCCCTCTCACACCTGGTGAGAAACAAAGACACAGTCACAGGTGATGGTCACTGTAACACGCACACAACCTGGAAAATGTCCCAATTCGTAATGAGAAGGATAGAAAGTCTGCAAGACTGATGAACAACTTTCCCTCCCTCCCTCCACAATACTCCTTTTGGACTCCCATCTGGGTCACCCCCAACTCACAGTAAACATGGGTGCACAAAAGCCCCAGCACAGTGCCCAACAGCCTCTTCGAGACGCTTTGCCTTGTTGCTTGGGACATTTTCACCCTAAGATAGATTTAACTGTACTCTGGGAGGATGACTGGCATGATTTGGTTCTCGAACTGTTCCTGCTCCTGCAACCAATCAGACTCCCTGAACAAACCCTGCTCAGTCAGTGACAGGCGGACCCGCCCTCCAGCCTCAACCGCCTGAGAATGGGCTGGAGGGTTGCAGAGTGAGAGGGAAAAAGAAAGGCCACTATTCTATTACTTGAGGGACATTTTCTGATAATTCTGGATATAATAAAGAGTGTGAGCAGGAAAGGGAGAGGCCCCCTCCCATATCTATGCTAATTAAAGCCTGGTAAGGATCATAAAAAGAACATCTACATTTTAAATCAAAGTAGCAGGCTCATGTCCTGACAAAAGGCGCTTCACTAACCTACAAGTTAATTATATGACAGTCATTGCAGCCGTACAAAGTAATAAGAATAAAAATTTATGTATTGTCTATTTTATAAATTCCTGTTATTGGAATATGTGACATATGGATGGGACTCTCCTGGAATAACCGAGACTTGTGGTAAATATTATTATGAAAAAATGAACCAAGTGAAACTGTAAATGGTGAGGGGGGAAATAGAATATATTCAGACATTATCCTTGCTGCTGCTTTGTTTTCTAGTTCTTATCTGTAAGAACTTCCTGTGGTTCATGCTTACAGTTCAGTTAATCTTTTTTCTTTCTCATTCCTCAGTCTTCCTCTTTTCTTCCCAGTTTCCCTTCTCCTTACATTTCTACTTTTTTAAAAATATATATATTTTTTATTTTTTACAGAGAGGAAGAGAGACGGATAGAAAGTCAGAAACATCGATGAGAGAGAAACATCGATCAGCTGCCTCTTGCACACCCACTACTGGGGATGCACCCACAGCCAAGGTACATGCCCTTGACCAGAATCGAACCTGGGACCCTTCAGTCTGCAGGCCAACGCTCTATCTACTGAGTCAAAGTGGTTTAGGCAACATTTTTACTTTCATATTCTCCTTTTCACCCTTACCTTCTCTCTCTTTCCTGTCTTTTTTTTTTCTAGTGACAAGAAAGAGATAAAGAATATTAAAGAAAAGATGGCATTCAATGGTTTAGAAATAATTTGGAAATAAGAATATTTGAAAATCATAGACAATAAAAAAATTTTTAGTCCAATATCTATACTTTGGAATTCTCCATCTTCCCTTTTGCTTTATATGACTCTCTGTTTGATATAGGAGTTTTTTCCTAGTAAATTCATATATAGATAATGACATAGATAAAGATAACAATAACAATGTTAATATATATATGTGTGTGTGTGTGTGTGTGTGAATTATAGCTATCAACATTTAGTACTTGGAATAGGCAAAACTATTAATTGAAAGGAATACTCAGCACAAAAGCATGTTTCTTATATGCTAATAAAATATTTGTGTTTTTTTCATACAATTATTTTTCCCTGTTTACTATCACTAATCCCCATTGCACACTCAGAAAATTTCTCCGAATCTTTCAACAAGCTTTCACAACTAGCTAGGTTCCTCACAGTCTGGTTTAAGAAAAGCCTATAGTGCCTCCTAGTGTGCTGAAACCTTGAGAAAGGGGCACTTGCCACTCAGCAGATAGAGATGGGACAGAGAGCACCATCAATAGGACCATTAGTCCCCACAGTGCCTTTGCATGAAAATAAATGATTTTGTATAATGTAATTTTCTGTTTGATTATATGAAAACAATTCATTTAATTCTTCCCTGTAAACTTATTAAAAATGAGCTCTCCAATGTGATTCAATCCAGTTTAGCCAATATTTGTAAGTGTTCTAGACATGGGGAAATACAAGAATAAATTAGACACTATATCTTCCTTCAGTAATACCGTTGGGGAGACAGACATCTCTATAAATGAAATAAAGGCCTAAAGAACACCTCAGTAAAAGCATATGGTAAATACAACATGAACACAAGACAATAGCAATTACTTCAAGCTGATATTACAGGAGACGACAGTTCAATGGAAGATGTGATACTATAAGTCTTCCAATGGAAGTTACAAGAAAGGATAATAACAAAAGCAAAGATGAGTGATCTTTGAAAGGTGGACATTTATTTTAAAACAAGGAACAGAGAACATGAGCAAGTATATTGACAGGGCCACTAAAAACAAACACACACGAACAAACAAAATAAATGTATTAAAGAACACAGAGTGTCTCTGTCACTTGAATCTGGGCTCAGTGTGTATAACCTTAAACAACTAATACCATGCAGACTTAAGGAAAATGCTCATTCACTGCCTTAGCATATATCCTTGAAATTGCATTTGAATACAAAACATTTTGTGGGCTGTGCTGCTATGTACATACAAGTCAGATTCTGATTTGGGATTTGGGGGATTTGAAGGCTGAGAACAAAAGTTAATTAACTAGGCCAATCTTTCCTCTCAGATGTCATGGATGCAATAGGTTCCTACATAATAAAATATTGTTTCCTAGAAATGCTGAGCATCCATTTCCTGGCTTCTGTTATGTACTCATGTGCGGCTCTGGAAGGTCCTCCTGAAACAGGAAGTATTTGCAGTGGTTGCTAATTATCATGGAACAGTTTCAGTAATAAACAATATTACTTTTATTTCTTTTTCAAATTTATTTTTATTGAATTTGTTGGGGTGACACTGGTTAATAAAGTTATATAGGTTTCAGGTATACAACTCTAAAATACATCATCTGTGGGTTGTATTGTGTGTTTACCACCAAAAGTCAAGTCTTCTTTCATCCTCCCTGTAACCTTCCTTCTGGCAATCACCATACCGTTGTCTGTGTCCAGGAGCCTTTTAAAAAATTTATTTTATTGTTGAGAGTATTACAGATGTCTCCCATCCCCTGCCCCATATTCCACTCACCCCAGGCCTTCACCTGTTTATTGTCTTTGCCTATGGGATATGCATATATGCTTATAAATTCTTTAGTTAATCTCTTCCCACCCTCCTTCCTTCTGAGATCTGTCAGTTTCAAGCTTTCATGTCTGTAGTTCTATCTTTTTCACCAATTTACATATTTACTTTAATTTATCTTTATTGTTGAAATTATTACCCCCTTTATGGTCCCCATTAACCCCTCTACCCCTCATCTGCCCCTCCCAGGCCTTCACCACACTATTGTCTGTCTCCATGGGCTATGCATATATGCATGTAAATTCTCCAGTTAATCTCTCTCCCTCCAGTTCCTTCACATTCACCTTCCTTCTGAGATTCGTCAGTCTGTTCCATGCTTCTATGTCTCTGGATCTATTTTGTTCATAAGTTTATTTTGTTCTTTGACTCCACATATAAGTGAGATCATGTGATATTTGTCTTTCTGTAACTGGCTTATTTTGCTTAGCATAATATTCTCCAGATCCATCCATGCTGTACCAAAGAGTAAGAGATCCTTCTTTTTATAGCTGCATAGTGTTCCACTGTGTGAACATACCATATTTCCCAATTCTGAGTTGTAGCCTCTTGGCACTGCGAGTGTGCACCTGCAGGAATGTGCAGGTGGGACTTGCAGGAATAGATCAAGGCTTGAGGTGGCACCAGCTCTTAGGAGGGGACAGATACTGTCACCCCACTTCTATTTCTGCAGCTTGCTGCCAGAGGCCCTGAATGGGGACCTTCAAGACAGGAGTCTTTTATTTTTCTCTGCTTACTCACTTCACCCTTTCTCGTTCAGCCCCCAATCCCTCCCCTCTGATAGCTGTCAGTCTGTTTTTCTTATCAATGAGTCTGTCTCCATTTTGTTAATTTATGTTGTTCATTGTCTCTAGCCTTTGTTTTAAATTTTATTTTGTCAGATATAAGTACTATTGTCCCAGCTTTTTTTTTTTTTTCATTTCCATTTGTGTCCCCTTATATAGTGGAACTTATTTGTGCAGTCTTCTTGATCACCTGGTTGGATATTCTAAGAATGTCCATTATATTGTGCCATTGTTATGTGGTCCCTCCTGTTGTAATTGAGTCTTGATTACTATTGGCCCATTTGTGCGCGAGATAAACTCTCAGGCTGGCTGAGTGAGAGGCTAAACCCCGATCACGATCTGTAAACTGCTGTGTAGGAGCTGACCACATTGAGTGGAATTCACCTCAGCAGGATTTGTGCCTGCCAAGATCTCCCTTTGGATTTGTTGTTTGTGATCCTTATTGAATCCTGTTCTGATGTTATCTAAAGCTGGTCACTGGGCGTGTTGGTTTGGGGCCTCTTGGAAGGGACTCTGGTGCAGGTCAATGTCAGATGCTATCTGTGCTATGCCCTCAGCAACATGTCTGGAGCTATAAGCAATCCTCACAGTTAATGGCTACCTCTGCTGGGCTTGTGTGCACACAGGAAGGAGCAAACTGCACACCAAGGCCAGCCTTTTTTTTTTAGCATCATTCCAGGACAGGACAACAACAGTCCCAAGAAACCCCAAGATCCACCAGTGACTGCCTCCAACTGTTGGTTGTTGGTTAGGCTGTTTCTGAAAGAGCCTCTGGCAGGATGAGAAGATAAGAGCAGTGGCTCGCCCTTGAGGGAGAGGTGCCTGTCCGTGTTCCGAGAAGTTGGTGAGTGTCATTCCCCAACCAGTGCCACATGTCTCAGTCTGTACTGGATTTAGCCCTCACCTCAGTATGGCAGAGCCACTAGGAGTCTGAGGGCAGGCCCTCTGGAGTTAGAGGTTGGGTTCACTTGGATCTTTTGTGAGGGAGAAGGGCCAGTCAGGTTCACAGGAAAGTGTGTATGTGTGGAAGGTACCACTCAATTGCTCACCTTAAAGAGTGAATTGTATGCCATGTGAATTAATTTCAATAAAGTTGTTACTTAATTTGATGTTGATAAAAATCAAAGAATTCACAATTTCATTTTACTCCATTATAGCAGGGTTTGCATATTTAATTGCTTCTATCTCAGAGAGAGTCAATTTTAAAAATCCCTTAATGGAGAAAAGTTCTTCAGCTTCAAGAAAGGACACGTGGCCTGGCCAAGGTGGCTCAGTGGTTGAGCATTCACCCATGAATCGAGATTCACCGGTTTGATTCCCCATCAGGACTGATGCCTGGGTTGTGGGCTCAATTTCCAGTGGGGGTGGGGAGGGGGGTGAGCAGGAGGCAGCTAATTGATCGCTCTCATAAATGTTTCTATCTCTCTACCCTTTTCCCTTCCCCTTTCTCTAAAATCAATAAAAATAAAAGTGAAAAGAAAGGACATGTGGTTGGAGCCTCAGCACAGAGTTTGGGTATTGGTGACAGGCACTTACCGTGCACTGTGCCTCACAGCACAGAGGTAGGTGGTCGAGTCGCCGAGCTGAGAAGTTGGAATGTGCAAAGCACTGTGTTTTGATATTTTATCCAATGAGACTTTCATTCTTCCACTTGTTACCTCTCTCTGATTGGACTGAATTAACAACAGAGATGTGAGCCCTTTCCCAGGGTCTTGCCTAAACCACTGAAGGAAGTAAATAGCACTATCGGTGAAACTGCAGTTGAGAAACAAGGCATCTCCCTCTCGGACAGTCAGAGCTCCAGGACTCTGATTCACCTCCTGTTTACTGCTCACCCCTGTAGAAAGAGAACATGGAGAGAGAGAGAGAGAGAGAGAGAGAGAGAGAGAGAGAGAGATTGGTTAGTGGCTGATTATTCTTTGAAAATTACTTTTAAATTTAGTTTTTAAAATTTCTACAGAAACTTTCAGAAAATTACACTAGTATAGCTCCCTGTCTTTCTCTTTTTCCTCAGGGACTCCCGGGCTCTGCCTGTTCTTTGCCCATTTTCAGATCCCTCTAAACTCACAGTCTAGTTGCAGCCAAATGATGAGCAGGCTCAGGAATTTGTCCATTCTTTCCGTCACTTACACTCACTGGGAACTACCCTTGTGTCTGAGTATTGAAACTCACAGATAAAGGGTCTACTTTGCTATCTCAAATGTTCAAACATTTCTACAGGAAACACATAGTCACCCCAACCAATCACAGACAAGTCACACACAAACCCACATTGATCTGCATTGTGGGGAACAGAAATGGAAACACTGACATCTAGGGATGCAGACCAGCATTGCTAGAGAAATGCTTATCTCTTCTGAATAAAAACAATTTAAAATTAAGTATCAAATTTATAGAATGTAGCTAAATTAGTTCATAAAAAGAAATGTATTACTTATATTAGAAAAGAAGCAATCTAAAAAAAATTTTATAACTGTTCCCTCCTCTTGTCACTCAAGCACTTAATGTCTGGTTTCCCTTAACTTACATTTCTTTGCAAAATTCCTTTATATCATTTCTCAAAGAATATAAAATTGCTAGAGGCCCAGTGCATAAAATTCATGCACGGGGGTCCTCCCAGCCCAGCCTGCACTCTCTCCAATCGGGACCTCTCTGGGGGTATCCAACTGCTGGTTTAGGCCAGACCCCTGTCTCCTAATCCTGGACCACTGGCTCCTAATTGCTCACCTGCCTGCCTGCCTGGTCACCCTCAACTGCTCTCCCCGGCTGGCCTGCTCACTCCCAACTGCACCCCCTCACTGGCTTGGTTGCTCCTAACTGCCCCCCTCTGCCAACCTGGTTGCCCCAAACTGTCCTCCCTGCTGACCTGGTCACCCCCAACTACCCTCCCCTGCTGGCCTGGTCACCCCTCATGGCTCCCCCACCAGTGTGGTCACCCCATGCAGCCTGCTTGTTCAGTCATTTGATCATCCCTCACTAACCCCCTGCTGGCCTGGTAGTAAGCAGCCATCTTGTGAGGGCATGAGGATTAATTTGCATATTATTATTTAGGATAATATTAATATCTAATGTGTGTGATGTAAGGAAATTACTACTCTTGTATCTAATAACTGAAGCATAAACCAATATTTATGGGTATGCCAAAAAAACTGCTTGACTGGGAAGCTTTTTCAAGAAATGTCCTTATAAAATACTGGAGGCCCTGTACATAAAATTTGTGCATGAGGGGCTGTGTCCCTCAGCCCAGCCTGCACCCTCTCCAATCTGGGACTCCTCAAGGGATGTACAACTGCCCATTTAGGCCCAAATAGGCAGTTGGACATCTTTCTCACAATCCAGAATTGCTGGCTCCCAATTGCTTGCCTGCCTGCCTCCCTGATGGCCCCTAACCACTTCTACCTGCCAACCTGATTACCCCCTAACTACTCCCCTGCCAGCCTGATTGATACCTAACTGCCCTCCTGCCAGCCTGTTTGAACCTAACTGTCCACCCCTGCAGGCCTGGGTCTCCCCCAACTGCCCTTCCCTGCAGGCCCGGTCACCTCTAACTTCCCCCCCTCTGCCAACCTGGTCACCCCTAACTGCCCTCCTCTGCAGGCTTGATCCTTCACATCTGCCCTCCCCTGCTGGCCATCTTGTGGTGGCCATCTTGTGTTCACATGGGGACAGCCATCTTTGACCACATGGGGATAGCCAACTTGTGTTTTGGAGTGATGGTTAATTTGCATATTACTCTTTTATTAGATAGAATAAAGGCCTGGTGCACAGGTTGGGGCCAGCTGGTTTGCCCTGAAGGGTGTCCCAGATCAGGGTGGGGGTTCCCTTGGGGTGTGGAGTAGCCTGGATAAGGAGCCTGCGGTGGTTTGCAGGCCAGCCATTGCCTCCCCAGCAACCCAAGTGGAGGCCCTAGTATCTGGGATTTATTTATCTTCTATAATTGAGACTTTGTAGCCTGGAGGGGAGCAAAGCCTCCTGCTTGTTTCGTGGCCACAGCCATTTTTGTTGGGATTTATTTATCTTCTGTAATTGAAACTTTGTAGGGGAGGCCAATTCAGGCCAGGGCTGTGGGAGCTTGGCTTCCTCTTTGCTGGGGGCAACCCAAGCCTCCTGCTCTCTCCAGCTCTGTGGCTGCCACTATTTTTGTTGGGATTTATTTATCTTCTATAATTGAAACTTTGCAGCCTTGAATGGAGGCCTGGGCTGGCCAGGGTGTGCAGAAAACTTGGCTTCCTCCATAGCTGGGGAAACCCAATTATCATGCTTTCTGTGACCACAGCCATCTTGGCTGGGTTAATTTGCATACTCGGTCCTGATTGGTTGGTGGGCGTGGCTTGTGAGTGTGGTGTAATTATGGTTAATTTGCATATTATTCTTTTATTAGATAAGATGTGCAATATTGTGCATTCTATGCAGCAGGAAAAAATTGAAAAATAAATAACTGCAATACAGTTGTGAAAAAGAATAGGTAGATTTAGATTTTCTGACTTGCAAAAATTTTTCTGGCTTATTCAATCAAATCATAGTACTTTACTTTTAAATGTAATTTATGTTTTTAAACAGTATGTTTATTATGGATATATATGTAAATGAATAAAACCAGTTGAAATGTGCTCACTAAAACTTAATAATGTAGGACTTGTGAAGAACAAATCAAGGAAGTACTACATTTTATTCTATGTGCTTTAAATTTCTTCAGTACTTTAAACAATTAAATATCAACTTATAACTTGTTAAATTATAAAATAAAGAACTTAACAGCTATATAGAATACTAAGGAAAATTTTAAAATAAGAAATATTTATATAATTATTCCTTTCTAGCAAACTTTCAAGATTCATTTACTTCTCAAATATGTGTACTATAGTTAAAAAAGAAAATGAGAGAATGCATACACTTCTCATAGGAATAATGTTACATCTATGAACTTCACATTACACCTTAGGCAAGAATGAGAATGTTTGAGGGGAGATAGGCCACACGTCCAGACTCCTCCTTCTCACAGCTTTTCTCTCCTGGTCCAGTTCTTAATTTCATGTACGTTTTCTTTGTTATTTTTTCTTCTTTTTCCTTTCCTTTTTATTTTTTCACCTTATTGCATTAAATTTACATTTTTTATGTACTGTGCCCTTTGAATAGAGATTTCCCTTCTCCACCAGAAAGAGACACGGTGCAACTCTCACAGTGCAGTGATACACAGCAGTCCTCCAGGTGATCTAGTATAAGATCAGACTACTGAAATTTCTGTCTACAGTTATGGGCAGAAAAGCCATTTTGATCACATTGTTCTTTGAATCTCAAATCAAATACTGTGGGCCCTACTTACTTATAAAACTGTCATTACCAGATGATGTATTCATTTCCTCCAAAGGTGGAGTGGGAACAGGGTATGTTCACCCCTTGTCCTTCAATAACTATTCAAGGGGTTGGGCTGTGTGGCCTTAGCATTACACATAATTCCTAAGAGGGGGAAATATTTGCACAAGATTGTCTCCAGACCAAGGTAGACTTTTAAGGTCAAGATGCAATACCTCTAGAACTTTCCTCCCTGGCTCCCATTCTCTATTTCAACTTTCTCTCATTCTCATTCTATAGAAAGAGTAAACTGTGGCTGTACTATTTAGACTCAGATAGTACTCAGAGGCAGAACTCCACGATTTCTCCCATTCTCCCTTGGGCTCAATGGATATAAGAAATTCTTTATAGCAGGGAAGGCTCTTTTGTGATCACTGAGAGTTACGGATTGAATTGTGTTCCCTTCAAATTCATATGTTATAGCCCTAACCTCCAGTACCTCAGAATGTTATTTTATTTGTAGATAAGGTCTTTACTGGAATAAGTTAAAATGAGGTCGTTAGGATGAGCCTTAATCCAATAGGCCTGGTGTTCTTATAAAAGGGGAAAGTTGGACCCAGAGATACACAGAGAGGGAAGGTTATGTGAAGAGACATAAGGAGAAGGTGGCTTTCTACAAGCCAAGCAGAGGAGGTGGGAACAGAACTTTTCCTCATGGCCCTCAGAAGGAACCAACTCAGCCAATAGCTGGATTTCAGACTTTTATCCTGCATATCTGTGAGGCAATCAATTTATATTGCTAGTAAGATAATATCTGGTACTTGTCACGACAATCCCAGCAGACTAATATACTGGATACAGCCCTCACACAAAGAAAGTGACTTCTCCACAAAGTATTCAGCTATGATCTGAACTCTTGCTCTAAGCATCTTGGAGGAAGGACAGTGAGGCAAATGTAGATAGCAGGGCTGTCTTTTGATTCCGTAGTTTCAAACACCATCCTTTCTTAGGTTCCTGGCTCACCCAGAGGCAGAAGCACTGATACCTCCATCATCTGCTTCATATTTCAACCAGACACTGGTGTCCAGGGCACATAGCTCAGCTTCTGTGTCTGAATTTGGGCTGGGGATGGTAACAGGACAGATATATCAGCTGCATCGTTGCCAGCGCCTCCCCTCACCTGGCAGTTATCAAGCTGAGGACTCCCCAGGCATAGAGTCAGCCAATGAGGTGGTAGCTCCTTAGTTAATACAACTCCCCAGGTTTAGTTATGTCCCTGGTAAAAAGATGAAACAGGCATCCACTCTCAATCCCAGGGTTCCTTGAGAGAATTGACTAGTTTTAAACTCTGAGAGAATGAGTCTGAAAGAAGAAAATAAGGACAGCATCCATGCAGAATCCTTTTCTTGTTGCTTTTACATGACCCAAGAGAAATAATATATGTTATTGGAGATCTGATGCTCCATGGAATTCAACAACTTTTTCTTTACATCCAGGAAAACCACCAAGTCTCTTACAGTCGTGAGAAAATAGAGAAAGCCCATCTAAATGACAAAAAAGAGCAAATGAAACTCAGAGGAGGGGGTGATGTACTGAAGGTGACTGGGAAGGTTAAGGTCAGAATCCGATCAAAGCCAGCTGGGGATTCTCTGGTGTCCTAAAATGCTTCTAGGGATTATGTGTTTCCAGGAAGGCATTAGCCAGAATTAAGAAACCAGAGGCCTGAAATGGCACTCGGCCTTTTACTCCACAAACCCCGTTCGTAGCCCACCTTTCCGCTTCCTCCAGGTGAGCCAAGAGGTCCCCCACAGAGTAGAAGAGAAAGGAGGGAGGGGAGGAAAGGCACTGAAAAATGAAGGGGTAGCTGCCCTCGCTGGTTTGGCTCAGTGGATAGAGCACAGGCCTATGGATCAAAGGATCCCGGTCCAGGGCGTGCACCTCGGCTGCAGGCTTCTCCTCAGCCTGGACCCTCCCTGGTCAGGTGCATTGCAGGAGGCAACCAATCAATGTGTTTCTCTTAGATCGCTGTTTCTCTCTGTCGTTCCCTCTCTCTAAAAATCAATGGAAAAATATCCTCAGGTGATGATTTAAAAAAAAAAAGAGAGAGAGGGAGTAGCCTTAAAAACATTTTCTTATTACCTCCTCTCATTTAAGAGAACTAAAATAGATTGAATAAAGTAATTTCCTTTGTAACAAAAAAAAAAGTCTACTTTTCTCCATTACTACAAAAAATTGACAAAAATAGATTAAGCTTGAAAGCTGGATAGGCACTTCCCGTCTTCCTCCTGTGCCATCTTATTTTGAGTGGAAAGAAGATCTTTCATAATGGGTTGGGACAAGGCCAAGAATCATTGAATGTTGGAAGACGTGCACAGACTGTTCTGCTTATAGCAAAGAGAATAGAGTATATCATTTGTCACTGTTTCTGCATAACTTCAAGATTGAATGTGGGCCAACCACTCTTTCCCCAGCTGATTAGGAATGCTGTGGACAGACACAGCAGCTCCCTCTTGTGACTGAACACATGAATGCCTTCCTTCAGATCCCAGGCAAGTCCAGCAACCTGGACTGGTAACATTACTTTACAGATATGGATAAGAATAGCTTACGTGTGCTTGCAATGTAACAGAAAGGACAATTTTGGTCAGAATGATTGCAGTGAAGACATTTTTTTTCGCAGTATTGACAGACTTTTGCTTCTTTTTATTTTTTTAAACCACCTGATTTTTCCTTCCTTCAGGCAGTTCAAAGAAAGGATGTACAACTGGAAAAGAAAAAATAAAGGTGCCCTTTTTATCATTTTACTTCCAAAATGTCAGTTGTATAAGCAAATGGAATGATCTGGCATAAACTTTAGATTTTGGAGGTAATACAATGAAATAATACAAGTTTGCCTACCTGAGACAAAAAAAAAAAAAAAAAAAAGGCCAAAACATTTCTAAGTGGAACAAGAGGGAGACAAAAATATATCAAAGAAAAAAAGCAGTATCAAAGAAAAGCAAAGAAGCTTAAGTATTGATAAAGTCTTGTGGAGGGATGCTGAGCTGTATCCCCTTAAAGACATCTTCAAAAGAAAACCATAAGACCCCTGGGCCACTGTCAGTTATTGAGTAAATCTCAGTGCATCCCTGTTTAGAACTTTCATCTTTAGGAGGCGAGATCACCCGGGGAACTTACAGTATATGCCTCTGTGTATAGCCCATGGTCAAAGACAATAGTGCAGTGAAGCCTGGGAGGGGCAGGAGTGGGGTGGAGGTCAATGGGAGACCGCGGGGAGTGGGGTGGGGGGAGGTGTTCAGTGAAGGTAGCCAGATATGAGAACTTATAATGCATTGTTCTGTACAACTCCAGTCACATGAAGCTCAAGAACTGATGACAGAAGTCAGAATAGTGGTTCCTTTGAGTGAAGAACAGGAGAAAGAGCTGCCGAATGGGAAGGAACATGTGGAAATCTTTTGGAGAAACAGAAATTCTGAACGTGTAGCTCTGCATGGCATTACATAGACAAAAAAAAAGTAAATTCTTATTTATTTGTAGGCTTGTAAGTTTTTTTGCACTTTATTTTATGTATTGTATTTTGATTACAAAAAAAGAAAAAAGAAAAAGAGAAGAAAGGAACTCCTACCATTTGCAACAGTATGAATGGAGCTGGAGAGCAGTAAGTCAGTCAGAGAAAGATAAATATCACATGATCTCACTCATTTTTGGATTATAATGAACAACATAAACGTATTAACAAAAACAGATTCAGAGACAGAGAAGCATCAGTCACGTGCTCTAACTGAGTGATGGGCAACCTTTTGAGCTTGTGTGTCAGAATTCGCAAAAAAACTGAGCGTAACTCGGGTGGTGTGTCACTTCGCGAAAACAACCATAATTTCGCGATATTTACAGTTTAAATAACAAAAATTTACAATTGTAATATATAACTGTATTTAATAAACCAAAAACTAATTATTTAACTGACCTGCTTAGTGACTTCTTTGTTCATCTGTCAGTCAGTTTCTTTTGATGGTCTTGACATTATTTAACGTGTGTGGGGTGCCATGAATTAAGGTAAGTGAGGGGGAAGGGGAATTCTTTAACTAACCTGCCTATTAGTGATTTTTTTGTTCCTGAATTTCATTGGCTAAGCCTTCAATTGAAGGTTGGTATTTTGTATACTTCAAGCCCAAGCAAGCACTACTAACTTCATCTGTCAATCTGTTTCTTTTGTTGGTTTTGATACTATTTAATGCTGAGGATAAGATCTCACAAAAATACTTAGAGGAAAAAATTGTGAGTAAAGCCATTGCTATAGTTTTCAGGGTGCTAAAAGTGTCTGGTAATCGGTCCAGGCACTCCAGATTTCCTGTTCGTAGGCACTCCTCTTGATTCTCCAAGCGGCACCTTTCCAGATTCTCAAGCTTTGACCTTAAGTTGACAAACACCTGAGCCCAGATGCTATCTTGAAATTCTGCAAGTTGCATCTCCAAAACATCAGTTGGAATCCATTGGAAACCATTTAATTCCAAACTACTGTAGACTACTACATCAGGATACTTCATTATTTTTATGGTCTGTTCTAGGCTTCTAAATTGATTAAATCTATCACTGAACTGGTCAAGTAACGACTCTAAAACATGCTGGTACTTTATATGCAAGGGTTCCATTTCATTTTGTACAGCTGCACTGGCCTTTTCAAAATACTTTGTTACTCGAGGAAAGTACTTGTAAGTTTTAGTTTCTGCATCTCACTTGAAATTTTAAGTTGACTTTCAAAAGCTTTTATGTATCCAAACATAACGTCAATACTTTTGCCAAAACTTTGTAACTTTAAGTTCAGTTCATTAATATGAACAGAGAGATCTGTAAAAAATATCAGGGTGTTGACCCACTTATCATCATTGAGCTGAGAAAAGTTTCCCAGATTCTTATCTTCAAGAAATACCTTGATTTCTTCAAAGCACTCCACAAAGTGCTCAAGAACTTTGCCTCGGTTCAGCCATCTTACATTACTGTACATCAGCAGTCCACTGTAGGTGGAATCAACCTCCAGTAAAAGTGCAGAAAATTCTCCCTTGTGAAAGGGGTGAGCAGCTATTAAATTAACTATTTTTTAATAAGTGACATTAAATTGTTTAAGTCGGTGAATCCTGCCTTGGCACATAAAACTTCCTGATGGGTAATACAATGAAAAGGCACAATCGGATGTCCAATAGCTTCCGTAAACAATTTGACAAATCCAACTTTTTTTCCCACCATGTTTGGTGCCCCATCTGTCATCATTGACACAACTTAGAGGTATCAATGTTTAGGTCACAGAATGTATTTATAACAACCTTACATATTTTGCTTCCTGATGTACTTGTTGGCATTGATACTAACTTTATCAACTCTTCTCTTTTTGTGAGACCATCAGAATATCGACCAATAATGGCCCACTGAGCGTGTGACGTGACATCAGTGGTTTCATCAAGAGAGATCGAAAAATATTTACAATTACTTATGTCTCTCTTTAATTAATGTTGTATGGTTGTGTTCCGTCTCATTCAGTTTTTTATGATATTTCTACTGAGTGGTAACTCAGATATTCTCTTAATAATTGCATCTTTATTCTACATATCGTGAAATAGAACTGGTGCACATCTTAGGAGAGTTTCTTTAATAAATTCTCCCTCACTGAGTGCTTTTCCATGCTGAGCTGTGGAGTGAGCAATGTTCAAACTTGCAGATGTTGAATTTGTAGAGCCTTTTTATAAATTCAAGGATGGAATTAGATTGGCTTTTATAAAGATGTAGCTGCCTGGAAATGTATTCCTTCTTTTCATCCTCACTTTTTTTCAAGAGCTGAGAATGATTAGTTTAAAAATGTCTATTTATTTTCCATATTCTGCTTACTACTGTTTCAGAACATAGAATGCAAAATGATCTGCCATTTTTTCTATAATGCCATACATCTCGGTCCATGTCTCTGAAGGGTCTGCTACTAGCTACTACCACTGCCTTCACTTAACCCTGGTTTTTTATTTTTGGGGTTCTCCATCAGGGGGGCAGTGACAGAAGATAGAATTATAGATAGCCTGTTAGCCCTGCAGGCAATTAGGGGTTAACTAGCCTAACTGACCACAGATGGCACATGTAACTGTCTTTTAGGAAAGGGCAGGGTTAATAAGCAGAAATAGGAGTTAATAAGGATGCACAACAGTAATAGTGGTGAAATGGAGTCTGCACTATGCTGCAAAATGACGTTCCTTATATAAATTAAGATGGCTGCTGCTATTTTTAATGGTGGGAAATGGCACCCATAGCACAGCCCCTCGCCTCTCCCAGCCTCCCCCTCACTTATCTCAGTAATGATAGTCAATTAGAAACCCACGGCACCCCAGAACTGTAGATTGGATGATGGTTGCTATGGTTATGTGGTTGCTGGTAATGGCAATCACAGAGTCCCCAGAGATGTGTCCCCCCATTGCATTCTGCTGCTCCCTGCTCTGCCGGCCAGAAGTGAGATAAAAGATCCCCTAGCAGCCTAACCGGAAGTCCCAGAACTAGATGCTCTATGCCAGAGTTCTGTTGTTTAGGCCTACAGACCTCTGGCACAGAGTGTCTACACTACACTACAACAAATGTCTCATCCTTGGCTACTGCACCTTGCTATGCAGTAGCCAAGGATGAAACATCCTTCTCAGCATGTGGCCCCATACTTCTCTGTATGCGACCGCATGTGGCTGCATGTCATTGAAAATGGCTACGTGTGTCGGTGCTGACACGTGTGTCATAGGTTCACCCTCAAGGCTCTAACCTCGTAGGGGAAGGTGGGGGTACGGGGGAGAGATCAACCAAAGGACTTGTATGCATGCATATAAGCATAACTAATGGACGCAGACAACAGGGGGTGAAGGTGAGGGTGAGGCCATGATTCGGGGGCAATTTGGGGGCAAAGAGGGGATAAGGACACATATGTAATACCTTAATCAACAATAAAAATAAAAAATAAAGTGATTAAAGTTAAAAAGAAAGAGAGAGAAGAAAAAGAAAATAAATAGCACTTTAAAATAATGAGATAAATGTCAGTGCTGTCACCTGAGAATTAAAAATGGTTCCATTGGAGATGCAAGACTGGAGTGTGAGGAGGAGTGAGACCAAAAAGAGGACTTTATTTGATTTTGAAAATATATACAGGTATTATTTTGATGAAAATAAAATGCATTTTTAAAAGAAATTGGGGGTACGGATGAGAATCTCAAACAAGATGAAAACTGAAAAATATCCATTGGCTTTATCAACACCAAAGCCACTGGTGTTAAAGTGAGAGCGTCTGAAGTGATGCCAACACAGGCCAGGCTCAAGTGGATGAAGCATGGGAGTTGAGAAAACGGAGACAGGACGATGTAGACAATTATTTGATCTACTATGATTATTAAGGAGAAGACAAATGTAGAAGTGTGGCGTGTGGCTATGGAAGTCTTGAGAAGATGATATTGAAATAAAAAGCATTCACTTGTAGATATACATGTGATCCGATTATTATAAGATAATAATTAAAAAAAACAAATGTCAGGGGAAAGTGTATCCCTATGAAGCTTCTTTTCAAGTGGCCCAAGTCGAGAAACCAAGACTGTCCGTATCACAGCTATCCCGTCTCAGTCCATGTGAAGGCCGCTCTGGGCTGCTATGAAAAGCAGACTGAGCCATGAACACGCAGAGGGCCCCGGGATGCCCGGATGAATGAACAGTGCTCTCTGCCGTCTGGCTGTATCACGAGACTTCCTTCTCCAGAGGACCACTTGGAAAGAGGTTCTGGGTGCGAAGTAAATACTTCATGGGGAGGAAACACAACAGAGAGGCCCTTATTCCGGGCCCCCCGCAGCAGGGTTTTGGTACAGGCTGCAGGTGCCGGAGGAGCAGTGTGGGCTCCACAGCGCAGAGGTAAGTGGCTGAGTCTTCCGCTTTAGGGGTGGTGATGTTCAGAAAACTTTCCTTCTGTGATAGTGAGGTGCTGAGTCTTCCCTTCTGATCTTCCTTCCCAACTGAATACAGGAGGAAGAGATGTTTGGGGCCTTTCCCAGGATCCTGCCTGTACCACTGGAGCCCTCTAAAATTGCTGACTGAGTATTTGCAGGTGAGACTGACACTGTCTCCCTCCTGGACCCTCAGGGTCCGAGGACTCTGCTCCACCTGGTCTTCTCCACTCAGCCCTGTTCAGGGAAACAGAAACAGAAATGAGACAAAGCTTTCAGTTCAGCAGCTTTGAAAAATCCCAGTGAGAAACCTGGGATGAGCCAAAACGAAACCCCTCTCTCGCCTCCCCAGCCTTGGATAAATGGACCTTATGGTTCTCATCTCTGAACCTCTCACTTACAACCAAGCTGAAGCCACAAGACGATGATTGCACACTCCAGCATGTTCTCCATCTGATATCTGTCTTGATGCGGCTTGTAATGATTCCAAAACGTCTCTCCTCTGAGGAACTGTTTCTGTGTCTTAGTTCTTATTTTCTCATGCCCAAGAAAGCCTTTCTGTTGGTGGCAGAGCCAATCAGAAGCAAATCTAGTAGCTGTCATGCTTTTGACATGCAAGTGGATTGAGAAGAATGAGACCACTGCCACCTTGTGGTCATAAACACAATTGCATAGTACCCACTTCACCTACAAAGAAAGACTGAGGGAAGGACATTTGGGTATTTGGTGGTATAGATGAGGTTTAGATGAGGTTTGAAGAGTAAGCAGAAAAGCCTTCTCTTACTTGCACTTTTTTTTCTTTTTTTATCTTTAGTGTTCAATTTATTAATTACATTGTCCCCCCACCCTTTTTTCCCCCCTATAGCTCCCCTCCACCCGGTACCCATCCCACCCTCTGCCCTCACCTCCCGCCACTGTCCTCTCCCATAGTTGCATGATTTTTGTCCAGTCTCTTGCTGCACTTCCCACACTCCTTTTCTCCCCAAGAATTGTCAGTCCATTCCCTCTCTATGCCCATGATTCTATTATATTCACCAGTTTATCCTGTTCATCAGATTTTTAATTCACTTCATTTTTATATTCATTTGTTGATAGATGTGTATTTGTTGTTCATAATTTTTATTTTTACCTTTTTCTTCTTCCTCTTCTTAAAGAATATCTTTCAGCATTTCATATGATATTGGTTTGGCAGTGATGATGAACTCCTTTAGCTTTTTCTTATCTGTGAAGCACTTTATCTGACCTTCAATTCTGAATGATAGCTTTGCTGGATAGAGTAATCTTGGTTGTAGATTCTTGCTATTCATTTTTTTGAATATTTCTTGCCACTCCCATCTGGCCTGCATCGTTTCGGTTGAGAAATCCACTGACAATCGTATGGGTGCTCCCTTATAGGTAACTGTTTTTCTCTTGCTGCTTTTAATATTCTCTCTTTATCTTTTGCTCTTGACATTTTAATTATGATGTGTCTTGGTGTGGTTCTCTTTAGATTCCTATATTTTGGGGTTCTGTGTACTTCTTGGGCTTTTAAATCAATTTCTTTCACCAGGTAGTGGAAGTTTTCGGTCAGTATTTCTTCAAGTAGGTTTTCATTATCTTGCTCTCTCTTTTTCTGGCACCCCTATAATTCGGATGTTGGCATGTTTGAGGTTGTCCCAGAGGTCCCTTACACCATCTTCAATTATTTGGATTCTTTTTGCTTTTTGCTTTTGCGGCTGAGTGGATTTTTCTTCTTTGTATTTCAAATTTTTGACTTGGTTCTTGCAGTCCTCTGGACTGCTTTTAGGTCTTTGTGTATTATTTTTTATTTCAGTCAGTGTATGCTTAATTTCTAGTTGGTCCTTTTTCATATCCTTGTAGGTCTCATTCATTTCCTCGTAGGTCTCCTTCATTTCCTCATAAGTCTTGTTCATTTCCTTGTAGTTCTCATTAAGTTCATTGGCCTTTTCTAGAAGCCTCTTTAAAAACCTTATTACTGTGGTTTTGAACTCTATATCTAGTTGTCTTTTTTCCTCCATTTCTTTCACACCTGATTTCTTTCCATTTCTCTGCATTGTGGCTGCTTTCCTGAGTTGGTCCATTAGCTTTGTATGGTAGATGTCCTCTAAAGGACAGTGGCTCAGCCTCCCCAGTTACCTGAGGTGGATACTCTTACTGCAATCCTTTATGGGTTGTACAGTATTGTTGAATTTAAGCCCAGCTAATTGTTGTTAGCACTAGGGGGGGTTGGACCTCCAGGCCAATTGGCTGTGAGGGTAAGCTGTGTTCAGGTTGGATGGGCGGAGTCTCTGGGCTGAGCAGGCAGCATCAGCTCTGCCCTATGCAGCGCGTGGGTCTCTGTGCTGGGTGGTAACGGCTGCCCGCACCTCCGAGAGAAAGCCGCTGCCAGTCCCCACCCATTGTTAGACAACTCTGCCTCTCCCCAAATGAATCTGCACACCCAAAGTCTCGCCCAGGGTTGTAAAATAAAGCAGTCTGGTGGTCTCCTGAACGAGGGAGCAAGTCACGAGTCCTCTCTGCACTGTTGCGCACTTCTGTCCCCAAGTTTACATGCAAACTGCCGTTCCAAGTTTACACACACTCTCCACAAGCTAGCAGACCTCTGCTGTGCCACGCCCGGGTTTTAGCTTGCCTGTCCCAGACCTGGGACCTCGCCTGGAACTGGGGAATCAGTGCAGTGGGACGTCGCCGCCCTCCCTGTTGGAGAAAACCAGCCTGGGTTTGCTGCTCCTCTCCCTTTATCGCTCATGCACGCACAGCTCTGAACCTCTCTCCGAGCGCTCCACCGCTCCTCCGAGTCACAGTGTCCTATCTTTACTTTTATTTGTGGAATTTTCACTCAGCCAGCTTTCCGGTGATTCTGGATGATGTTTATTCTGTTAAGTTGTAGTTTTGGAATTGTTGTGTGGGGCAGCAAAATAGCTGTTTACCTATGCCGCCATCCTGGTTCCTACTCTTACTTGCACTTTTAATTGCCTCATTGTTCACTATATAGCCTTTAAAGTGGAACTACTACCAGATGTTATAAAGGAGTCATAAAAGTGTAGATATAATTGATTATTACTTCTCTATATAATACACAAGAACTTAGCAGGTGAAATCTTAAAAGAACTAGAGTACTGACAAAACTGGGTTATGGATATGTCTGGAAACTTCTTCAACAGAAAATTGGGAGCATACGTTAAGAAATCCATTTCTTCAAGTACTTTTATGCCTCGTTACAGGGACCAAGTGTGGCCAAAACTGAGTCACAGACTTGACAGGTCTTAGGAGGCAGGGAAAGAAGAGCTTGTACAGGAAGAAGAACTCCATTTCTAGACCTCAGAAAGATCAGAAAGTCACTGTGGAAGTGGGAAGCTCACGGGGAAAGGTGGCTGTTATCCATGCAAATCATAAACTCTTTACATACTATAAATAACGTGCAGAAGAAGTCTTCCTTCCTCATTTATCCTTTAGTGCCACAGTTCATTCATAGAGCCAAGTATTCTAACACACACACACACACTCATTATCAAGCAAATCTATATTTTCCATTCTGTGATTTGCTTTTTTTTTCCATGTAAAATGGCCACATAGCATACCATTGTATGGATATACCAAATTTTACTTAAGTATTTTTACATTTTTTCTAATTTAGATTATTTCTGATTTTCTACTACCACATATTATGCAAAAGTAGAGAAAATATAACTTTAAAATGAATGCTAAAATGAATATCCTCATGCAAATATTTTTGCCAACATGAATATAAAATTTTTGGAAAGTATAAAAACTACGACAAAGAATATGTACATTTTTCATTTAATAAGTATAGCCAAATGCCCCTAAACAAATAATGACAATTTACATTGTGTCAAAGTGTCTGTTTTTCCATTAACTTGCTACCACATTATATAATCAAACTTCTTTATCTTTCTTAATTTAGTAGATGAAAAATGCTAATTTAGACTACCATTTTTAAATCCGTTATTGGTGAAGCTGGAATTTTAAAATTATTTTTTAAAATATTTTTATTGATTTCAGAGAGAAAGGAAGAGGGAGAGAGAGATAGAAACATCAATGATGAGAATCATTGATTGGCTTCTTCCTGCATGCCTTGCACTGGGGATTGAGCCCGCAACCTGGGCATGTGTCCTGACCTGGTTTCGAACAATGACCTCCTGCTTCATAGGTTGATGCTTTACCAGTGAGCCACACTAATTGGGCTAAAAATAATTTTTAAATCTATTTGGATGTTTTTCTTTGAAAAGTCTATTCAAAGTTCTGTTTGTTAGTTTTGGAGTCAACACTATAGCTCTATGGTTTAATTGCTATGAGATTCTGAACCAGTTGCTCAGGAACTCCCTGTGACTTAGTTTCTTCAACTGAGTAATTGAGAGAAAATAGTACACATCTTATAGAATTGCTGTATCATTTGAAATATGTGTTTAGAAAGATAGTTAGACAGCAAATAAACAGATTAGCTAGAGAGATAAAATAAAGAAATGACTAAAGCATAGCAAACATGATTTATAATAGCTATTAAGTTATTAATGCAATTTTCTTTCAGAGATTTAATCTTGTTTACAAAAGTTCTTAACACATTAAAGTTATATTTTCTCTACTTTTGCATCTTTTTATTCAATTTTGCATTTGATTTTGGTTTTTTGTTAGTATTTTGCCACGTTGAAATGTTTGCTTCACATACTTATTTATTGTTTATTCAAATGCATTCTCCTTATTCTGATCTGAAGTTTGAACCTTGTTTTCACTCACTCCAAGACTATTTTTTTAATCCTATTTTTTTAATTTTTTTTAAAATTTAACACTTAAAGTCTAGGATTTGGAATTATTTTGGTCTAAAAAGTAAGGTAGGCGCTTGATGTTTTTCAAGTGGCTTATCAATTGCCCCAACATTATTTGCTATAACCTATTATTTCCCCTCTGATCAGTATTAGCTTTGTAATATAAGAGTTTTCTATAGTACTTTGCTTTTATTTCTTTCTTCTTTCTTCTCTTTTATCAATATGTTTAGTTACACATTTGCTAGTACAAGGTGTTTTTAATTATTAGAGTTTTATAATACTACTTAACGTGTCATACAGCTTGTCTCTACTCCACCTCCATTGTCTTCTGCTTTAAAACTGTTCCTCATTTTCTGCACAGTCATCACTTTAATTTTAGAATCAGCATGTCTAGTCTTAAACAAATATGTAAAAATTTCAAAGTAATCATATTTAGACAATGTCACATTATCATACAAACAAGAGCTACTGAATTTAGGGACTAGTTGCCTTATGAAAATTAACCTCAGTAATATCCTGGCTCAAGTTCCAAGCTGTTTGTAAGACTAGTGAAGTTAGTAACATTAGGCTGAGATATGTGCGGCAGAACTAGTTGCCTAGTTTGTTTGGTTCTATGACATGTCATTGAATTTTGTCGTTGAACATACGTTTGTCTTATTGAATTAGTCTCCCTTCATATAAATTCCCTTTGAACTTGTCATAATACCACACTCTGCTCCCCATTAGCTATCACCCAGAAAAAGAGCATCAGCTCACAGATACACTACTTTAATGTCACTCCATCCCTTCTCCCACTTTGTAGCAAGAAAAAATAAGCCGCACATAATTCATTGCACTGACAGTATGAACAATGTTTGTTGTTGTTCGGCTTTTTCTTTGTGGACTGGATTATTTTTCAGTGAAATTTATGATACTGACTTGTGTACAATTTATCATTGGTTTGACTTATTCTAGCCACCCTTAGCAAACTCTGACGCTGACAAATCACATTTTAAGGGCAGTTTTTCTCTGTTTCCAAATATGAGGGTCTCAGATAGAAGATGAGAGAGATAACTGAAGATCAGTGCCAGAGCTCTTCGCTAGATAGGAGCGAGAGACCAAGGGGCAGAATGGTGATGTGTAACGGAGCTAAAGGGGATGATCCACAGTTGTGAGCTTTACAAAAATTGTGTTTAATTTTCAAAATATTTTTAATTTGAGTTAATTATAGATTTATGGAAGTTCCAAAAATGTACAGGAAGGTCCCACGTACTCTTCACCCCATCTCCTCCTGACTTTTTCAACCAAGAAATTAATGTTGCTACATCCACAGAGATTATTTAAATTTCCACACTTTTACATGCGTGTGTGTGTGTGTGTGTGTGTGTGTGTGTGTGTGGTTCTATGCAATTTTACATAGGTATAGGTTCATGTATTTATGTGCATCCTATGTATAGATTCACTGCCAAAATCAAGATACACAACCGTTTCATTACCCTAAGGCTTCCTCGTTATACCTGTTTGTATTTGCACTCATCTCCTCTCCCCATCAATAACCACTGGCAATCACTAATCTGTTCTTCATACTTACAATTGTGTTATTTCAATAATACTATATAAGTTAAATGATGTAGTAGTAACCTTTTGAGATTGCTTTTTTCCCTCAGTGTAGGTAATAAAAGTATGTGATTTATCCAAGTGATTGTGGGTATCCAACCTGTTTATTCCCTTATCTTTCTGAATAATATTCCATGGTATGGTGTTTGCTCACCCAGTCACCAATTGAAGGACATTTTCCCCAGATTTTAATCACGAGGACTAAAGCTGTGATGAATATTTATATGTTGTTTTTTATGTGAACATCAGTTTCCATTTCTCTAGTATCAGTGCCCAAGTGTGCAATTACTGGATCATATAGTAAAGTATGCTTAGTTTTATAAGAAACTGTCGAACTATTTCCCAGAATACCTGTGCCATTTTATATCCCACCAGCAAATCATGAGTAATCCTATTTCTCCACGTGTTTGCCAGCACTTAGTGTTTTCAATATTTTAAGCCATACTGAGGTATGTAGTGATATCTCAATATGGCTTAAACTTTAATTTCTTTGATGACTAATAATGTTGCATGTCTTTTCATGTGCTTATTGCAGTCTTTGACAAATATGTATGCAAATATTGTGCCCATTTTCTAATTGTTTGATTTTTGTTTTTTTGTGGGCTTTTTTTTTAACTGTTCAGTTTGGAGACTTCTTTATGTATTCTAAATACAGATCTTGTAAATATCTTGTAGATATTTACTCCAATTCTCCAGTTTATTCATTTTTATAACAGGGTCTTTTACAGATATATTTTTTATTTTTATGAGGTCCAGTGTGTGTGTGTGTGTGTGTGTGTGTGTGTGTGTGTGTGTGTGTGTGTGTATCTGTGTATGTGAGGCACTTTTGGTGTCAAATCTAAGAATTCTTCACCTAGCCTTAGGTCTAAAAGATTTTCTCCTATTTTTTTTTCTGAAAGCTTCATTGTTTTATGTTTTACATTCAAGCCCATGACCCATTTTGAGTTAATTTTTGTAACTTTTATTTTTTTTAAAAGATGAATGTGTCCTCATCTTTGTTTTAAGTTTTACCTATTTGCTGTGAGTAAGTAACAAGCTCAAAGCAGGATAACCAAGATGTAGGTTGAGGACTTCTCAGAAAGGAGTGAAAAACCTTTTATACTTGGAGCCTGAAAATTTCCCTATTTATACTTACTATGATTTCATTATCTAAAAAGTGAATGGGTTTAAAAATGTAGTACTCAAACCAAACCCTTCTCAACTCATCAGCCTCTGAAATCAGCTATCATGAATCACAGGGCAATGATTTCTAGTTTGAATTTGGAAAATGGTTATTTCTATCTTACAGTCAAGGTAACTGTAATCCTTCTGAACATTCACATTCTTTTTTTAAACTTTAAAATTCTCTGAGGAAAATGCACATCCATCTTTAAGTCATCAAACTGAAATAAAAGTGAGATTCTCCTTCCTTGTCTTCTTTCTTGGTAATTGAGTGACTGTCCCCTGAAGAAAAGAATATCCTCTACAAATTGTCCCAGGAATGGAAAATCCCTCTTTTTATTATTATTTTTTGCTAAAATTACATATTTTTATCTACTTTTTTCATGAAGTTTTAAGGCCAGTAGCGCAGGTCCTGCAGAACATAGTAGGATGCTTCTTCCTACTGTCCTGGGGGCAGAGTCCTGATTTTGCTCTCATAGGGAGGATTTTGAAAAGACCAACATTACAATTCAGAACAAGACTTTATTTTTTTAACATATTTTTATTTATTTTTGGAGAGATGAAGGGAGAGGGATAGAAAGACAGAAACATCAATGATGAGAGAGAACCATCAGTTGGCAGCCTCCTGCACACCCTCTTTTAGGGATCGAGCCCGCAAACTGGGGCCACGGGAATTGAACCGTGATCTCTTGGCTCCTGAGTTGATGCTAAACTACTGTGCCATCAGAGCTGTACAAGATCATACTTTCTAAAAGTTTTCTTAAGAGTTAATAATTAAGGAGCTTTAAAACATCCTCAATTGAGACAATTCAGCCTTTAGAACCAGAGTTAGGAAATTAGGAAAACAGATTCATTTTTCTTAAGTTTTGGACTAGGACTCCCAATGGTAGGAATATCTACCCCAAACCTAAGTAAATCAGCAATAAGTTCACCAGACCCGAAAGAAAAAGAATATACAAAGAAGCAGAGCAAGTCATGGCAATGATGAAGACAGATGGCAACAGAAAATTTGACCTCAATTACATACAAGAGCGTCAGGTAGTGTCCGAAGAACACCTACCATACAAAGGTCATTTCAATTGTGCCCCAGAAAATTGGGATGCAAGGGAAAGTATGGGAACATAGACTGAATTACCTGTGATTTTCTTTTAGCTATGAGCCTCTGCCCCTTACCTTTCTTAATTTCATAGAACTTCTCTCTCCAAAGCTGAAAACTGTGCCTAATGAGGAAAAATAGAAAGTGAATTATGGCATATGCAAATGAAAGGAGTGTTCTCATGGTGACGAATAGACAAATACAAGAAATAACTGATCCATGCTTTTCTAACAACATCCAAAGGATAGAAGCCCTATATCTGTTTATGTTATCAATTAATTTATTCATCTTCAATCAACACATATTTAATATGCAACTATGTGTTAAGTACTGTGTAATGCACAATATATACGTGGGTCCTGACCCTATGGAGCTCACAGATATAGGCATAACAGCAATTAAAAAAATTTAAACACAAGTATAAATATAGACAACCTATCTAATAAAAGAGTAATATGCAAATTGACCATCACTCCAACACACAAGATGGCTGTCCCAATGTGGTCAAAGATGGCTGCCCCCATGTGAACACAAGATGGCCAGCAGGGGAAGGGAGGGCCTTTGGGAGGGACCAGGCCTACAAAGGAGAGCAGTTGTGGGCAATCAGGCCAGCAAGGGAGGGCAGTTGGAATGGACCAGGCCTGCAAGGAAGTACAGTTGAGGGATATCAAGCCTGCAGGAGAGGGCAGTTAAGGGTGACCAGGCCAGCAGAGGAGGAAAGTTGAAGGTGACCAGGTCTGCAGGGAAGGGTAGCTGGGAGGGACCCAGGCCTGCATCAGAGAGCAGCTGGGAAGATCAGGCCTTCAGGGGAAGGCAGTTAGGGACAATCAGGCTGGCAGGGGAGCAGTTAGGCATCAATCAGGCAGGCAGGGGAGTAGTTAGGGGCTAATCAAGCTGGCAGGCAGAAGCAGTTAGGGGCAATCAGGAAGGCAGGCAGGCGAGCAGTTGAGAGCCAGCAGTCCTGGATTGTGAGATGGATGTCCAACTGTCTGTTTAAGCTTGATCCTACTGATCCCAGATTGGAGAGGGTGCAGGCTGAGGGATACCAGCACCCCTGTGCATGAATTTTGTGCACCAGGCCTCTAGTCCTATATAATAAAAGGATAATATGCAAATTGGCCAAACTGCAGAAAAATTGGTTGCTATGACATGCACTGACCACCAGGGGGAAGATGCTCAAAGCAGGAGCTGCCCCCTCGTGGTCAATGCACTCCACAGGAGAGCGCCGCTCAGCCAGAAGCCCGTTTCAGCTGGGGAACACAGCATTGGTGGCAGCAGCACCTCCCATCTCTGCGAGGCAAACATCCCCCGAGGGCTCCCGGGCTGTGAGAGGACACAGGCTGGGTTGAGGGATCCCCTCCTCCTCACGTGTATGAATGCCGTGCACTGGGCCTCTCATAGATATATAAAAGTGTATTATGTAATTGAAACATTTTCTTTTGTCTTGGACTTTGGAAAGAGTCCTTAATATATAAAACCACATAAAGAGAGAACACAATACATGCTTGTGGATTCTCATAAGACACATATGAACCTCATTTTTAAAAATTTCCTTAGCCTATTATCCACAATAAAGATATATGAGAAAACTGAGAAGTCACTAAAGCGTAGGGAGGAATTGCCATTTCTAGTCTTCCTCAAGCCAAATTAGGGGAGATTCAAGAGATTGCTCAGATAGGTTCAAATGAGTACCCTATGGTCTGAAGTATTTCAAGGGTTCCACTGGATTGCAATGACAATTTCTTTCACTTTATTAAGTTTATGGCTGATTTCCTGTTATTTTTATGCATTATACATGACAGAGAGGTGACTTTCTCTTTTTTTTTTACTTTTTTTTTTATTGATTAAGGTATTACATATGTGTTCTCATCACCCATATCCTTTCCAATCCCCCCATCACCACTTATGCCCTCACCCTCCTGGTGTCTGTGTCCATTGATTAGGCTTATATGCATGTATACAAGTCCTTTGGTTGATCTCTTCTCCTTACCCCCACCCTCTGAGGTTTCACACTCAACGCTCTGGATCTGTTTTTGTTCATCAGTTTATATTGTTCATTATATTCTATAAATGAGATCATGTAATACTTATCTTTCTTTGATTGGCTTATTTCATTCAGCATAATGCTCTCCAGTTCCATCCATGCTTTAGTTTGAAGCCTCCACTTTTTCCTCCGTTTTCTTTTTCTTCCTCTTCTTAAAGAATATCTTTCAGCATTTCAATAATACTGATGAGGTGTTGATGAACTCCTTTAGCTTTTTATTATCTGAGAAGCTCTTTATCTGACCTTCAATTCTGAATGATAGCTTCGTTGGGTAGAGTAATCTTGGTTGTAGATTCTTGCTATTCATCACTTTGAAAATTTCTTGCCACTCCTGTCTGGCCTGCATAGTTTCTGTTGAGAAATCAGCTGACAGTCGTATGGATGTTCCCTTGTAGGTAATTAAGTGTTTTTCTCTTGCTGCTTCTAATATTCTCTCTTTGTCTTTTGCTTTGGCATTTTAATTATGATGTGTCTTGGTGTGGTCCATTTTGGATTCCTTTGGTATGGGGTTCTGTGTGCTTCCTGGACTTGTACGGTTATTTCTTTCACCAGGTGGGGGAAGTTTTCAGTCATTATTTCTTCAAATATGTTTTCAGTATCTTGCTCTCTCTCTTCTTCTGGCACCCCCATAATTCTGATGTTGGTACACTTGAAGTTGTCCCAGAGGCTTCTTACACTATCTTCAATTTTTTGGATTCTTTTTTCTTTTCTGGCTCAGTGTTTTTGGCCTCTTGGTATTTCAAATCTCTGACTTGATTCTTGCATTTCTCTAGTCTGCTGTTGGGTTTCTGTAAGGTATTTTTTATTTCAGTCAGTGTATGTTCAGTTTCTAGTTGGTCCTGTTTCATATCCTCGAGAGTCTCACTCATATCCTCGAGGGTCTCGCTAAACTTATCAACCTTTTCTAGGAGCCTCTTAAAAAACCTTATAACTGTGGTTTTGGGTTTTGAACTCTATATCCAGTCATTTGTTTTTCTCCATTTCTTTTGTTTGTGATCTATTTCTTTCTCTCCACATTTTCACTGATTCCCTGACTTGGTAGGGTAGCTTTGTGTGCTAGGTATTTCGACCTCTCCTGTTACCTGAAGTGGACACTCTTGGTGCACCCCTTTGTGGACTATGTGAACAGCCTTGTTGCAGATGTCTTGATTGTTGTTAGTACCACTGGGAGGAATTAGACCTTCAGGCTAACTGGCTGTAAGAATCAGCTATTCTACTCTGGGAGACAACCTTATGGGACAAGACTTGCAAATTTGCCACAGCCTCTGTGCTCAGCTTGGATGGGGTGGAGTTTCTGGGTGAAGCCAACAGCCTTGGCTTCCAGTCAGCCCCACACCACAAGGTTACTGGGTCTTAGCATCCACAAGTGATCACTGCAGGCACCTCTGTGAGAAAGTTGCCCTCGAGCTCTGCCTGCCACCAGAATGTCCAGTCTCTAAGGAATCCGGAATCCCAGACCTTCAACAAGCATCGAGGCTCTATGCTGTCGGAACTCCTTTCTCCCTTCCACGAGACCACGCCAGCGGCACAGCCAACAGTTTGCCTTTACTAAGCGTACTCACAAGTGAGCCTCCAGAGCTCACCCTTGGGTATTCCCCTGAGATTCCGCTCACAGTGTCACCGGGGTCTCTCTGGGCACACCCACGCACATGCCTCCAGAGCTCTGTGCTTGACTGTTCCCCCAGGATTCCGCCTTACAGTCCAGTCCCCCCCACAAGGGCCTGGGCCCCTTGGGTTTCGAGTGCAATCCGAACTGGGATTAGCGCAACCTGGAACTCCCGTCTCCATTTTGCTTGCACACCCCTGCCAGGTCCCCAGGTGCCCCATCGTCTCCAAGTCTGTACACACATGAGTCACAGTACCTTCGGCTTAAAAGTTACTCTGATTATCCATCCGTGTGCATTTCTGTTTCCTTCTAGTTTTAGGATTTCCAGTCAGCCAGCTCTCCTGTGGTTGTGGATGATGTCCATTTTGTTTTCTAGTTGTATTCTCGAAATTGTTGTGAGGGACAGCAGCCTAGGTGTTTACCTATGCTGCCATTTTGGTTTCTCCAAGAGGTGATTTTCTTTGAGTGAAAGACCAGAGAAAGTAGATGGTGAGGCCTAGTGCAGAGATGTAAATATGTGAATCATATAGGTATGAATAAAATGTCAGAGGGAGGGATATGATGGAAGGAAGATAGAAAGAGAGAGAGAGAGAGAGAGAGAAAGAAAGAGAGAGAGAATATGGCTTAAGCTAAACCTTACAGACTTCCAACCGTTAGTGATTGGGAGGTAGATGAGAATTCGTGCAGTAGTCAAAGAGAAAGACCAACAAGTAGGTAAAACCTCCAGACAGTGGTTTGTCATTGAAACCTGGGGAACTGAGAGTTTTAAGAGTAAGTGGTCATAATTCATGTGTCAAAAGCTTCTAAGAAGTCAACTATGATAAAAAGTAAAAAAAAAATTGTTGATTTACAACACAGAAGTCATTAGTACTCTTATTGAAGGCTTACCTAATAGAGGAATAAAAGCCAGATATATGTATACTCTTTGACCTAGCAATTCTAACCTATATGCCTGATGGTAGCATATAAACGTGTTCACCAAAGAATATGTATAAGAATATTCCTAACAACATTGCTGATAATGGCTGAAGTCTAGAAAATCCAAGAAGCCATCAAATAGCAATGAAAATAAACAAAGTAAACTATATACAACATGGATAAATCTCAGAAATATAACATTAAGAGAAGAAACCAGATAGAAAAAATTCAAACTATATTATTCTATTTGTATAAAGTTCAAAGACGGGCAAAAGTAATCTACTTATTGGATTGTGGTTTCTCCAGAAGAACAGGTAGTAAACAGAAGGGGACATAAGGGCGGCTTCTGGGGAGCAAAAGAACAAACAACAAAGAACACAGCTTCAGTACTAAATTCTCCTAATCCTAGACTCCCCTTTTCAAAAGCCGAACAGATCTGGGGTACCGTGTGACAAGCATCCACTTTTGACAGTATTGGTTCAAACAGGGAAGCCATTTAGATCTTGTGTAATTAAGTGTGTGGGGGTGTTTGTTTGTTTTTTAATCTTTTGCCAAATGATCTACTTTAAGACAAAGAATTAAAGATAAGGGTGCTTTTGATGAATGGTGCTTTTAGGCATGTTCTCTGAGCCAGAGAGATTGCATTTATCTTAGAGTAAGGCTTCTGCTTCAAACCCCCCTCCTCTGCCACACATCCTGTTTCTTCCTGTCCAAAATGAGACTCTTGCCCAGGTGTTCATAGCTGGGGGATGTCTCATGTTGCGATCAAGGTTTTCCTGAGGTTCCCACAGGCGCTCACATCATTACAGCATCTCTTAGAGCACAGAAATACACTATTGAACCCTCAAGCTGTGAGGCTAATGGAACTGGCTGGTTTTTGGCAGTTCGAAAAATAGCAGTCCTCTATTTTGCTCATTGTAAGACTCCTGATCAATAAGGAAAATTATTTCCCTACTTGGTGTTTGTTTGTACCAGAATAAATAACAACTATAGCTACTAGCTTCATATACCATTCAAGGCCACAGTATCCTTCTCCTGTATAAAAGTTGCAGTCTGGCTTTGTGTTACTTTCTGGGCCATGTTGGATCAAGAGAGAGAGAGAGAGAGAGGGGGGGGGGAGATATGGGGGAGAAACAGAGACAGAGACAGAGACAGAGACAGAGAGAATGACTGAGGCTGATTATCCTGGTAGTCCCATAGTCTTACAAGGTCTGACAGTTCTGATTCCCCTGCCCACTACTCTACTCTCCTTAGCCACCACCCTGCCCTAGACAATAATAACCTGCTTCTACCCAGAGACTTGGGAGCTGAGAGGAGCCTGAGTCTGTGTTTGTGGCCGTTGTTGGCAGCCTTACCAAGGCAGATGGAGACTGTGACTACCTCAGCCAGTTCGGAGCAGCATGTTGGAAGTTCTTCCTGTGAGTGAAATGTACTGTCTTCTATTTCAAGGTCAGGTCCAAATGCCTGGCCTATGCCTGACAGGGCAAGTGCGTAGTCACTGAACTGTAGAATGCTTCTCACCAGAACAGGAAGTGTAATTTGATGATACCAGTTTGTCTGTGTGGTGCCATGGCTTGCCGACATGGTTGGAGATTCTAACCTGCCTATTTAGTCTTACATATGGACATATATGTGAGTTAAATTGAATTGTAGGCTATTAATGATGCAACCATTTCCCATATTCAGACAATGCATTTAAGATTAATTTGTAAGTTTTATAAGAAATATGATTTATTACAATTATGGTGATTCTGAGAGCAAATAGTCATCCATCTTTTAGTATGGTGGGGTTTGTTCTTGAGTTTTGGTGTGTTTTTTTTTGTTGTTGTTATTTGTTTGTTTGTTTTGCCTCCAGCCAACTCTACAGTAAAATATGCTCACAGACTTTTCTTCCACACAGGAAGATAAAACCTTACTTCCAAGCACCATAACTTTTCTCCCTGTACTTTAAGGCACTGGTGTCTGGGGAAATTACACCGGATAAGGTTCCTTGTCTGCTTAATGCTATCACAGCAAGTTCCCTGATTGACCAACTTTGTTCAGCTGCACGTGGCTAACAGCAACCACTAGTAAGTCTGATAGAAAATCTTGCTTTTGAATATTGCACACTACATCAAAATGAGTGCAGTCAAACCCACCAGACCATGCATTCTTATTGTCTTATATCAAAAATGTAGCCATTCAAAAGTTGTAAATACATCTTCATCAAATTGCAGGAGCAGCTATGACTCCAAGGCCTCCCCGGGGGAGGAGCAGCTCAATAGCTTTTCTTGTCAGCAGCCCGGCATTTGGTGCCTGATTTGTTTGGCATTAATATGCTGCTGTATAATTAGGTTTCAGTTGGCTAAAGCTTTTGATCATCTATTTTTTTTCTCTTCCCTAAAAGGATATATTAATTTAGTGACATCTACTGCCCATGATGCCTTATGAGAAAATAAAAGGTTTTTTAAATCCCAGGATAGGCCCTGGCTGGGTAGCTCAGTTGGTTAGAGCATCATCCCGATATGCCAAGGTTTGGGTTCGATTCCTGGTCAGGGCATATACAAGAATCAACCAATGAATGCATAAATAAGTGGAACAACAAATCTCTCTCTCTCTCTCTCTCTCTCTCTCTCTCTCTCTCTCTCTCTCTCAAAATCAATGTGATAAATAAATCAATAGATCACAGTACTGTTCAATTAGTGATAAAAATATCAGAAAGTGCTTGTCTGTACAAGGGATTTGATTGGAAAGGAACACCGGGGGACTTCTGAAGTGAAGGAAATATTCTAGCCCTAGCCAGTTTTGTACAGTGGATAGAGCATTGATTGGTCTGTGAACTGAAAAGTCCCGGGTTCAATTTCAGTCAAGGGCACATGCCTGAGTTGGGGTCTCAATCCCCAGTGGGGGGCTTGCAGGAAGCAACCAATCAATGATTTTTTTTCATCATTGATATTTCTATCTGTCTCCCTCTTTCTTCCTCTCTGAAATCCATAAAAATATATTTTTAAAAAATAAGAAAATGTTCTATATAATGTTTTGTTACATAGTTGTATATAATTTTCAAGACACATTGAACTGAATATTTAAGATCTGCATTTCATTGTGGAAAATTATAACTCAATAAAAAAATTAACCAAAACACACACAAAGAAGATTCATTTGGCCTTTCTGTATTTGGTGCAGAAATTTATACTTTTCTAATTGTTACAGAGCTGCAGCTATAGATTGCTAAAATTACAACATACTCCCAACCCTCTGTCAACAGCCTGAGACATGTAATTAGCAAAGACTAGCTGGACACTGATATGCTCTGAGAGGTTAAATATATTCAAATAAAATGATTAAAGAAAATGGAAGGCCATATGTATAGCTCTGAATATAAAGGTAACAGCTACACATAATATGAATAAATTTTACAAAGGTAAGAGTGTATTAAAAAAACAGATACAAGAGAATATGCTAAATTATTCTGTTTAAATAAAGGCCAAAACAGAGAAATCTAACCTGTACTATCAGATGTCAGATAACCTGGGTATTTTCAGTTTGTGACAATTCATCTAGCTCTATAAATATATGCAGGTGCACATATTTCTATGGATAGATTACTTTATTTCATTTTGGTTCCTTTTTTATTGAAGTACTAGTGCCCCAATGCATGAAATTTGTGCACATTAAAAGGGGATTAGAGGAAATATTTTAATATTGCTATTTGTCCTTTCTCTATAATAGAAATGTCAGAGATAAAAAAATTAGTAAAATGTATATCAAAATCTTCCTCCCGTCAGAGTCTGGGGTCTGCTGTGGGACCCAGAGTCAAGTCCCCACCCACCCATGCATGCCTCAGAATTGCATGAGACCCAGACCAGGCTAGCCTCACCTCAGTCAAGCCCTGCTGGGCAGGGGGCACTGCCTCAGGTCCCCTGTCAAACCCTGCCAGTCAGAAGGCATGGTTTCAGGCCCCCTAGCATGGCCTCAGGTCCCCCAGGCCCTGGCATGAGGTCACAGGAGCTCAAGGGTGCAAGGGCATGAGGGCATGACAACAATTTGCATGTTACCTCTTTATTATATAGGACTAGAGGCCCTGTGCATGAAATTTGTGCACAGGGAGTAGGGGATGTCCCTCAGCCCAGCCTGCACCCTCTCCAATCTGGGACCTCTTGAGGACAGTCAGACATCCTTCTCACAATCCAGGACTGCTGGCTTCAAACGGCTCACCTGCCTGCCTCCGAGATTGCCCCTAACCACTTCTGTCTGCCAGTCTGATCACCCCCTAACCACTACTCTACCAGCCTAATTGATGTCTGACTGCTCCCCTGCCAGCCTGTTTGCCCTCAACTTCCCTCCTCTGCTGGCCTGGTCACCCCTAATTGCCCTCTCCTGCAAGCCTGATGGCCCACAACTGCCCTCCCTTGCAGGCCTGGTCCCTCCCAACTGCCCTCCCCTGCTGGCCTGATGGCCCACAACTGCCCTCCCTTGCAGGCCTGGAACCTCCCAACGGCCCTCCCCTGCTGGCTATTTTGTGGTGGCCATCTTGTGTCTACATGGGGGCAGGATCTTTGACCACATAAGGCAGGGAGTGGGGGATGTGTGTTGGAGTTTCATAATAATATTCCAGCTGAAGGAAATGAGAAAATTGGATCTAGGAAAAAAAATTGGGAAGAGAATTCCATTCGTTTACTTTATCCTTTGTCACACATTCTCTAAATTTATTGTTAAAGCATCAGACACTTGCCAGCCTCCCAAATCCTTGAGTTTCACAAACTTCTGGCTGGGGCTCCTCCTGCTCAGAGGCTGGTATTGGTGGATGGCTGTAGGGACACATTGTGAGACAAAAAGCACCCAGATCCCATACAATACAACAGGAACTGCGAAAACAACCCATGGAATGAGCAGAGTACCAGCTGCTCCAGACTAGTTCCCAGTGATTAAGCCGCGGTTCACTGGACAGCAACAGGATGACTTACTCCTCTCCCAAAGAACAGGCAGGCGGGTACTTTTGGTCATCCCAGAGGAATTCCTCTTTGTTCACCAAAGAGCCTTTCTCCAGGTGTAGACTGAGATAAAGACACAAATTGCTTTGGCTTTTTTTTCCTTTTAATTCGGACCCAATGTGCCTCTTCCGGAAGTGAAGTGCAGGAGCCTGTGGACAGATTTCTCACACGCTTGTCCCCTCTGGGACGGGCAGTGTGACACGTTCCCCACAGGAAGTAAACTTGTCATAGAAGTCCACTTTTCAGGGCACCTGGGTGCACTAAGACTCCAGCGCATGCCCCCCAAGTCTCTCTGCAACCTCTCCCAGACCGCCGGCCTCAATCAGAGTGGTTTCTTTCCCAGGTTGTTGGATGGGGATTTCCTGCCTGCCTCCTGCTGGGGATGGGGCTGAAGCTGCGATGGGACCCTGCCGCCCGCGGCGAAACGCGGTCGGGCTTTGCTGCCAGAGGCGGGTGGTGGGGAGCTGGGTCCCCTGCTGGAGCTGGGGCTGCTATGGGACCCCTGCCACCCACAGCGCTACCCTGGCTGGCTCAGGGCAGAGGGGGTCTATGTGCCATCTTGCTTGGGTTAATTTGCATATTGCTCCTATTAGTTGGTAGCGTAGCGAAGGTACGCCAATTTGCATGTTCCTCTTTTATTAGATAGGATAATTAAGTGCAATGGACTTTCAAAAATTTATGGTACTTTATTGAAGTACTATAAAATGCAGTTTCTCTATGTTCATTTTAACATGTTTGAGGATGTTATATACCTACTAGAGGCCGGTGCAGCTATTGAGGCTGTTTGGGGCTGCAGGAGGTTGGCCAGTGAGAGGAGGGGCAGAGGGAAATTGGCTATGGGAGTGCACTGACCACCAGGGGGCAGTTTCTGCATTGAACATCTGCCCCCTAATAGTCAGTGCACATCATAGTGACCAGTTGTTCAATTGCTTAGGCTTTTATAATCCTATCTAATAAAAGAGTAACATGAAAATATGACAGTACCTTGGCTCCTGATTGGCTATGCTACCAGCCAATCAGGAGCAGGGGGCAGGGCCGAGGGGCAGGGCTGAGCAGCACAAGGGCTGGGCCCTGGAGATGGAGACGAAGCAGTAGTGGCGACAAGCGCCACAGCGCCCAGGCCGCCCGAGCTTGGAGGCGGCTGGGGGGGCGGGTCAAGCGGCTGGGGTGTGGGAGTGGAGGTGAGCACTCAACCCCAGGGGCTGGGTGGTCACAGGCAGCTGGAGCTGAGCTGAGCAGGGAGATGGCTGAGTGCCCGAGGCCTAAATGTAGGCCCTGGGCAGACTGAGGGAGAGCCATTAGTTGGACATTCCCTAAGGGCTCCCAGTATGTGAGAGGGGGCAGGTTGGGCTGAGGGACCCCCCCCACCCCGTGCATGAATTTTGTGCACCGGGCCACTAGTATAAATATAATCACCACCAAAAATCCCCAAACATTTCAATAATCCAGTAATCCCAGAAAGTCCCCTGTGCCTCTCTCCAGTCAAACCCTCCTTCTCAGAGGAAACCACCTTTGACTTCTATCATTATTATTCAGTTTTTCTGTTCTTGAATTTATATAAATAGGATCATACAGTATTTAGGGGGAAGGGTCTGGCTTCTACTGCTCAATATAAGGTTTTAAAGATTCACCTTCTTTTGTGGGTACCAGTCAGTGATTCATTCCTTTCATCACTGAGCAATATTCCTTGTATACCATAATTATTTACACATTCTGCTTCTGACAGACCTTCGGGTTGTTTCAGTTTCTAGAAAATATGAATATGACTGCTACAAACATTTTTGTATGGGTCATTTGTGGATCTATGTGTCACTTCTCCTTGGTAAATTCCTAGGAGTAGACTTTCTGGGCTAGATAGTAAATACCCAGTGATTGCATCATTTGACATTCCCACAAAAGGTCAGATGCTTCATATATTTGCCAATATTTGAGATGCTTTGAAGGATTGTTTTCAGCCCTTCTAGAAGGTGGGGGAGGGTGTATGGCATATGAATGTGGATTTAATTTGCATCTCTTTGATGACTAATCATGCTGAGCATATTTTATGTACTTATTAGTCATCCTACTTGGTATTTTATTATTGGTTTATCTCTTTTATTATTGATTTATGAGAGATCTTTCATATATTGCTTCTAGAAGTAATCCTTTTCCAGATATCTCTTTCTGAAATATTCGTTTCAGACTTCAGATTGTTTATTGACCTTCTTAATGCTGTCTTTTGCTGAGCAGAAATGATTAATTTTGCTTGTGCCCTACTTATCAATTTTTTTATGATTAGTATATTTTGTATCATGACAAAGAAATCTCCACTCACTCTTGGATATCAAAGATAATCTCTATCTGAGAGATTATTAGTAGTAGCTTTTGAGATTAAAATATATATCTTTAATTCATCTTAGTCTACATTCAATAGCATTAATTTCATTTAAGAATAAGATATGTTATTGTTGAATATGAATATGCTATGAACCCACAACGTACTGTTTTTATTTCGACTTAAAGAGACAATAGCATTTTAAAATAAATAAAGTACCAACAAAACTTTAAAGCTGTCACTCAGATACCTACCCCATCTGCTGTTCCTTGCCCCTTTTTGTGACTGAGTTTCCATGTGATACTATTTCCTTTCAGCATGAAGGCCTTCTCTGAGCATCTCTTTTGCTGCACGGCAGCTGCAGACGAGTGATCTTCACTTTGCCTCTCTGAAACCATATTTATTTTGCCTTTTAAAAAACTTAAAATTTTATTTTTCAATTAGAGTTTACATTCAATATTATTTTGTGTTAGTCTCAGGTGTACATCACAGTGGTTAGATGGTCATATACTTTACAAAGTGCCCCCCCCCCAATGTTGCTAGTGCCCACCTGGCACTGTTCGCAGTTATTACAGTGCCATTGGCTACAGTCCCTCTGCTGTGCTTTACAACCCTGTGACTATTTTGGAACTACCAGTTTGTACTTCTTAATCCTTCCACCTTTCTCACCTTTTCTCTCACCGCACTCCCCTCTGACAAGCATCATTCTGTTCTCTGTATCTACGTTTCTCTTTTGTTTGTTCATTTGTATTGTTCTTTAGATTCCACCTGTGAGTGAAATCATATGGTATTTGTCTTTCTCTGACTGACTTACTTTACTTACCATAATGCCCTCTAGGTCCATCCAGGCATTCCGAAATGGTAAGATTTCATTCTTTGTAATATGCCTTTACTTATTTTTAATGGATCAAAATTATTTAATTGCATTAATCAGGGGCACCCCAAGACCTGGCATGGAATAGGTGCTGAGAGGTAATCTCAACTTAAATTGCAATTAGAATTGCTTTAAATTCATTAATTAACTTAGTTTTTAAATTAAATTTATTGGATGACACTGGTAAATAAGATTATGTAGGTTTCAAGACATTTCTATGTACATGATCTGTGTATTGTATTATATGCCCCCCACCCAAAGTCAAATGATCTTCCATCACCATGTATTTGACACCCTTTACCACCCCACCTGCACCCACTTCCCTCTGGAAGCTACCATACTGTTTTCTGTGTCCAGTAACCTCTCTTCTGGGTATCTACCTGAAAAAGGTGAAAATATTTATTCACAAAGATATATGCACCCCACCTTAGCCAATTTGTCTTAGTGGTTAGAGCATCAGCCCATGGACTGAAGAAGGTCTCCAGTTCAATTCCAGTCAAGGGTACATACCTCGGGTGCGGGCTTGATCCCCAGACCCAGTCGTGGCATGGATAGGAGGCAACCAATTGATATGTCTCTCTCACATTGATGTTTCTCCTTGTCTCTTCCAATCTCTTCCTCTCTCTCTCTAAAAATCAATGGAAAAATATCCTTGGGTGAGGATTAACAACAACAACAAAAAGATATATATACCCCTATGCTCATTGCAACATTATTCATGGTGACCAAGTCATGGAAACATCCAAAGTGTCTTTCCATAGATGATTGGATAAAGGTGATGTGGTGCATATACACAATGAAATACTACTCAGCCATAAGAAAAGATCAAATACTGCCATTTGTAACAACATGGATGAACCTTGAGAATATCATCCTAAGTGAAATAAGTCGGACAGAAAAAGTTAAGAACCATATGATTTCACTCATATGTGGGCTATAAAACTGAGAGCAATAAGTGAACAAATAAGAAAAACAAACTAATTTTCCAATATTTTTAAAGGATATTTTGGCTGGCTATAGAATTCTAGGTGGTTAATTACTTATACTTTAAATATATTGTTACATTGTCTTCTGGTTTCCAGTGTTTTGGGTAAAAAAATCAGTCATTTGTATTATTACCCTGCATGCATGTAATTATCTATCTTTTTCCTCCAACTGCTTTTAAGATCTAATCTTTATTTATTTTTTCCAGCATTTTATTATAATGTGCCTAGGTATAGCCTTCTTTGTATTTATCATACTTGAAATCCTAGTGCTCTAAAAAAAAACAAACAAAAAAAAACAACAACAAAAAAAACCCTAAAAACAAAAATAAAGACACCAATTCTATTATGCTGGCCCCACACTCATGACCTCATCTAAACCTAATTACCCTCAAAAGTTCTGCCTCCAAACATCATTACATTGAAAGCTAGCAATCCAACATATGAATTGGGGGGGGTTGGAGCACAAACATTTAGCTTAAAATAGAGAGGGAGGAAGCCAACGTCAGAACCACTACATCCTAGCAAGCAGGGAACAAAAGAAGAAACAACTTCATCCTTATCTCTTCCCACCCACAGATCTCTTGCCAGTTTTTGTCAGTGCCTGAATGCAGTAAGATACCAAAAAGCAGGGAATGCCTGGATGATGTCATTTGTAGGAGTTGGATTACCAGGGCATAGAACAGGACAGCCATGTGGGGAGGAAGCCTGGGTTTGGGTGAAAGGGCAAACCAAAAATAACTAAAAAAGCAGGCAAATGGAATAAATCCTGGGTATTTATTTCTTGCTCTGGTCTCAATGAACTGCAACTTACAGTTTAGCCAAAGTCATAAGGTCAGTAAAAAGAATCCAAAAGAATTCTCTATTGTTTCTTATTAGAATTGAGTTTATTATAGGGTTTCAAGTTTGACCATTGTTCACATGACTCTTGTTTTCCTGTGTAGTGTTCTTATAGCTCAACTTTAAAACCTGGAAATATGGGATTACCTTATTCAGTTGGCTCCTTAGTAATAGACAGTGTACTAGGTGTAGCAGTTAATAATGGGGATTTTTTTTCAATGGATGGAGTTACACTATGTTGATATACATGCGATTTGATCTGTATGCTATTTTGTTGTATTGAGAGCAAGCTTTAAAACTTCATATGTCAAATTTTCTGAAGGTGTTAACATCATAGATATTTTTATGCTTAAAAATGTTGAATTTTGTGCCAAAAAAAAGAACATTTGGAGGAAGTTTTAATTCATTATTTTGAAGAAAATTGCTGTTGAAAGTTATCATATACCTTGGGAAGCTTATGGTGAGCACGCTCCACCTCGAGATACTTGTGAACACTGGTTTAAATGCTTTAAAAGTGATGATTTTCATGTGAAAGACAAATAACATCCCCTTTGTGGGAAGTCAGACATTGCCTCACCAATAGAGATGTAAATAGAACAAACAGGAAACCTGGTCAAAGCTTAATGGATCTGTTTACTCATTGTTTAGGTGAGACTTTAGTTGCCCCTCCTTTAGTCTTATGTTAAGTATGAACTATTCACATATTGTTTAGGTGACACATTGGTAATTATAAAAGCTTCCACACCTCTTGTCTTATGTTAATTCTTGCTGGTTGATTTCATTGTTGGAATTTCCTGACCTAAAGGACATGGATGTATCACTTGGCCCTAATAAAAGGGGATAGGAAAACCAGAGCTGGTGGCGTCCTCCCCCTAGAGGTGGACTCCCACCTGGCCCCCATTATTCCCAAAAAATTAATGCTTTTCTAGTCTCTTTTCATTTGTGTGCGGCCTTCTCCAGATGCTGAACCCTGACATGGGAACCCTGGACACGCAGGACGTGAAAAGTATTTCCACACGCCGTCAACCGAAAAAGTTTGAAGACCAACATTACAAGCATTGTTGGATAAAGATGTATATCAAACTCAAAAACAATTTGCAGAAAGATTAAATGTTGCTCAGTAAACAATTTCTGATCATTTATAAGCAAGGGGAAAGATTTTAAAGGAAGGAAAATGGGTGCCACATCAACTGAAGGAAATGGAAAACGAAAAGTCATCAGTAAAATGTTACTTCAATGACACGAAAGAAAGTCTTTTTGCATCAAATTGTGACTGGAGATGAAAAGTTAATTTATTTTGAGAATCCCAAATGCACAAAATCATGGGTTGATCCAGGTCAACCATTAACATTGACTGCAAGGCCAAATTGCTTCGGAAAGAAGACACTGCTCTGCGTTTGGTGGGATCAGGAAGGTGTGGTGTATTATGAGCTTCTAAAACCAGGTGAAACTGTTAATGCTGATTGCCACCAACAACAAATAATTAATTTGAATCATGCTTTGCTTGTGAAACAACCAGAATGTGCCAGAAGACACCTCAAAGTAATTTTGCTTCATGATGACGCCTCATCACACACTTCAAAACCAGTTAAAGCGCATTAAAAAATCTTGTCTGGGAAGTATTCACCCACCCGCTGTATTCAACAGACCTTGCTCCTTCAGATGACCGCTTGTTCGATTGATGGCACAAGCACTTTCTGAGCAGCACTTCAAAACAAGTAAAGAAGTGAAAAATTGGGTCTCTGAATGGTTTGCCTCAAAACAAGAAAAGTTTTATTGGGACAGTAACCACAAATTACCTGAAAGATGGGAAAATTTATAGCTAGGGATGGACATCATGAAGCTGCAGCAGCGAACGCCAGCTCCCTGGGAGGACGACGAGGCAGCAGCTGCAGTGTGGCCAGAGCAGAGAAGAGTGAAGTCTCCAGCCGTCCAAAGCAAAAACGAAAGGCAACAACCAGAGGGAAGGCCTGTGTCCCAGGTTCCAGAGGAAAACTGGTCCTGGCAGCCAGGGGAAGGAAAGCCTGTTGCATGAATCTTCATTGAACAGACCTCTAGTATAACAATATTGAAATATTTTAGTTTAAACTAATATTTTAGTTTAAAGAGCTAAGGTGGGTCTAAATCCTATCCTCCTTTCAAGTGAATTATGGTAGAACCTAAAGCCCCACCCCAGGTTACTGAGCACATTGTCCTCAGGAATTAAAGATCTGGGTGATGGCACAGGAGATTGGACATGCAGAGTGAGGACTCCCCAGACACAGCCTTTCCTGACTTGCTGCCTCTCACCTAGTGTGTCCTGTGGACCAGAGGAGCAGATGGCCTTCGGTGCCCTGACCGGCAAGTCCTTCCACATCGGTGTTTCCTGAGCAGCTGTATGGACTGAAGAGTTAATACAGAGCTGGGCTAAGCCAGAGGGGGCCACGCCCACCTTAGTTAGAGAGACTTCTACAGAACAGCGAAGACCAGAGTCTAAGTCCCTCATTTGGTTTGTGACTGTTTGCATGAAATGCACAATATTACTGGGGCTTTCAATCATCAAACATTTAAAATAGCGTGGTAGACTAATTCCATGATAGAGTTTTCCTGGAAATGTTTCCTACGGAAGGTTTGGAGTCTGGAGAAGACAGGAGCCTTTCTGGCTGAGCACTTCTGAGTATCAAAGCTTGGGTTCCCTTTAAGTGACACCTGTCCTATTCCACCTGCAGACCTATTCCCAACGTCTTAGGTTTCTAGGAATTACCAGAGCTTGGTTCATTTTCCTGAGGAAACTCTAAGTAAACTCCATTCTGTGCAGAGAGAGAGAGAATATGACACTCCCTCCCAGGGCTGCCCCGCCTGTGCCCCTCTGGGTTTGCGCGCAGCGCCCCCTGCAGCCTCCCTCGCTGTGTCTCTCAGAGCGCAGTAGTACACCGCCGAGTCTGACACGTGGAGTGAGGATTTCTCCAGGTGGAAGGAGCTGTCACTCTTCACATGCTTGGCCTGAAACCCCTGCCGCTCGGTCGTCTGGTGTTCTGTTGAGATCTTCAGGAGGAGTGAGGGGGCTTTGCTGCGATACTGGACATACCAAAAAAGGGAAGGAACTAAGTAAGCGGCCTGGTAATTGCAGTGCAGGGTCACAGATGCCCCCTCGGTAAGGGTAACAGGGCCTTCTGTCTGGGTCACTGAGTCTCCACGGGTCACTCCTGAAAAATAATTATTTTGTTATGTTAGAAATAGATAGGAAGAGAATTTTCAGTCAGAGGAGAAAACTACAAGCTTTCTCTTTGATTATAGGAAAATGAAAGCAAGTCATTAACAGGTAGGATAAAACGTTCCTTACTGAATGTTAAGACGATCACAAGAACGGAACAGGTGGCAGAAAGCATATTGACAGATTATCCTTGCTCCCTAGAATCCACCAAATGCAATAGGGCTCGTCTCCTGCAGGATCTTGTAGAAACTCTTCACCCATAAATGAGAACCCCCTTCTGCACGACAGTCTGTTTGGTGGCTGCATTTACCTTTAAACCACATCTAGAATACAAATGTAAACCACATCAGAAGGAAGCACCGCCCTCTGGTGGTTATCCCTCAAATTCCACCACAACCGTGTCTTGGACCTTATTCCTCCTAACAACAGCTCGAGGGATAGACACAAGGGGATGGGATAGAACCCTAAGACAAAAGTACTAAACATTCACTCTGGGTTTATTAGTATTCTTGGAGAAATAGTTATTACATCCATCATTTCCTGCATGGCAGAGAGATCTATACCTTCCCAAATAATCCCAGGCACAACTTTTAAGTGGCATAGTCTGGGGTCTTTCCTTGTATATGTCTCCATGGTTCTCATGGGTCAGAGAGGGATCCCTCTGCCTAGAAAGTGCTCCCTACTCTCCTCCAGTCCTTTACCCGAATTATTTATATTTGCCTCCCAAGATTCAACACCACAGATGAAACATTATCTAATACAGTTCTTCTCAAATAATCTGTGGTTGAATAGCCAGTTTTTTTCCCCAATCCATCAAGGAATGATCTATAATAATAAAAGCATAATATGCTCATTAGACCAGATGTCCTTCCAGATGACCTTCTGGATGAAGCCAGGGCTGCAAGGGAAGCCCGGGTTCTGGGTGCCTGCTGGCAGCCAGAGAGAAGCCCAGGTCCCAGGTGCCAGAGGCAAGTTGGGGGAGGAAGGCCCACTCTTGCACGAATTTTGTGCATAGGGCCTCTAGTCCATTTATAAAATACAAATAAAATAAATTACTGTGACTTATATTTCACTGGCAAAGGTAGAATATTATAAGATTTGACTTTCCGACCAGAAGCCTGGACAAAATAAATGAAACAATAATTTTTGGACATTGGACTATGGGTAGCTTCTAGTGCAGGGAGAACTTACTAAAAATAAACTCAGCTGTCTCACTGTGTTGATGAAAGAGGAGTTTGGGGATCAAGAAACACCTAGAATTTGTGGATGAGTGCACTAGAGAGGAGGAATTTGGCAAGAGAGGGAGCAAGAGAAACTATAGGGGGGTCACTTGAATCTTTGACTTAGATCTGCACACACAAGAGAGAGACACTCACTGAGTTTGGTATCCCTTCTTCTTAGGGGTTCCTGGACCATACTTGGGGAGCAGCAACCTTACACTTTTAGCCTTATGAGGGACAGGTAACCTTGTGTGGGTAACCTGGTTCTTGACACACTAGCTTTCTACTTCTGTCACATTATTGTTTTAATCCAATTTAGTGTTTGCTTTTTAGAAAGCCAGTTTACATGCTTCCTATTATTAGCCCAGCCATCTTCATTCTGGGGGCATGCCTGTGGTATTGAGCTATCTCCTATTTATTTGTTTAATTAGGGAATTCAGGAATCTCAATTAGAGATACTGCTTGCTCAGTGTCTGTTGGCTTGTTTGTCTCATTTTCTTTGTAATTATCTGTGCTAGTAAAACAAACCCAGCAGAAAATTGAAAAGGGCCATTTTCATAGTTTGTTCCTTCTCTAGGATTGGGTTTGCTGTATGCAAAGTCTGATGGTGTGGTAGGAGAGCAAAACATTGTTCCCAGCTTCTATAAACCATTAGAGGCATTTGTCATTGCAGACTGCTGTAGCACTTTCCTGCACAGGCTCCCGGCGGCTGTGCTGTCCTTTAATAACAATGGCTGTGACTAAATCAGCTGAACACAAAAATAATTTTCTTCAAATAATAAATATTCACCTTTCGTAGATTCTGTCACCAAATTGAAATTAACTAGGTTTTGACTCATCAAAATTAGGCTCTTAAGTAGAATGATCATGCTGGCCGGACTCTGGCTAAGCCTATCCCCACGCTGCTCTCATGCTAACGTGCACGCTTGGGAAGCCCTAAGCGCAAGCATTCTTCTGGAGATTTACTAAGTTGTCTACAGCGTGTAAAGCTCTGTAAAAATCACACTAGCCAAAACAAGACAGGATTCCTATCTCAGGTTACTTTCAGACCTTATCCCTAATCCTGCCTAAATTCCCACTTGCTCAGGCCCAGGAAATAGGGCCTAGTTTTACCACTAGGTGAGTAAAACCTGTCTGAATGTATTACCTCGGGTGTTTAGATTGACTTTTGTCTTTTCATCTCCCTCTTCCTTCCTGAGGCCTGTTTTCCAACACGTTTACCCTCCAATGCTCAGAGCTCTATCACCTACTGGGTGAGAGTGCAGAATGTGAGGGAAGAGGCACCATTTACCTTCCGGTTTGGGTGTCCAGACACACACCCAGCGCTGTCTTACTTCCTTCTTTCGTCACACTAGTTCTCTGATGCGTTGACAGAAGGATTTAGTATTGTCTAGCCTTTGGAATAAACTTCAGTTTCAAATTAATATATCTTAAATTTTGTAAAACAGTCTCAAAATTAAAAAGTTCTCCGCTTTGCCTGAAAGTTGAATTACTGAAGGAATGGCCTCTGGAATTTGGTTTATGAGAAACTCCATTAAGTTGTGTTTCTTGACGCCTTTGAGCCTCTTCCCAAAGTAGAGCCTAGATTCAGAAGGAAAAGTAAGGCTGTCCTGACCTTCGAAGGGCTTTTCCCTCTCCTCTGCTCCCCAGAACTAAATATTTAGGAGGTGCAATGATCCCAGCTTCTGTGTGAAAGTCCCAAAGAGCAGCGGCAGTGTGCCTTTGTCAGTCCGTGAGCTGAGTGGGGGCAATGTTGAAACAGGAGGACCCAACTCTACCCAGACCCCTAAGTGCTTCTTTGTGCAGTGCTGTGAGGGATGCAAAAGTGTAAGCACATTTCAAAAAATATATATTACCTTTTTGGACTGATGGGATATAAACTCAGAGCCAGGTAATTCAGTAGAGAGAGCTCGGTTGAGAATGGGCTCTCCCCTTGGCTGAGCACCCTGGCGCAAGTCACTTCACCTCTCTGAACCTTAGATGTTTAATCTATAAAATGGGATCAAATCTGTGTACCTTGTCTTGCTCACAATGTTATTATGAGAGAGAATGAAATAATGCTTATGGAAGTGCTTTGTAAAATTAGGTGGTACAACTGAAGTTGTAAAAATATCTGTTGGGTAACTTATCTAGCCAGGGGGATAAAGTGGCCCTGTACCCCCGAGAACAGCATTTTATGTTAAACATCAATCACCTGCTCTTTCTGCGTCAGGACCTGGGTTTGTCAGGACAGTGGGGGGTCAGAGGGCTACAAATAGGGAAGATTACCAGAGGTGTCTAGACCCCTCTTAGGATGAGTTTTCAAGTAGTGCCAAGACAGCTTCTGCCTTTTCAGTAAAGTGAGCTGTGGTTCTGTTATTGAAAAACATGTCAAGGAACAGTATAGTGTTATAAAAAGAGTACAGCATTGAAAATCTGATATAGATCCTAGTACCTCTGCCTTTTATGTTAATAAGTAGAGGCCCAATGCACAAAATGTGTGCAAGAGTAGGTCTTCCTTCCCCTGTCTGCCAGCCCCAGCTTCCATCTGGCACCCAGGACCCAGACTTCCTTCACAGTCCCAGCTTCGGTAGGAAGGACCTATGCTTTTATTACTATAAACTAGAGGCCCAGTGCACAAAAGTCATGCTTGGGGGTCGGGGGAGCATCCCTCAGCCCAGCCTGCACCCTCTCTAACCCTGGACCCCTTGGGGGATGTCTGACTGCTAGTTTAGGCCTAATCCTGGGGATCAGACCTAAACCAGCAGTTGGACATTCCTCTCACAATCTTGAACTGCTGGCTCCGAATTGCTCACCTGTCTGCCTGCCTGGTCACCCCCGACTGCCCACCCCTGCTGGCCTAGTTGCCCTTCACTGCCTCCCCTGCCAGCCTAATCCCCCAACTGCCCCCTTCTGCTGGCCTGGTCACCCCCACTGCCCACCCTGCTAACCTGGTCACCCCTCATGGCCTCCCTGCCAGCCTTGTCAACCCACACAGCATGCTTGTTCAGTCATTTGGTCATCCCTTACTAACTCCCCTGCTGACCTGGTCATAGGCAGCCATTTTGTGAGGGCATGAGGGTTAATTTGCATATCACCTTCTTATTTTTAAAATATATTTTATTGATTTTTTACAGAGAGGAAGGGAGAGGGATAGAGAGTTAGAAACATCAATGAGAGAGAAACATTGATCAGCTGCCTCCTGCACACCCCCCACTGAGGATGTGCTGGCAACCAAGGTATATGCCCTTGACCTGAATCAAACCTGGGACCCCTCAGTCTGCAAGCCGACGTTCTATCCACTGAGCCAAACAGGTTTCAACTACCTTCTTATTATATAGGATGGTCATCATGAATTGGGTCCCTACTATGTCAAGATGACATGCTATGTAACTGTACTATATATATATATATACACACACACACACACACACACACACACACACACACACTGAGTAGCCAGATTATTATGATCTCTGAGTGCATAATAATCTGGCCACTCAATATATATATTGAGGCTTGGTGCATGAATTTGTGCATGGGTGGGATCTGGCCAGTCTGACCAAGGGGAGGGGACATGGGTGATTGGCCAGCCTTCCTGCTGGTCAAACTCCTGATTGAGGGGACAATTTGCATATTAGCCTTTTATTATATAAAATATACACTGAGTTGCCAGATTATTATGTGTTCAAAGATTATAATAATCTGGCCACTCAAGTGTATATTTGTGTAAGAATTGTATATAAAGTATATATTATATATACATATATTTTTATTTAATTCTTTACCCAGTTTCATGAGGTAGGTTCTATTATCAACATTTTACACATGAAGAAATTGAAACACAGGCCCTGGATGGAGTGGCTCAGTGGTTGAGCATCATCTCATGCACCAAGCAGGTTCAGTTCCCCATCAGGGCACATGACTGGGCTGCAGGCTTGATCCCCAGTAGGGGGTGTGCAGGAGGCAGCTGAGTGATGTCTCTCTCTCATCAATGTTTCTCAATTTTTAGTTATTAATGATAATTATTAATGGTAATTTCAAATATATACAAAGTATACAATCTAGAACATATAACCATCAGTTTTATCAATTATCAACTTATGGTCAATCTTGTATCATTTATAGCCCCACTTGTATTTCCTCATCTCTCTGTATTTTTTAAATACCAGATATCATATTGTTTTTGTCTTTGATTAGGTTAATATATGTCTATAAATTTTTATTTTTAGAATCACAGTCACAATGCATCATCATACTTAAAATTAACAATTAATTTCTTAATACAATCAAGTATCTAACATGTTAAAATGTCAATTATTTTAGTTTGCTTGATTCAGAATCCAATGAATTGTGACCTGCCAGCCACACATTGTGATTGGCTGGTAAGGCTTTTAAACCTCTTTTAGTGTACACTTTATTCCTTGTAGTTTATTGCAGGAAAACCAAAGTTTGTCCTACAGATTTTTCCATACTATGGATTTTACTTATTGTATAATTCTGATGAGCTTAACATGCTCCTCCATCTTTTGTACTACCTGTAAATTGGTGATTACATCAAAAGGGCAGCCCTTGTATCTTTGTAAAGCCAGTGAACAACAACCAAAGATGTTTTTCACTTCTTTAGGAAGCCCATTTGACTGAGTGACATCCAGCTAACCTTGTCTCTTTGTGTGCTAAGATTGCGCGGTAATGATGGTGTGAAACACGGATTCCACCCTACTCCAAGAAAAATACTGTCCACTCCTAAGGAATCTGACACTAATGCTGTTTTTCAAAGAAAATGAAACTTTTGTTGTAAAGTCAAATGCCAGGGTTATTAAAGACAATACGTGGGGCGCACTAAGCTGTTGGACCTGCAAGGCATTGTCTGGAAGAAGAAGAGAATGAGGGCTAACACAGTTCAGGATGAGGTAGAGGTCATGGACAGGTTGCACTAGGGGCCAGACCAAAGGCAATTGTTACATGTAGCAGAACCAAGTGGGTTTAGGGGCCAGGCTCAGAGCTTATTTGTATCACATGTCATATGTTCTTAGTGTTTACTTCATTCTCTCTTTAGAAAACAAAACAGTGGATCAGGTCCAGAACAGTGATCTAAGTGATTCAGCAAACTGGATAGTGCATTGACCAAGCAGTAGCTTTTTGTTTTATTTACTTAAAATTTTAAATCTGTTACTTTGCATTCTTTTTATTTAGATAAAACTGAAACCCAGTGGCACTGGAACAATTTTTCAGTCAAGATATCATGTGCAAGAACAGAGGGTCTGGTGTGGGGTATACCTCAGGTATTTCTGGGAACACCTGAAGAGGGAGAATAATGAAGAAGTAGGGAAGCATCCATCTTATGTAAAAATTGCTGTTGGAAATTTGTATCCTGCTATTTTGGCTTCTGTAAATGCTTGCTTGCTTAAATAATAAGGAAAATAAGACTACTCCCATTCCAAAAAGGCCATAAGCTATGCCCCAGACAGAGTTGTCAGTGCTGGCACCAGGCCAGGCCTTGAAATATGGTCTCATGGCCTCTTCCCAGCCCATAGACCTTCTTTCTTAGAGGGCCTGGAAGTCTCATTCCAAATTTTGAAGACAAAGAACTGAAAAAAGTATGAATAGAAAAAGTTTCCTACATGTCGAGGGCCCAAAATTTGAAAGACACATTTTTCTCTGGGCCTGCACATAATTATAATAAAACAGAGGCCCAGTGCACAAAACTCATGCACTGGGGGAAGAGGGAGGGGGAATCCCTCATCCCAGCTTGCACCCTCTCTCAATCCAGGACCACTGGCTCCTAACTGCTAGCCTGCCTGATTGCCCCTAACTGCTTGCCTATCTGCCTTACTGCCCCTAACTGCTTGCCTGCCTGCCTCATCACCCCTAACCACTCTCCTGCCTGCCTCTGCCTCAGCCCCCGCTGCCGCAGCTTTGTCCAGAAGGATGTCTGGAATGATGTCCGTAAGGTCATTCGGCTGCCCAGTCTAATTAGCATATTACGCTCTTATTATTATAGATGTAATTCCCCTCTTTCTAAGCATTGCTTGGTTTTTCTCTGGTCTTCAGTAACAGTAGTAGGGATTGGAGCCTGATGGCTGCAATCATAGCCTTATTCACGGGCCATTTCAGGGGCTATGCAGAGGCCTAGCTGTCCTGCAGGCTGTGGCAGTTACCCAGAGTCCCCTACCCAGAGGCTCCCTACTCTATAGCTTCTGTCTTGGTCTGTTCATATTTAATAAGCTCTCAGCCTGACTTGATGGGACTTAAGGACTCAGGGACAAAGCTTCAATCTTGGGATAATCTTTCAGGACTCCTACTCTTCTTGGAGGAACCTTGGTTTTACACCACTGCCTTTCATCCCTCTGATACCAAGGCCCAGTGATGATTAAGACTGGCACCTTTTAAAAAAAATACTTGGATGTTCCCACTCACTTTTATTCTGTTCTTGGCTTCTATGAGCTTTGGCAGTTGAAACCCTATTCCAGATGGAACTCTGGTATCAAAGGACCTCACCCACTTGCAATGTTCTTAGTTTCTCAAGGGCCATGTGAACTATTTTTATTTCACAGGGATGTCGGACTTCCCTGTGACTAGAAAACCAGTCTCTTCACCTGCTTTGGAACTTCCCAGGAGAAGATGTGTCCTCTATAATTCCAGCCAGCAGGTCAAAGTTCAGTGTGACCCTATGCTTGGCAAACGGCATCTTCTATATTTTCTGATTCTGCAAAATTAAGGAGAGAAAGTATGTCTAATGCCTTGTGAAAGAAACCATGACATCAAAATGCAAATAAAAACTTTTACTTAGGAGTTTGTACCTGCTCTCCTCTCCCTCCTTTTTTGTCTCCCACCCTCTCTCCTGCCCTGCTACCTTGAACAGTAGCCCCTGTGTTCAAAGTAGGTGACTTCCCAAATCACTCTCCTCTCTCCTGCTCCCTTTGGCTTCTTGGTATTATCAGGACATTATCATGCAATATGTGGAGCACCATGGCCAGTTCTAAAGTGCCTAATAGTCCTTTCCTAAAAAAGGGGGGAGGGATTGGTAGTACGTGTTAGGAACTCAAAAATAACAGTGGACTGAGTGATCCTGTGAGGGCTAGTCAAATTTTAGAATGGACTATTCAACAACAACTTCCTAATTAAACCTCTACCTGTTACAAATGAGGAAATAGATTTGGAGTAGTTAACAGCTTGCTTAAGGTCACATAGATTACTTGTGTAACAAGCTCTAAAACTCTAGTTTGCTGTTCTCTCTGCCTGCTATTCCATACTGGACACCACTGGAAAATGGTATCTCCAATAAAGGCAGAAACCATGCCTATCTTGCTAACTAATGTTTCCCCAATACTTACCACAGAACTAAATGTCTTATGAACTAATGAATAGACTTGAGCTTATCAAAGTGGAACACATTTTTTGTTTTGTTTTTTAATGTATTTTATTTATTTTTTACAGAGAAGAAGGGAGAAGGAGAGGGTGAAGGACAGAGAGATAGAAACATCAATGAGAGTGAAACATCAATCAACTGCCTCCTACATACTCCCTACTGGGGATGTGTCTGCAACCAAGGTACATGCCCTTGATCGGAATTGAACCTGAGACCCTTCAGTCTGCAGGGTGACGCTCTATCCAATGAGCCAAACTGGTTAGGGCAGAACACATGTTTTTATAGATGAAATGTGGGGGAGAAAGTAGCCTTAGTTAAATGAGATGTTAATTCAGATGTGCTTGTCTTGTGGATTAGCTTATATATTACAACCAATAATTTAAGTTTTTACTTTTAGGTTAAGTCATATTGTGAATGGCAAATGTGCAGGTTTTTAAAATAAAATGAGATTATATTAAAGTCATTTTGTACTCAACAGAACTTTTGACCTCTAACCCAGAGAAGTTCATGCTCCTAGATCTTTTTAAAGAAAACCTAGAAATTCAGGTTTTAATGTGATGTCTGAGAGTCATTTATTTATTTAATTGTTAATCATCACATGAGGATTTTTTCCCCATTTAATTTTATTTGTTTGTTTGGTTTTTTTTTTAGAGAGAGTAGAAGGAAGGAGGAGAGAGATTGGTTGCCTCCTGCATGCACTGACCAGGGCTGAGGATGGAACCTGCAACCCAGATACGTGCCTTTGATCAGGAACCGAACCTGTGACCCTTTGGTCTACAGGCTGACACTCTGATCGCTGAGCCACACCAGCCAGGGTGATGTGTGATTTCTAAATGTTGACAATGAACTCAGAGGTTTTTAGACATAAGTGTGGCATAGAAAATGAAAATCCTTGCTCCTTAGCACCTGTTGTAACATCTGAAAAACAAGCAAACATACATTTGGACAGGAAGTAAGCACTGGGCAATACCAGACAGGCCCTGGTTGCCATGCAGCTGTCATTCTGACCCTGGCTGCGGGGGGCAGGGTGGGGTTGGGGAGGAGAGTGCAAAAGACAGGTTACGACAAATTCCCACTTTAATCATCTTCCTCCGCAGGGAGCTTCTACATGAGAGCAACACATTCTGATGCTTTATGAAAAAAATCACAATAATGTCACAAAAAGAGAGAAGCCAGAGGTAATTTGAGGAACATTTCAAACCTATTCTTTTGTGAAAGAGATTATTAGTAATATTATAGAAGGAAATCCAAATTAAATAATTTATTCTACCTCATTGAATAATAATACTATTTTTTTAGAAAAATCAATGAAAGGCATTTTTATTGCAAGTTCATCAAAGCATTTGACATGATAATTAATTCATAAATGTCTGAATGATTCTGAAGATTTAATAAAACATCAGTAAAGTCAAGTCACCTATTTGATCTAAAGATAACTACATCATTTTCTCATCTTAATAAAACCAACATTTTCTTATTGCCCTTTTTAAAAATAATATTTAATGTGCTACATATTCTATCTTACTCTATTCTAAAGCACAGGAGATCCCTTTGCTTTTAATGGGTGATATATCTACACATTCTATATGAATTGATCTAAGGTTTTCATGCCAACCCCCACCTGCTTCATCCTGTCTGTGATGGAGTCCCTCCCTAGGGCCTCTATCTCATGTTGATGATTTTGTGGGGCCCTCACAGGCACCCACATCACTGTGGCATCTCTCAAAGCACAGAAATACACCGCAGAGTCTCCGAGCTGTGAGTCTGTGATGGTGAAGTTGATGGAACTGGCTGATTTCTGGAAGTTCAGAGAATATCGACCCTCTGTAGTATTTTGCTCATTATAAGACTCCTGATGAATAAGGAAAGTCATTTTCCCACGTGATGGTTGTTTGTACCAGAATAAATAATAATTGTAACTGCTAACTTCATATACACAGTTCAAAGTTACAGCTTCCTTCTCCACCGCAGAAATTGCAGACTGGGCTTGAATTACTTTCTGGGTCATGCTGGATCCTGCAAGAAAGAGCAAAGAAATAGACTGTAACAATGAGTGTAAAAGGGATGAAGTGGCTTAGAACCCACACTTTGGTTCCATTGCCAATTTTCCTCCTTTTAAACCTCTTCAGACAACAAAGATTTGCTTCTCCCACAACCTTTGGAACTGAGAGAAGCTTGAGCACTGTGTCTGTGGCCATCCTTACCAAGACAGATGGAGGCTATAACTGCCTTCAGCACACTGGCAAACAACATATTGGCAGGTCTTCTCTTGAGTAAAATGTCCTATATTCTATCTCAAATCCAGATCTTCTATCTGCTGTTCCCTGTGCTCAAGAGATACAGGCAGAGATATTGGGCTGTGTGATGCTCTGCCCCCGCCCCCTCCCAACACCTTACAGGAAATAGAATTTGCAGATACAGCACAATTTGCTATATGTCGTGTCACATGCATCCTGTTAGGGAAATGCTGGCGTCCTGAGCTAGATGTATTTTGTCTAGTTATAAGTTATAGGACTGGAAATAAATACTGGGGAAACGGAATCCTGTTCAGTTCATTCCTCTTTGATGGAAAATGTGGAACTTTCATAGAATTCAATTTATTATGAACTATTGTGAATACTATGGATAATGTGGTTATGTACCTTTCTGTTTTATTTATGTCTCCCTCTCTCTTCCAAGAGAAGCAATGTAAAAAAAAAATCATGGTGTTTTAACTTTCTCACAAGAAAGCAAAACTTTTAGTCTCAGCCTTTCTTTCTACTTTGCATGGAATCCATAATATTTACATGAGAAATATTTCATTGTTAATGAATGATTTCACATTATGCCTCTTGAGTCACAAAATGTGTCATGTGTGTGCCATGTTCAGTAACAGCAAGAGTAAAACATTTACTGTGTGTGTGTGTGTGTGTGTGTGTGTGTGTGTGTGTGTGTGTGTGTAAACAAAAATTCAGAAAATTCTGCATTCTATTAAGTGCCTAAGTACAGGAATTTCTGTTATAACTCCATACATACATTTCTAAAAATCATCTTGCTCTTCCAAACCACCCATACTAATTATGTAAAAATTGGGATAGAAAAAAGCCCTTAGGTTGTAACAAGAGCATTATAAAAAACAATAGAAATCCTGTTAAAAGTATCCATTGGCTTTTGTTTCTTGCATCCTACCCAGTAATCACTTTGTAGCCTTAAACATTGGGACTTGTGCTTTGCCTTTCTAGAAATAAGTTCATGAGAACATAAGGCAAGGTGCATCAAAATTTTAAGTGCAATTGTTCTTTATAAATCAACATTGTTAAGATCGGGGTGGGCATAGCCTCACAGGCTTTTTAAAAATATGTTTTTATTGATTTCAGAGAGAGAGAAAGTGAGAGGGAGAAAGATGGAAACATCAATGATGAGAAAGGAGGCCCCCTAATGGGCATCGAGCCCACAGTCTAGGCATGTGCCTTGACCAGAATCGAACCTCCAACTTCTAGTTTATGGGTCCATGCTCAACTCTGAGCCACACAAGCCAGGTGTTCCACAGTCTTTTCATCTGAGCTTGTTTCACCAGGTGGCTTACCTTCAAAACTCTAGAAATTGTTGAGCCCAACAAAATAAACTCTGCTCACACTAAAGTAGAATTGAAACTTTTTATTTTCATTTTATAATCAGAAACTGGCCCTGATAGTACTTGAGTTTGGCATAAATTATTAATGCACTTAGAAAAATCACAGAAAATCATTGAAACTTCCACATCATTTTGAGATCATACCTGTATTTACTAACTGGGTGGATCAGACTCAATGAGTAGACATATTTACATATTAAGTATTATTGTTTGTATTTGGAAAACATAGTCTCCATTTCCCTTGCAAATACCTGTATGTTTCCTGATAACAGACACTGAAGCTCAATGTGGCTCCTAGAATAACCAGGCTGGTCCCCTTCAGGCCCATGTGAGCCCCTCTGGGTTTGTGCGCAGCTCCCCCTGCAGCCTCCCTCACTGTGTGTTCCAGAGCGCAGAAGTACACAGCAGAGTCTGACATTTGTATTGAAGGTTTCCTCAGGTGGAAAGTGCTGTCTTTCTTCACATGACTGGCCAGAAAACCTCTGTTGCTCACCTCCTCATTATCCGATGAGCTTTTCAGGAGGAGAACAGGCTCTTTGTTTTGATATTGGACATACCAGAAAAGAAAAACTGAGTAGGTAGACTTGTAAGTGCAATTCAGGGTCAAAAATGCCCCCTCTATGAGGGTAACAGGGCCTTGTGTCTGGTCCACTGAGTCTCCCCTGGTCTCCCCTAAAAAAAAAGTAAAGGTTTTGTTACATTGGCAAGTAAAGAGGGATAGTCTCCAGTTTAGTGGGGATTAAAGGTTATCCTAAAATCAAGGAACAGAACATCTATAACTTCTTGAATAAAAGTTACTTACTCAATAAGAACAAGATCACAAGTCCCAAGCAGGAAGGAGACAGCATGGCTGACGAGAAGCAGCAGCAACCTCGGTTGGTGATACTGAAGCTGGGAAGGCTGTCCCTCTACTCTGTTGATCCCTTATTGGAATAGTCAGATGCTTAGCAAGACAAACTGCCTTGAAAGTTCATGTCACATGCTATAAAAACATGTGTTCAGAAATGGAAGAGGTGTGTCAAACCACCACCCATGGGCAGCAGCGCCCTCTACTGGTTTCTCCTCCATCCTGCAACCTGCTTTGAATTTGACATTTACCTTCGAGTGGAGCTTAAATTGTAGACATAGAAGAGAAATTGTGTCTGGGGTGAGAAGTAGAGCCCTAGGAAGGAAATACCAAACACCTTCTGCAGGCTTCACAGTGGTTTATGAGGTTGAGACAGTGTGCAATTCCTCAGTCTCCTCTTTGAGATTCAGGGCAAAATGGCTTTCTTAAGTCTCCCTAGTCCCAGCTTCTAATGTCTGTTCACATCAAGTATTAAAGTGTTATGCTAGTTTTAGAGTCTTAGGGTATACTGAGAGTTGTGAAAAGCATGATCTAAGTTCTCTTCTTCATATATTCCACCACCCCCAGGTTCCTTGGAACCAGGTGATGAGCCGCTATGACTGGAATACTCTCCCTTCGCTCCTCTGACTTTGCCTGAGTACCTTCTAGTCATTGTTTAAGAACCAATTGGCATGCCTCCTTCTTGTGAAAGCACCTACCCAGCTCCTCAGGCTGAGCTAGTGCCCATCTGTTTTCCCACTTTACTTGTACACATATCACCACTGTCATGTCTGTGTATTAGAATCACCTGTGTCCTGCTTTTCAAACAGGACTTGGTGCCTTTGAGATCAGTAATTTAATCTTATGAGTCTCAGTATGCAATTTCTGAAAACATACAGTCCCTTAGTTCATAGCTGGTGTTCAAATACTATGTGAAGAATGAGTGAATAAATGAATGAGTGGACATGTCTGGTAGGTACCGCTGTCTTTAAAAGACAATGCTCATACTGACTGCTTTTTAAATTTTATGCTACCATACATACACAAAAATTGGAATTAAATATAAACATTTTAGGCTCACAGGTCTTACAACAAAACCGAAACTCCAACTATTCTCATCTAAGTCCTATCCACAGGGATTGGCTAACTTTTTTTCTGAAAAGGGTGAAATAGTAAATTGTTTAACTTTTGAAGTCATTTGGTGTTTGTTGCAACTGCCCAACTCTGCTGTTACAGCACAATGCAGCCATAGTCAATGCATAAATAAGTGGGTAAGGCTGTTTTCCAATAAAGCTTTATTTAAACAATACAGGTAGCAGGCAGGTGTGACCCTGTGGGCATAATTTGCCAACCTCTGCTACACTCTAAGCATTTATCCATAATCCTCCAGAGATCCATGAGCTCTTATCTGAGAAACTCAACTATCTTTTGTTTTTGCTCTTTCTAAAATATTATCATAGTACTTTGAGGAGGCTTAAAATATAGGAAGTATATTGAATGACTTACTGGATAGAAAGGAAGAAGGAGATTTGATGATCCTAATTGCTAAGCTATTTGGTGCTCAGGATTCAGGGTCAAAGAAACAAAACATGATCCCTGCCATTAAAGAGCTCACAGAGTAGTATGAAAATAGATGTTAACCAAATAATCCTACATATAAAAGATTAATATGCAAATTTGACCATACCTTCACCACACCCACCAGCTGTGCCCACCAGCCAATCAGGAGCAGATTATGCAAATAAACCCCAACCAAGATGGCTGCCAACACTGAGAGCAGGAGGAAGGTTTTGGTTTCCCTGGCAACAAAGGAAGCCAAGCTTTCCGCTTTCCATTGTGGGCCTAGGCCTCCACTCAATGTTTCAAAGTTTCAATTATAAAAGATACAGAAATGGTGGCAGACACTGAGCTGGAGAGATCAGAGGCTTGGGTTTCCCTGGCAATGGAAGAAGCCAAGCTTGCAGCCTGCTGTTGCTGGCCTAGGCCTCCACTCTAGGTTACAAAGTTTCAAACAGAAATGGGTGCCATCACAAAGCGAGCAGAAGGCTTGGCTCTGCTCCAGGCTACAAAGCTTCAATTGTAGACATAGATTAATCCCAGACACCAGGGCCTCTGCTTGGTTTGCTGGGGGGCATGGCCTGCCTGCAAACCTCCAAAGGGCCCTTGCCCAGGCTGCCCTTCATACGAAGGGAACTCCCACCCTGATCTGGGACACTCTTAAGGGCAAACCAGCTGGCCCCCACCCATGCACCAGGCCTCTATCCTATGTAATAAAAGAGTAAGTTGCAGATTGACCATCACTCCAACACACAAGAGGGCTGCCCCCATGTGGTCAAAGATCCTGCCCCCGTGTGGACACAAGATGGCCAGCAGGGGAGAACAGTGGGAACTTCCAGGCCTGCAAGGGAGGGCAGTTGTGGGTGATCAAGCCTGCATGAGAGGGCAGTTAGATGTGACCAGGCCAGCAGAGGAAGGAAGTTGGAGGCAAACAGGCTAGGAGGGGAGCAGTTAGACATCAATTAGGCTGGCAGGGTAGTGGTTAGAGGTTGATCAGACTGGCAGGCAGAAGCAGTTAGAGCCAATCAGGGAGGCAGGCAAGTGAGCAGTTTGGAGCCAGCAGTCCTGGATTGTGAGAAGGATGTCTAATTGCCCGTTTAGGCCCAATCCTACCAGTATCAGGCCTAAACGGGCAATTGGATATCCTTTGAGGGGTCCCAGATTGGAAAGGGTGCAGGCTGGGCTAAGGGACATCCCCTGCCCCTGTGCACAAATTTCGTGCACTGGGCCTCTAGTCCTACATAATAAAAGTCTAATAGGCAAATCAACCAACTAGCAGAATAATCGGTGGAACAACACATCATTATGATATGCATTCACCATCAGGGGGCAGACGCTCAACATAGGAGATGCCCGAGCCCACAGGCACCATGCCAGCCAAGGTGGGTGCCAGCAGCCCTGATTCCCCTCCCGGTTGCCTCACATATCAGGCTTTATAACTGGTCAGGCAAGGGACTCTATCCATGCATGAATTTCATGCACCGGGACTCTAGTTGATAAATAAAGGGAAAACTGCAAGTTTTGAAAGACAGAGCTCTGTGGTTCTATGCATGCACAATAAGCTTCCTTCAGTTACTGACTCTTGGACAGATGTACAGAATAAGCAGCACTTAATGGTTTTATTCTTCTGAAGGGAGGGAAAGAATTTTAGGAAAGGGGAAAAGTAAAAAAAAAATCATCAATGGTTTATAAAAGAGTCATAAAGGATGAACAGGGTACTTTTAATAAAATAATCCCAATGTTATTGAAGAGACAGAGAGAGAGAGGAGATTGGGAGCATGTTTGTGGAATCAAACTGTAAAAGTATTAAGATTCTAAATTATTCAAATTATTGTAGGTCATACTAAGAGCTTTTTCTTTAGATAAAAAGCCAATGGGGCCCAGCCGTGAGGCTAAGCGGTCGAACACCCACCTATGAAGCAGGAGGTCCCGTTCAATTTCCAGTCAGGGCACATGCAGGGGCTGCAATGGAGGCAGCCTATCAGTGACTCTCTCTCATCATTGATGTTTCTATCCATCTTCCCCTCTCCCTTCCTCTTGGAAATCAATAAAAATATTTTTCAAAAAATAAGTAAAAGGAAATGGAGACCTCAGTAGCCAATTTCTGAGATAAGACCCCTATCATTGTAGCACTAAGGGCTTCATTGGAGAATGATGGGGTGTGTCACGTGGGGTGCAGAGCAAGGGATTAAGATGGATTTTTAATTGGAATTGTAATTAAAAAGGTAAATTGGGCAGTGGAAGCTGTGATATTTTCGGGATAACTTTTAGGAGGCAAATTCAACAGGTCTGGGAGACATAATGGATTTGGTATTTCAAAAAAGGAATAACTGAATTAAAAACACACACATGTGAAACCTAATGTACCGTCAACTGAGGGTATGCTATTGTCCTACACTATGCCCACTATCTCAGGCTTCTTATTAATAGAACCACAATTTTTATGTGGGTGTCAACAGGTTGAGGTAAAAATAAATAAATAAATAATAAATAAATAAATAAATAAAAACCCTGGTATTCCAGCCACCCTTGTAGGTGGGAGAGGGGTGGGTACATCTAATACCACTCAGGTAAATAAAATATTAGAAGCTGCTGGGTGCAGTTTCTGGAAATCATTGACTCAGCCAGCATGTACCCATTTGTCCTTTGACTTACTCTTTTGTTCTTCCTGAAAGGTGTATAAAATGGATGGATCTCTGGCAGTTTCTTGAAAGTATAAAGACAAGAGGGACACCTTAAGAACCAGAGACGGTGAGCTGAAAAGACGATTGATCCCTCATAACCTGACAAAGCTAGCATGCCAGCCCCGAACTGCATGTGTAGAGCTGTTTTATGTGAGAGAAAAATGAACTCCACCTTTTAAAAAACATTATTATTTGAGTTTTCTATAACACATCAATCTGTGGTTGATACAGATGATGTTCATTAAAAATAAAATTTAAACATGAAATAAAATGTGGATAACAAAAATGTAAACTAAATAAACATACAAGCTCAGCATTCCGTCAGAGACCGATGGAGTAAGCCAGGACAGGACCTCATAACCCAGACCTTGAGAGGGGCTCCAGGTGGTTCTCACAGGTGATGTGGGTGCTGTGAGTCTGCACTTGGGAATCACACCCTTTTCCCCTCACCTTTTCTACCAAACATGCACATCAATACAAATGCCCAATTATCTCCACAAACAAATTTTCAGTAGCACCAAAACTGTGTAAATAAAACTATATTCCACATATATATCTCTTACTTGGGGCAAGAATAAATGGATGGAAAACTGTTGTTCATGTGATAATAGAAGGACCCACTTTCAAAAAAAATGTCTCAGAGGTAGAGGAGAACGCATATCTCTCACTTTGATAGGGAAAATTATGGAAATGGAGGCTTGGAAATCACACAACTAGTAAATGACAAAATCAGATTCAAATCCTGTTGTTTATTATTACACAGTGCTGCTTAAAAATGAAGTTTGGGGACTTGAAGATGGCGATTGGCAGGAAGGTAGGGAGGGAGAGAGTGTGAGAGAGTGAGAGAGTGATAGAGGAATGTGTGGACATGGATGGGGTGTGTATTAGCTAGGGACAGTTAGATTCTGCAGGTCTTCTAAGGGGCTGCCAAACCAGGCAGTCTTAGACAGCGGAGCCCTGTGCACAATGTGGGCACTTCAGTAAGCCAGTGCTGGCTCAGAGACCACGCCATCTTGAGAAGCAGAGCTGCTTGAGTCGAAGAACCTGGCCTCAGCACCACCAGTCACATCTCAGATGCAAACCAAGACCCTGCAGCCACTGGGGACAGAGACCTGCGACCACAGCTGTAAACCAACAAACAAGAAGAATTATGACATCCCAGACAAAGATTTCTGTGAGTAGAGCCTATCTTCCACCATTCCCTGCAGGCCTGTGGGCAGCACTATAGAGACTGTTAGACCTGCCCCTTCCACAGGCCACAGAGCACTGTGCAGGCACAGATGATTCTAATACACAGACATGACAGTGGTGATATGTGTACAAGTAAAGTGGGAAAACAGATGGGCACTAGCTCAGCCTGAGGAGCTGGGTGGGTGCTTTCACAAGAAGGAGGCATGCCAATTGGTTCTTAAACAATGACTAGAAGTTACTCAGGCAAAGTCAGAGGAGGGAAGGGAGAGTATTCTAAGCAGAGGGGCTCATCCCCTGGTTCCAAGGGACTTGGATGGGGTTGGGGGTGGAATATATGAAGAAGAGAACTTAGATCATGCATTTTTCAACGCTCAACCTTAAGATTCTAAAACTAGCTTAACACTTTAATACTTGATGTGAACATGCATGATAAATAAAACAAAATTATTAAATTTTGACCCCTGTGTTTACATCTTTTTAATATTCTGTGTGATGAAATAAGAAGTACACATAAAGGACATCTGTGGTATACTAAGTATGATGGTTAACTCAAGGAAAAGAATTGTTAGTTTTGACATTTGTTCTTACATGAACTTATGCAATATTCCTTTACTGAGTATATATGTGTCCAGAGCTCTGTGTGAGAAGGTTAGTTTAAAACCAGATAGAACACAAGGGCTCTTCTCTGAAACATTTAGCCCAATAGGGAGAGGAGGCAACCCAAAGGTGACTGCCCTGTGTTAGGTGCCAAGGTAAAAGTAAATACATTATACAGTTGTTAGAATTGGAGGGTAAGGGATAGCTCTAGAAGACCTGAGATGTTTAAAATAGAAGAAGCTACTTGAACATAGGAAAATGAGCAATCATCAGCTGAAATAGTAAACCCTAAAACAATTCAAAGACTTGTCATCTCAGTGAAGTTACCGGGGTCTCAATGGTCCAAACAATATTGAGATATCCCCTTCAAGGTGAAACTCATGTAGCTGTACCTCACACCACCTACCACAAAAAAGAGAAACAACACTGGATAGGCCTTTTGGGATTTTGAAAGCAACAGACACTACATGTGGGTGGGTGATGCTTTGACCTAGTTAGAGTCACTTATAGAGCTGCCAGATTTGAATGGGGATGAGGAGGCAATAACAAGTCTGGACTTCAGTGTAATCCACTTTGCCACTTTGGTCTTATCATTTAGCAAATCCTATACTGATACTTGATTTTCCATAGTAAAAAGGATGAAGAATTTGGAAAACACCAATAATTGACCTATAGCATTGTCTTCTATATAAAATACTAATATGCTTAGTGTCCCACCAACTGGGTAATGACATCACATAGCAACGCCAGACTTCCCTCTCCCTAGTGAGGAGCCACCTGGGAGTGTTTCAGCCCAGGAACATGACTTGCTTTATAGTCAGGTAGAAACATTTCACTTTTTTAAACTTTTTTTAAAACTATATTTTATTGATTTTTTACAGAGAGGAAGGGAGAGGGACAGAGAGTCAGACACATCGATGAGAAACATCGATCAGCTGCCTCCTGCACACTCACCACCGGGACTGTGCTCGCAGCCAAGGTACATGATCCCAACCAGAATCGAACCTGGGGCCTTTTAGTCCCCAGGCCAACGCTTTATCCACTGAGCCAAACAGGCCTTGGCAACATTTCACATTTTAACCAAATATCTGTGAAATATTTTCCCATGCATCATCTCATTTGATCCTCACAGTAGTCCTGCAGTACATAGATAGGAGACTTGGTGGAATCCTATTTTCTTTTCATTAGCCAGAAAATGGAGATTTAGAAAGGTGAGAAACTTGACCTGACTGAAAAGAAGTAAGAAATGGTGGACCTTGGAAATTACTGCAGGTTTTCTCACTGGGCAGAATATAGTCAAACACTGCTGCAGTTAAATATTTTACCCTTTGTTCTCCCTAAGTGATCTAAAATAATAATCTGCTTTGTGTTGATATTTACTACTGTGTTGCTGACAATTACCTGAAAGAGAAGTTGGAGTGCTTCACTGGGCTGGAAAAAGTTTAGCTAAAACAGTGAGTTCATGATACATATAAAGCTCTCACTGGCACCAATTGCACACGTGTTTTGAACTGTCATTGTTATTGCAAATTTGGTTGACAATTCTATTAGAGAAAGGGCAAATAGTGATATTAAATTTTTCTTCTAATTATTTTCCTTTCAATGTGCATGAATTCATGCACTGAGCCATTAATATACATAATGAGAAACTTGCCAATATAGTTCTTTGGTTTGGCATAAATTATTAATGTACTTTAAAACATCACATAAAATCAATGTTAACCTCATACCTATATTTACTCCCTGGGTAAAATGAGATAAACTGTGTGGAAGAACAGAAAATGCTGTGCCCTACATACTCAGTGATTAGACATATTTGCCACATCAAGTATTTTTGTTTGTAATAGAAAACATAGTCTCCTTTTGAATGGCAAATACCTGAATGTTTCCTAATAACAGTCACTGAAGCTCAATGTGGCTCCTAGAATAACCAGGCTGGTCCCCTTGAGCCCCATGTGAGCCCCTCTGGGTTTGTGCTCAGCTCCCCCTGCAGCCTCCCTCACTGTGTCTCTCAGAGCGCAGTAGTACACAGCAGAGTCTGACATTTGTATTGAAGGTTTCCTCAGGTGGAAAGTGCTGTCTTTCTTCACATGCCTGGCCAGAAAACCTCTGTTGCTCACCTCCTGATTATCCAATAAGCTTTTCAGGAGGAGAACAGGCTCTTTGTTTTGATATTGGACATACCAGAAAAGAAAAATTGAGTTGCTAGTCTTGTAAGTGCAATTCAAGGTCAAAAATGCCCCCTCTACGAGGGTTATAGGGCCTTGTGTCTGGTCCACTGAGTCTCCCCTGGTCTCCCCTAAAAATAATAATAATAAAGGTTATTTTACATTGGAAAGTGAAGAGGAATAGTCTTCAGTTTGGTAGAGATTAAAAGTTATTTTAAAATCAAGGAACAGAACACCTATAACTTCTTGAATAAAAGTTACTTACTCAATATCATCAAGATCACAAGTCCCAAGCAGGAAGGAGACAGCATGGCTGATGAGAAGCAGCAGCAGCCTTGATTGGTAATACTGAAGCTGGGAAGGCTGTCCCTCTACTCTGTTGATCCCTTATTGGAATAGTCAGATGTTTAGCAAGACAAACTGCCTTGAAAGTTCATGCCCAACGCTATAAAAAGATGTGTTCAGAAATGGAAGAGGTGTGTCAAACCGCCACCCATGGGCAGCAGCGCCCTCTGCTGGTTTTCCCTCCGTCCTGCAGCCTGCTTTGAATTGGACATTTACCTTGGAGTGGAGCTTAAATTGTAAACATAGAAGGGAAATTTGTTGTGGGGTGACTTCCACAACCAGTTGCAAACGACCACGGAGGCGATTAAGTTGGTAATAACCAGGCAAGGATTTATTGAATACTGGCCAGGACGGTCGCGGGGGCACCATGCAAACACCCACGGGTGCACCGCCCTGCGTACAAGCAGGCCTTTTAAAGAGGTCTGAACCATGAATGTTATTGCCCTGCGTTTGGTGAACAGCCCTCAAGGCCACATCTGGGGAAGAGCTGCCAATAGACTATGAATGACCCTATTGCTCACTCTTTATCTTCTAACTATGTTTTCTGCTAGACATGGGAAAGTGGTCCTATCTTTGTGAAAACAGGTGGTGTAGCTACATAATTGACGTCAGACCGTTACTCCTCTGGTTCTAGTCTTCAAGGTCACAAGCTGGAAACTAAAGCAATAATTCCTTTGTTTTAAGCAAGCAGGGGTGAACAGTGGCCAAAGTTTCAAACAGCAGTTTTACTCTAGTAAATGTTCTTATGACCTTATTTCATTCCCCACTGGTTTTTTGGGAATGAATCTAAATCCTAGATTCATTTCTAATATCTACTAATTGGGAATACTGAGTATGTAAGACCTTCAGTTTTACTGCCTCCTAACTTTAAGTAGTTTGACCATATTATTTTTTTAATTGTCTGCTTGGCATAATTAGTTTTCTATTTATATATCCTATTTCTTTAAGGGTATTCTCTGTTCTGTTTCTGCTCTCTTGTCCTTTAGTACATCTAGCCCTACGTGGTCCTGGACTTTCTCACTGGCTAGTAAAAATGTTCTCACAATACCAGGACCCTTCGACCCACAGTCCCCATTAGTACTGTCCCCACTGAAGTCCAGTTCCCTCCTGTAGGCGCTGAGTCTCCTCCTGGCCTGCGTGGAGCCCAGGCTAGGGATCTCACAGGTGAGGCTGCTGGTTGCCAGGATCCAGGCTATTTCCTGCTGCAGAAGCTGGGGGTGGTGTAGCCAGTCTGGACGCCGTGGGCGTGCTCAGGATAACAGCTGAGTATCCCTTTCAGGTTGGGGTGAGTCCTTGGGCAGTGAACTTCTTTACCTGTGCCATGTCCCTGGGCTGGAAGGGTTGTACAGGGTCCACGGTGGGCACTGGCGGTGCATTTCAAACCAGCTTATGGGTGGCTCTCTGGGTGTACTGCAGAACCTGTGAGGACTTGAGTAAGGAATGGTTATGAATCCCAGCTTTTAGTTTCTTCCTGACCCTGGAAGGGATGGGGAGAGGTCTACTATACATGATCTCAAAAAGAGGAACCCCTCCTGGTAGGGGATACACCTGGCCCATAAGAGGGCAAAGACAGGAGGTTGGTCCAGTTTTCATCGGTTTCTAGGATAAATTTAGTTAAACTCCTTTTTAGAACTTTGTGGCTGGTATGCACAATGGAATTTCCAATTGTGCCTAAGGCTTGAGCTATACTTTGAGATACCTTGGCTATAAAGGTGGGGCTGTTATCTGATCCTATGACTACTGGCAGCCCTAATCTAGGTATAATCTCCTGGAGTAATTTCTTTTTTTTTTCTTCTTTTTTTTTCTTTATTGTTCAGTTTATTAATTACATTGTTCCCCCTTTTTTATCCGCCTATATCTTCCCTCCACCCTGTACCTATCCCACCCTCACCTCCCCCTCCCCAATGTCCTCTCCCATTGTTGCAAGATTTTTGTCCAATCTCTTGCTGTACTTCCCACAACCCTTTTCTCCCCAGGAATTGTCAGTCCATTCCCTCTCTATGACCATGTTTCTGTTATAGTCACCAGTTTATCTTGTTCATCAGCCTATCAATTCACTTGAGTTTTATGTTCATTTGTTGATAGATGTGTATTTGTTGTTCATAATTTATATTTTTACCTTTTTCTTCTTCCTCTTCTTAAAGAATATCTTTCAGCATTTCATATAATACTGGTTTGGTGGTGATGAACTCCTTTAGCTTTTTCTTATCTGCGAAGCACTTTATCTGATCCTCAATTCTGAATGATATCTTTGCTGGATAGAGTAAACTTGGTTGTAGATTCTTGCTATTCATTATTTTGAATATTTCTTGCCACTCGCGTCTGGCCTGCATCGTTTCTGTTGAGAAATCCGCTGACAATCCTATGGGTGCTCCCCTGTAGGTAACCAACTGTTTTTCTCTTGCTGCTTTTAATATTCTCTCTTTATCTTTTGCTCTTGGCATTTTAATTATGATATGTCTTGGTGTGGTCCTCTTTAGATTCCTATATTTTGGGGTTCTGTATACTTCTTGGGCTTTTAAGTCAGTTTCTTTCACCAGGTGGGGGAAGTTTTCAGTCACTATTTCTTCGAGTAGGTTTTCATTAACTTGCTCTCTCTCTTTTTCTGGCACCCCAATAATTCGGATGTTGGCATGCTTGAGGTTGTCCCAGAGGCCCCTTATGCTATCTTCAATTATCTGAATTCTTTTTGTTTCTTGCTTTTCCAGCTGAGTGGATTTTGCTTCTTTGTATTTCAAATCTTTGACTTGGTTCTTGTGGCCCTCTGGACTGCTTTTAGGACTTTGTGTATTATTTTTTATTTCAGTCTGTGTAAGCTTGATTTCTAGTTGGTCCTTTTTTTTATCCGTGAGGGTCTGGTTCGTATCCTCAGAGGCCTTGTTCATTTCCTTGAGGGTCTCATTCATTTGCTTGAGGTTCTCATTCATTTGCTTGAGGTTCTCATTCATTTCCTTGTAATTCTCATTCATTTGCTGGTTGGTCTTGTTTATTTCCTGGTAATTCTCATTAAGTTGATCGGCCTTTTGTAGGAGCCTCTTGAAAAGCCTTATAACCGTGGTTTTCAACTCTATGTCTTGTCCTCTTTTCTCCTCCATTTCTTTCACACCTGATTTCTTTCTATGTCTCTGCATGGTGGCTGCTTTATGTGGTGGATATCTTCAAAGTTACAGTGGCTCAGCCTCCCCAGTTACCTGAGGTGGGTGCTCTTACTGCAATCCTTTATGGGTTGTATTCAGTATTTTTGAATTTAAACCCAGCTTTTTGTTGTTAGCCCTAGGAGGGTTTGACCTCCAGGCCCATTGGCTGTGAAGGGAGACTGTGTTCAGGTTGGATGGGCGGAGTCTCTGAGCTGCACAGGTAGTGTCAGCGTCAGCTGCGTCCTATGCGTCGCTCGCGCGCATGGGTCTCTGTTGGATGGGGATGGCTGCAGACTCCTCCAAGAGAAAGCCGCTAGTCTCTTCCCCTTGCCAGACCACTCTGCCTTTCCCCAAATGTGCCTGCACCCCAAAAGTCTAGCCCAGGATTGTAAAAATAAATGGTTTCCAGAACCAGGAGACAAGTTTCCAGGGGGCAAGTCACGGGTTTGCGCGACCCTTTCTTGGAAACTTGCAGTTCAGGAGCCTCTGCCGTGCCCCGCTTCCAGGGTGCGTCCCCCAGACCTCAGCTGGATCTCGCCTGGTGCTGGGCGATCCGGACAGTGGGACGGATCTAGGCCGGACCTCGCCTGGCGCTGGGGGATCCGGGCAGTGGGACGGATCTCGCCTGGTGCTGGGAAATCCTGGCAGTGGGACGGGCGTTGCTGCTCCAGCCCCAGCCCGCGGGCGCAACCAGGACGGCTTCTAACCTGTTTCCGTCTGAAAGGCTGCGCTCCCGCCGCTTCTGAGTCTCAGTGTCCCACCTCCACTCCAGTTAGTGGAGTGTTCATTCAGCCAGCTTTCTGGCGATTCTGGGTGCTGTCTGTTCTGCTGTTATGTTGTAGTTCCTAAATCGTTGCGCGGGGCAGAACAATAGGTGTTCACCTATGCCGCCATCTTTGCTTCTAGCTGGAGTAATTTCTTAACTATTCTAGAGGTAGTTTCTGTCCTAGTGGGATATAGTTTAACCTATCCCAAGAAGGTGTCTATAAGAACTAGCAGGTACTTATTCCCTGACGCTGGTGGCTTAATCTCTGTGAAATATACCTTCTAATGCTCTCTTGGGGAACATCCTTGGGGCCTGAATTCTCAGGGGTACCCTCTTACCTTGCTTAGCATTTTACCTGTGCACAGACAGTGTACTTCTGGTGACTATGCTTTTAATTATCTTATCTAAGCTTGGTATCTAGTAACTGCCTCGCAGAAGTTCAGAAGTCTTGGTGACCTCTAGGTGGTAGCCTGATGTCTCTACTGGTGTCACTGGGAGACCAACGTCCAACCTAGAGCCTCTGGGACCAACAGTCTGGTCCACCAACCATCTGGTCCTTTGATGGCTTGCTTCTGTTCTGCCAATTCCTCCTCTTATTTGGTATAGCAGGGGTAGGTCTGGGGTCCAGCAGGTTTACTAAAATTTGTAAAGGCCCCACTGGTTTTTGGGTGGCTTCCTTGGCAGTTTGATCTGCAGCTCTATTTCCTCTGGTTTTGTCTCCCCTTTCTGATGTCCTTTGCAGTGCACTATTGCAACTGCTCTTGGGGGCTAGATGACTTCTAATGAGGCTTAAATCTCTTCCTTATTATTAATGTCCTTTCCAGTTAAAGTTGGTAACCCTTTTTCTTGGGGGATGGCAATATGTCCCCTTGTTCAGAGACTATGCCCAAATGGTGTGGTCTAGGGTGACTACCGCTGCTCCTGCATATCAGATCCCATCCTGAACATAACTGCTCCCGTCCGTGAACAGTACCTTGTCTGGTGATGATAGCGGGACATCTGTCAGGTCTGTTACCTCTATGCAGTCATGAATGGGTTCCTCTGGATCATCATCTGGAGCAGGCTGGCAGGGTTGATGGCCAGTGTCTTATGGAACCAGATGCGGGGCTGGTCTAGGAGAAGAGCTTGGCACTGGGCGATCCTGGTGTTTGATGTCCATTTCTCCAGAGCACCTCGAAGGAGGGCCTCCACAGTATGGGCTGTTGTCAGGGATAGTTCCTGGCCCAGAGTCAGCTTATCTGGCTCCTTTACCAGCAATGCTGTGGTGGCCACAGCCCAGAGGCATGCTGGCCACTCTGCTGCCATAGGGCCTAGTCTCTTAGACAGATAGGCAACAGGTCTCTTTCAGGGACCTAGAGTCTGAGTGAGAACCCCTTTGGCAATGCCCCTTACCTCACTTAAGTGGAGGTGGAAGGGCATGGTGACGTTTAGCAAGGCTAGGGCAGGCGCTGAGACGAGAGCCTTCTTTAGCTCCTTAAGTGCCCATTGTTTCACTTCAGTCCAGCTCAGTGGCTGAGCTGGAGTGGTGGTGGCTTCCAATTGACTACTAAAAGAGCTTGATGACTTGCCAACCCAGGGGGGTTGTTTTCTGCCCAGACTATGGGATAGAGACGCTGTAATTCCTTTAAGTAGGTGGAAGGCTTATGCTCTTCCTCTGGCACTGCTTTTTCCATTTCCTGCAAGAGATATTCCTCTGAAAGAAGACAAGTTAAAAGAGCACAGGCAGGGGAGGATGTAACCGGACCCGGGTTCCTTGGATCCATGGTGGGTGTGCTCTGTCCCCCTCAAAGGATATGGTGGCGTCCCAGTCGGGTGTACAGGCATTCTAGCATGACCAAAAATGAACGTGTTACCATGTTCCTTCTGAGGTCCACAGTCCTTTTTGATATCTAAGGAAAACAGGCAATTTGTCCATTGGCTTCCTGGACTGATGTCTCCTTAGAGGTTATGGGTTCCATCGGCTCTGTCGAGACTGAATAGGCTGCCCAGTGTCCACCAGGAGACTAACAGGCTTGCCCTCCACTTGTAAGATTACCTTGAGCTCCTGGGGATTAAGTGGAAAGGAGCCCCAGCCCTGTAAGTCCTCTTCCTCTAAGTTTAAGACTCTTGGAGTCTGAGTCTCACCTTTTGCTTCCCTAGCTAACTTGCCAGGACATTCTCTCTTCTAATGCCCCTGCTTTTTTACAGTCAGTACACTGATTCTTTCCTAACTGCTTTCTACCCTTTCTTTCCTTACTCTGTCCCCTTTCTCATTACATACGCTAACCTTCACAATTTCAAATTAGCCTTTAAACTTTCTTTCTATGTCCTTAAAAAATACATAACCATGCCTCAAACCTTCTATTATTTAGAAAAGGCAGAGGAATGAGGGAACTCTCTGCCTCTTGCATTTCAAATTGTCACATTTTTCCTAGAGATAAAGATTTCAGTTTTAAATGCTCCTGAAAGGGGAAATCTCTAGCTGTTGCCTTCAAGTGCCCTAACAGAACACGGTGAAAAGTCTCCAAGGAGTGGGTTCTTGGGTCTCATTGGGGCACAGGGGGTCACAAGGGAATTTCTCTCCTTGCATCCGCCACATCCAGCTACTCAAAACAACTCCTGGAGGGGGTTCGGTGTGCTGTGGGCAGAGGCAGGGAGCATGGCTTGGCTCAGGTCCCAGGTGGTGAATGGAGGTGCTTACACCGAGGAAGACTGCAGTCCTTCCCCCTCTGTTCCCACTGGAAAAAGCACTCGTCTCCTGCCAACAAAGGTGGCATGGGGGGAGGAACCGGTGACCCTTACACTGTAATCGGACTTCCTGACCTCTCCGAAGAGCCCCTCTGCTTGAGTGTTTCTATTAAAAAGTACTGACTTTAAAACTAATAATTTAAGAGTTGTTATATAGAAAAAAGAATAAGTGGCCTATAAAACATTTTCTTTTTCCTTCTGCCCTGAATCCTGTAACAGTACTACTCTAGGTAGTTTTACTTACTTGCAGCAAGACAAGGACTTCATTTTCAAAGCTGCTCTCCCCAAGGGAGGCTGAACCATTGCTTAGATGTATTATTTGGTCAATTGCATGTTGATTTATTCTTTGAAGTTTGGCTACATTTATCAAGTTCCCCCACACTCCTCTAAGCTCATTTCGTTTACAGCTGATCTGCAAAATACTGTGCTACATTTTAACATTTAACCAGAATAATGTTTATTAATAACATTTATAACTGCCATATCTTGAGGTCCTTGTCCTATCTAACAGTAACATAACTAGGATTTATATAAATTTATTTATATTTATTCATTCTTCTCACAGCTTTCTGTAAAGAATTACTTTGACCCTTATAGCAAGGCATGATAGGCATTTTTAAAACTATTTTACAGATCATAAAAAACTGAAATGTGTTAGGGACCCCTGTTATGGCCTTCCCAGAATTCATGAGAAGCACCTGGCAACTTTACCTTGCCAAGCTTTGAAACTGCTGGCTTTGCTGCTTAGGGGGTAAAACTGCCCCCCTTTTTTTCTTTCTCTTTTTACCCCTTTTCCCTCCCTTTCTACATTCTCTTCTTAGGGAGGTTTTTCACCATTTGCTCTAATGTCCTTGGGTGGACAAGATAATTGCTGGTTAGTTACAAGTTGGCTGCAAATTGCTCCGCACCTCTTGCTTCCTTTTTGTAAACAGTTAACTTTAGAATTTGATCCCTGCTTAAAACCTCTTCGGACTATAGTTGTTATAACTTTATTAAATTTATAAATATAGACAGAAATTTCAGGGCTGGTTTTTCTTCTGACAAAGAGCAAGCACCCCTGGGAAAAAGGAATCCCAGTGGCCACTCGGGGTGGCTTGCTAGCTGTCAGAGCACTCAACCTTATATAAACCAAATGTTTCCTTTCTCTTTTTTTTCTTACAGACCTCTGTATTTATATGAAGAAATAATTATACCTAGTCAGACAAACAAAATATCAAACATGCATCTGTATTTACACCCTTGCAGTGAACAAGTACTCTTACAGTCTTGGGATCTGAGCAGATAACAGAAACACTGCCCAAGACCCCTGATGGGGGCCTAACAGGAACAGATGTGGGGACCTCCCTGTCCCACATCCCAGACAGGACTCTCAACCCATGTTTCAGCAAAACCAGGCAGTCTTAGACAGCGGAGCCCTGTGCACAATGTGGACACTTCTGGGCATCCAGTGCTGGCGCAGAGACCACGACATCTTGAGAAACAGCTGCTTGAGACTAAGATCCTGGCCTCAGCACAACCAGTCACATCTTGGATGGAATCCTGTGGACCGGATGCGAATGAATGACCGCTGGAGCTCAGACCAAATTACAATTTATTAAGCCTTTATTAGCGGGCCTGGGGACTCCTCTGCCATCCTTTATGCAAGGAGATCAGAGAGCAGACCCTACCCTTTCTGAAAGATAACTTATAAGCACAATAAGCACATCCTGTTTTTGCACAACAAGCAACCCAAGATAAAACAGTTTTCCCTAAGCAACGTCAGAGTCATGCCATTGACGACCATGTTATTCACAGGGTCATCCTGTTCTTCAGAAAGCTGACAGTGTTCTATCTTGCAAGGCCTACGTGCTCAAAAGGGCCCCGAGACAGTATCTCAAGTCCTGGTCTGGTGTCAGCACTGACTACTCTATCTGGGGCATAGTCCATGGCCTCAGTAGTGCTCAAAAATGCCCACTCTACAACCCTGTTCAGCTTTAAAATGAAGTTTGGGAACTTGAGGATGGCGATTGGCTGGAAGGTAAGGAGGGAAAGAGTGTGAGAGAGTGAGGGAATGACAGAGGAGTGTGTGGACATGTATGGCGTGTGTGTGTGTGTATGTGTGTGTGTATGAGCTAGGGGCAGTTAGATTCTGCAGGTCTTCTAAGGGGCTGCCAAACCAGGCAGTCTTAGACAGCGGAGCCCCGTGCACAATGTGGGCACTTCTGTAAGCCCAGTGCTGGCACAGAGACCACGCCATCTTGAGAAGCAGAGCTGCTTGAGACTAAGATGCTGGCTTCAGCACCACCAGTCACATCTCAGATGCAAATCAAGACCCTGGAGCCCCTGGGGACAGACACCTGCTATCACAGCTGCAAACCAACAGACAACAAGAATCCAGACATCCCGGGCACAGTTTTCTGTGATTAGAGCCTATCTTCCCCCACTCCCTGCAGGCTTGAGGGCAGCGCCATAGAGACTGCTAGACCTGCCCCTCACACAGGCCACAGTGCTGTGCACTCTCGGACACCTGGAATCTGCTCCCTGCAACTCATTCCGGCAACCAATCCAGAAGCTTACACAGGGAAGCAGTGCCTCCTGACTCCATTCTGGGCAAGCACACATGAAGTCTGCTTCCCATAGAGCAGGAGCAGACCTCCTGCTAACATAGTGCTACAGTTCAACCCAGTCCCCAAGCTGACCAGGACCGGATTCTCCAGGCAGGCGGGAGGCAACACTGAGCACCATTGACTTAACTGTATCTTATCACACACGCCTGGGATCCCAGACTCCCAGTGCATTCACACTGAAAGCCAGTGACTCGAGTTCTTGGTACAGGCGCATACAGGGACCCTGATTCTCAGTGAGAGGCTGCACGAAACAACAGAGACTCTGATACTAGATTCTTGGTGCAGACACAGGGAAACTTTGACTCCTGGTATGCACTAGGGGACTCTGATTTTCGCACACGCCAACAGCGAGGTGCAGGTGGGGTTCCTGATTCCAAGTGCACACACAAGACCACACTGAGCTGTGGTAACACTGACCCTGGTCCCCACCAACCAATGGCAACCATATGTCATAGTGGCAAAGCACTTCAGTGACACTGGGGTGGTGTGAAGCTCCTACTACACACAGCCCAGGTCCTCACAACTTGAAGTTTTGAACCTTCTGATGATAGTCAGAATGGGGAGATGACACAATCCTCAGAGGAAAGAAAATGAGGAGATTCCAAGAAAGGAAATTAGTGAAATTGAAGCATGTAACATGGCCAAAAAAGAATTCAGAGTATTGGTCGTGCAATTCATACATCAGATGGATGAGAAAATCAACAACCTATACAAGTATCAAGAAGAAATGAAAAGCGATATAGCTATAATCAAAAACACCATGGAAAGTTTCAACAGTATACTAGAAGAAGCAGAGGACCGAATTAGTGAGTTAAAGGAAAAGGTAGAGAAACAAGCTCAATCCAAGCAGCAACAGAGAAAAAATTCAAAAACCAGAAGGAGAGTTAAGGGATCTTTGGGACAACATGAAGTGAAGTAACATACATATAATAGGGCTGCCAGAAGTACTAGGAGAGTACAATTAGAAAATCTATTTGAAGAAATAATGACAGAAAACTTCCTGGATATGGGGAAGAAAAAAGTTACACAAATACAGAGAGTCCCAATCAAGAACAATCCCAAAAGACCCACAAAAAGACACGTCATAATTTTAATGGCAAATATCAACGACAAAGAGAGAATCTTTTAAAGGCGGCAAGAGAGAGACAGAGAGTTACCTACAAAGGATCCCCCATCAGACTATCAAGTGATTTCTCAACCGAAACACATCAAGCCAGAAGGGAGTGGAAGGAGGTATACAAAGTGTTGCAAAGCAAAGGACTGAATCCAAGAATACTCAATTTGAAAGGGTAACCAGGAGCTTCACAGTAAAAAAAAAAAAAAAAAAAAAAAAAAGGCTAAGAGAGTTTATCACCACCAAACCACCAATGCAAGAGATGCTAAAGGGAATGCTATAAAAAGAAGAAATAAAAAGGTAAGAAGGAGCACTGCCGGAGCCAGCCGGCATCAGTCGTACAGTACCTGAAAGGGGGGTGAGGCTTAAGGAAAAAAGATAGACATAAAACAGATGGGGTCAGGAGGTCCGCAAAGCCCTCTTTCAGACTGCGGCCCCGAGTTTATTTTTCTCCACACTTTTATACAGTCCTGGTTACATATCATACAATTCATCGTTCCCATAATGTGGCAAGCAAAAATGTACTTTTTTTGTTACATGTTTTCCCCCCAAAACCCCTTATCTTAACTAACTTCCTTATGGCTATACCTTCACCCAAGACGTCACCTAAATTCCTTTCCACAGATAGCCTAGCTATTTACAGTGCTACTTGCTGGAGGACAATCATGCTTACTAAACTATTATTATCCTTAAAGGCCACCATTCTCTAGGGGGCAGAAACTATAACTATTATTATGCTTAAAGGTCACCATTCTCTAGGGGGCAGAAACTATAACTATTATTATGCTTAAAGATTACCATTCTCTAAGGGGCAGAAACTATGACTAATCTTAGGAGCAGGCAGGTCAACTCGTGAGACCTGCCCTCTCGGGGACTTTGTCCAGTGAGGATGCTCTCCACAGAACACAAGCACAAAAATATAAATGACAACAAACAAACACCTTTCAGTAATAACTTTATACATAAACAGACTAATTGCTCAAAAAAAAAAAGAATTTGAGTGGCTGAATGGATTAAAAAAAAATGACCCATATATATGCTATCTACAAGAGACCCACCTTAGAACAATAGACTCACACAGACTGAAAGTGAAGGGATGGAAAAATATCTTTCAGGCAAATGGAAATGAAAAAAATCTGGGATAGCAATACTTATATCACACAAAATAGACATCAAGGTGAAGGCCATAATAAGAGATAAGAAAGGCCATTTCATAATACTAAAGGGATTGATACAACAACAGGGTGTAACCCTGATAAACATATATGCACCCAATTCAGAAGCACCCAAATACATAACAACACTCCTGGAAATATCAAAGGAGAGATTTACAACAATACAATCATAGTAGGGGACATTAATACACCACTGACATCACTGGATAAATCCTCTAGATAAAAAATCAGCAAAGATACAGCAATCTTAAATGACTCATTAGATTAGAACATTTCACCCCAAAGCCACGGAATATATGTTCTTCTCAAGTGCACATGGGACATTTTCAAAAATAGACCACATATTGGGTCACAAGCAAAGTCTCCCCAAACTGAAGAAGATTGAAATCACACCAAACGTCTTCTCAGACCACAATGACATAAAATTATAAATAAACTACAATAAAAACTATCCAAAAATCTCAAACACTTGAAAGCTGATTAGCATGCTATTAAATAATGACTGAGTTACCAATGAGATCAAAGAAGTTAAAAACATCCTTGAAACTAATGACAACAAAAACACAACAATCCAAAATCTATGGGACACAATGAAAACAGTCCTGAGAGGGAAGTTTATAGTGCTACAGGCCTACCTCAAAAAAAAAAAAAAAATAGAAAGAAAGAAAGAAAGAAAGAAAGAAAGAAAGGGAAAACAAAAAAATGGTAGTAAATCATCTAACTCTACAAATCAAAGAATTAGAAAGAGAGCAACACAAAATGCCCAAAGTGAGCAGAAGGAAGAATATAATAAAGATCAGAGCAGAAATAAATGACAGAGGCCAAAAAAAATACAAAAGATCAATGAAACCAAGAGCTGGTTCTTTGAATGGATAAACAAGATGGATGAACCTCTAGCCAGGCTCATCTAGAAGCAAAGAGAGAGGACTCAAATAAACAAAATCAGAAATGAGAGAGGTGAAACAACAACAGTCCCCAGAGAAATACAAAGGATTGTTTAAAAATACTATGAACAACTCTAATCCAACAAACTAGACAACCTGGAGGAAATGGGTATGTTCCTAAAAAAATTACAACCTTCCAAAACTCAATGAGAAAGATTCTAAAAATCTCAATAGGCCAATAACTATGGAAGAAATTGAAGCAGTCATCAAAAAACTCCCCGCAAACAAAAGCCCAGGGCCAGATAGCTTCACAGAGGAGTTATACCAAACACTCAAGGAGTGACTAAAATCTATCCTCCTCAGACTATTGCAGAACATTCAAGAGAAAGGAACACTTCCAAGCTCATTCTATGAAGCCAGCATTACCCTAATACCAAAACCAGATAAAGACAATTACAATGAACAAGAATTATAGGCCATTATCTCTGATGAATAGAGATGCCAAATCTTCAACAAAAATTCTAGCAAATCAGATCAAGCAATACATCAGAAAGATCATACATCATGACCAAGTAGAATTTACCCCAGGGATGCAATGATGGTACAATATCTGCAAATCAATAAATGTGATACAGCACATAAATAAATTGAGAGATAAAAAATCACATAATCATATCAATTGTCACAGAAAAAACATTAGACAAAAGCCAACACTCCTTCTGGATAAAAACTCTCAGCAAGGTGGGAATAGAAAGATCATATCTCAACATAAGAAAAGCCACATATTACAAACCCACAGCCAACATCCTACTCAATGGGCAGAGACTAAAATCATTTCCCCTAAGAACAGAAAAAATACAAGGATGCCCACTCTCATCACTTCTGTTCGACCCCTGCTGGAAGTACTAGCCATGGCGACCAGATAAGAAGAAGAAATAAAAGGCATTCAAACTGGAAAAGAAGAAGTAAAACTGTCCTTATTCACAGATGACATCATATTATACCTAGAAAACTGTAAAGAGTACATCAAAAAATATTAGACTTAATAAGTGAATTCAGCAATGTAGCATGATACAAAATTAACGCCAAAATCTACGGCATTTCTTTACACCAATAGTGAATTTATAGAAAGAATAACTAAAAAATCAATCCCATTTACCATCCCAACAAAAAAATTAAGATACCTATGAATAAATTTAACTAAGGAGGTAAAAAAAAACACCTACATGTGAAAAAACTACAGGTCACTGAATAAAGAGATATAGGAAGACAATAACAAATGGAAGAACATACTGTGTTCATGGGTTGGTAGACTCAACATTATCAAATGTCCATACTACCAAAGCAATCTTTAGATTCAGAGCACTTCCAATTAAAATACCAACCGCATATTTCACAGACCTAGAACGAACTTTCCAAAAATTCATCTAGAATAAAAGAAGACCCTGAGTAGCTACAGCAATCCTGAGAAAGAAGAACAAAGTAGGTGGGATCTCAATACTAGATATCAAGCTGTATTACAAAGTCTTCAAACAGCCTTGTACTGGCACAAGAACAGATATATAGATCAACGGAATAAAATAGAGAGCCCAGAAATTGACCCAAACCATTATGCTCAATTAATATTTGATGAAGGAGGCGTGAACATAAAATGTAGTCAAGACAGTCTCTTCAACAAATGGTGTTGGGAAAATTGGACAGATACCTGAAAAAAAATGAAATTAGACCACCAACTTACACCATAAACAAAAATAAACTCAAAATGGATAAAGATCTTAAACATAAGATGGGGAACCATAAAAATCCTAGAGGTATCCATAGGCAGCGAAATATCAGACATATGGCAAAGCAATTTCTTCACCAATTCTGCTCCTAGGGCAATGGAAGCTAAAGAGAAAATAAACAAATGGGACTTCGTCAAATTAAAAGGCTTTTGCACAGCAAAAGGAACCATCAACAAACAGCAAGAAAACCCACCAGATAAACAATCTAATAAAAAAAAAAAAAGGGCAACAGACCTGAATAGATACTTTTCAAAAGAGGACAGAAGGAAGGCCAAGAGACATATGAAAACATGCTCAAAGACACTAATTATCCAAGAGATGAAAATCACAATGACAATGCGGTATCATCTCACACCTGTCAGAATGGCAACCATCAACAAATCAACAAATGACAAGTGCTGGCGAGCATGCTGAGATAAAGGAACTCTTTTGCACTGTGGTAGGAATGCAGACTAGTGCAGCCACTGTGGAGAACAGTATGGAGTTTCCTCAAACCTAAAAATGGAAATACCATTTGATCTTGCAATCCCACTTCTAGTAATATTCTGAAAGAAGTTAGAAACATCAATCAGAAAAGATATATGCACCTCTATGTTCACAGCAGCACAATTCACTATAGCTAAGATTTGGAAACAGTCTAAGTGCCATCAGCAAATGAGTAGATTAAAAAACTGTGGTACATCTACACAATGGAATACTATGCTGTGCTGAAAAAGAAGGAATTCTTACCATTTGCAACAGCATGGATGGAACTCGAGAGCATTATGCTAACTGAAATAAGCCAGTTGGAGAAAGATAAATATCACATGATCTCACTCATTTATGAAATATAATAAACAACATAAACTGATGAACAGGGACAGATCCAGAGACAGGAGCATCAACCAGACTGTCAAACCTCTAGGGAAGTTAGGGGAAGATGGGAGCAAGGGGGAGAGATCAACCCAAGGACTTGTATGCATGCATATAAGCCTGACCAATGGACATGATCACCAGGGGATGAGGGCATGGGTGGGAGAGGGGGGTGGGGAGTTAATGGAGGGATGAGGACAGATGTGTAATACCTTAATCAATAAAGAAATATAATCAAATCAAATCAAATGAAGTTTGATCAAAAGAGTCCTAAGATCATTTTTAATTCTTTTTCTTTAATTCAGCCATTATATTTTGGAATTTTTTTATTGTTGTCAGTGTTACAGACATTCCAATTTCCCCCCACTGTGCCCCTCTTCACTCATCCCCCAAGCCATCTCAGGCCTTCCCACATTGTTGTCTGTGTCCATGGGTTATATAAATCTGCATATGTGTTCTTTCTCATTCTAATGCCTGATGAATCTACTATTTTCTACATAGTCAAAATGAATGGCAAGCAGTCTCTAGAGTCTTTCATAACAGTTTTTAAAAATTAATTTTAAGATATTTTATGCATAAAATAGAGTGAGAGATGTAGAAGGGGGGAGGAAGGAAGAAGATAAATACCACATGATCACACTCATTTATGGAGTACAATGAACAATAAAAGGAAAGAGGGATGAGAATATTGGCTGAAACAACATGGATTAGAAAGACAGTGCTAGGAGCTAAGTCTGGAAAATGATCTGGGTTGGATGTGTACAAAAAATATCTGGATGTTGTCAGGAGAAATATTAAAGTTTTTTTAGCAAGGAGTTGAAGCTATTTTTACAAGCTATTTAAGAAGTTTACATTTTCATCTATCAATTACCTGTTAGATAGTTTGAAAAGTTTGTGAGGAAACTTAGAACAGTAGCTAAATGATATAACCTATCTCTAAGAAATTAAGGGACATATGCACTGTCTTAAAATAAAGAAAGCAAGAATCTAGTTCTCTTAATATTCATTTGTTTTTGGCCATACATACAAAAAATTTATCTAGAAGAAAAAAAACAGAATACATTGCTCTCCTTGGGGAAAGGAACAGTGAGGTTAGCTATTTGGAATAAAAGGGAAACCTTTTCTCATTCAAAAATAAAATAAAAAATACTAATTACACACAGGCTTTATTCAGGATATCATGGACAGTTGAACATCAGAATATCCATTAATATAATTCTTCAAATTGAAAAGTACAAAATCCATGTAATCTTGCAAAAAAATGACAAAAATAACAAAAAATAAGAAATAACAAAAAATAATCTACTTCAAAATATATTTCTGATATAAAGTCTAATTAACTAAATATAACATATCTAATTCTGTTACAAGATAAAGAATATCTTTTCAAAGACATCAGCAAATGTTATACCCAATAGTAAAACACAATGGCATTTATTTTAAAATATATTACTCAAAGTCATTAAACAATCTCCCAACAATAACAGCATAATAAAAAACAAAGATTCTATTTATAATACCAAAAAAATCTACAGAGAAAGTTAAGCAAATTAAGGAAAATAAAAAATTTATAGGAAATCTAAAGTAAAGAGGAAATGTATAATTTACAAATTCATAAGAATTAACATCAATTAATATTAATGGGAAAATGTAAATTATAAGATTTGCACTGCTGGAAAATAATTTTTAAATTTAATACAACACTAACTAGAAAAGAAAGAATTTTCTTTCATACAGCCTTTGAAAAAATATAATCTGGAGAGGTAGCTTTTTTTTTCTTTCTATCTGAAATTCAAAGAATTATGCTCTTTATATTAGCACTCATAAATGTATCATAAATTTATAATATATATTATTTGGATTTTTCACTGTGTTGACATGTACACTGATGGAGCAAATGAAATTACTGACATCTTAACACAAGTGAAATAGATGACACCGAAATGTGCTAGTAGTCATTGTGTGTGCTTATCACTACCACACACTTGCAAAAGAAAAAACAAAAATTAAGTTAAGAACATCCATGATAAATAAAACAAAATTATTAAATTTTGAAATCTTTGTTCATGTCTTTTTAATATTCTGTGCAATGAAATAGGAAATACACATGAAGGACATATGTGGTATATTAAGTATGATGGTTATCTCAAGGAAAAGAATTGTTAGTTTTGACATTTGTTCTTACATGAACTTATGTAATATTCCTTTACTGAGTATATATGTGTCCAGAGCTCTGTGTGAGAAGGTTAGTTCAAAACCAGATAGAACACAAGGGCTCTTCTCTGAAACATTTAGCCGAATAGGGAGAAGAGGCAACCCAAAGGTGACTGCCCTGTGTTAGGTGCCAAGGTAAAAGCAAATACATTATACAGTTGTTAGAATTGGAGGGTAAGGGATAGCTCTAGAAGTCCTGAGATGCTTAAAATAGAAGAAGCCACTTGAACATAGGAAAATGAGCAATCATCAGCTGAAATAGTAAACCCTAAAACAATTCAAAGACTTGTCATCTCAGTGAAGTTACCAGGGTCTCAATGGTCCAAACAATATTGAGATATCTCCTTCAAGGTGAAACTCATGTAGCTGTACCTCACACCACCTACCACAAAAAAGAGGCACAACACTGGATAGGCCTTTTGGGATTTTGAGACAACAGATACTACATGTGGTGTTGCTTTGACCTATTTGCAGAGTCACCTATAGAGCTGCCAGATTTGAATGGGTATAAGAGCAAGAGGAGGGTACTGCAAGTTTGGACTTCAGTGCATCCACTTTGCCACTTTGGTCTTATTATTCAGCAAATCCTACACTGATATTTGATTCTCCATAGTAAATAGGATAAAGAATTTGGAAAGCACCAATAATTGACCTACAGCATTGTCCTCTAAACCTCCTATCTAATAAAAGAGTAACACGCAAATGTGACCAAACCTTGGCTACTGATTGGCTATGCTACCACCCAATCAGAGCAAGGGTCGGGGTTGAGAGATGTGGAGACGAAGTGGTGAAGGCATCAAGTGCTCAGCCATGGGCATGGAGACCAAGTAGTGGCAGTGCCAACAAATCACAGCTGCATCTAACCGAGGCCCCCGGGCATGAAGAATGCAGTGGTGATGGCAGCAGCTGCAGCAAGAACCCACAACAGCTGCGGCTAACTGAGGCCCCGGGCAGAAAGGTGTTGACATTATTGACAGAAAATGTCTGAAGAGCAACGTGCATCTGATCTTGAAAGAAGGCGACGCCTGCGATAGAATGTATCTGAAGAGCAGCTATTGGAAAAACGTCGCTCTGAAGCCAAAAAACACTGGCATCTTCGACAGAAAATGTCTAAAGACAGTCATCAGCAAGTACTAGCAATAGTGGTAGGAACTGCCTTCTCAGCAAAAATGAAGTATGTGAGGATGCAATTCTCAAACACAGTTGTGCTGAAATGACCGTTAGATGTAAATTTTGCCTATCACTAAATTTCTCTGATGAAAAACCATCTGATGGGAAATTTACTCGATGTTGTAGCAAAGGGAAAGTCTGTCCAAATGATATACATTTTCCAAATTACCCACCATATTTAAAAAGATTAATGACAAACGAAGATTCTGACAGTAAAAATTTCATGGAAAACATTTGATCTATAAATAGTTCTTTTGCTTTTGCTTCCATGGGTGCAAATGTTGCATCACCATCAGGGTATGGGCCATACTGTTTTAGAATACATGGACAAGTTTATCATTGTACTGGAACTTTACATCCTTCTGATGGTGTTTCTCAGAAGTTTAATCATCTCTATATTTTGGATACAGCAGAAGCTACACGTAAAAGATTAGCAATCCCAGCAAACCAGGCCTGCTCAGAAAGACTCATGATCAACATCAACAACCTCATGCATGAAATAAATGAATTAACAAAATCATACAAGATGTTACATGAGGTAGAAAAAGAAGCCCAATCTGAAGCAGCAGCAAAAGGTATAGCTCCCACGGAAGTAACTATGGCAATTAAATATGATCATAATAGTGACCCAGGTAGATATAATTCTCCCTGTGTAACCAAGGTTGCTGTCATATTCAGAAACGAAGATGAAGAACCTCCTTTTGAATGGGACTGGCTCGTTCATTGTAAACCAGATCCCAATAATCCAAATGCCACTAAAGTGAAACGAATCAGTATCCTGTTTCCTACATTAGATGCACTGACATATCCTATTCTTTTTCCACATGGTGAGAAAGGTTGGGGAACAGATATTGCATTAAGACTCAGAGACAACAGTGTACTCAACAATAATACTAGACAAAATGTAAGAACACAAGTCACTCAAATGCAGTATTATGGATTTCATCTCTCTGAGGGACACGTTCAATCCTATCTTAAATGCAGGAAAATTAAATCAACAGTATATTGTGGATTCGAATTGTTGTTATATCACATTGTTATTATTTATTTATTAATGAAATTATGTATTATTTTCATATACATTGTACTCATTACCTTTTATCTCTAACACTTTTATTGTAGAGAAAGGGCAAATAGCACTATTAAAATATTCCCTCTAATTAATACCCTTTTAATGTGCATGAATTTTGTGCACCAGGCCACTAGTCTATATATAAATGACTAATACGCTTAGTGTCAGACCAACGGGGTAAGGACATCACATAGCAACACCAAGCTTCCTCTCCCTAGTGACTAGCCATCTTGGAGTTTTTCAGCTCAGGAACACGATTTGCTGTATAGACAGGTGGAAAAATATCACACTTTAACCAAATGTCTGTGAAGCCTTTTCCCATGCTTCATCTCATTTGATCCTCACAGAAGTCCTGCAGTAGGTAGATAGGAGACTTGGTGAAATCCTATTTTCTTTTCATTAGCCAGAAAATGGAGATTTAGAAAGGTGAGAAACTTGACCTGACTGAAAAGAAGTAAGAAATGGTGGACCTTGGAAATGACTGCAGGTTTTCTCACTGGGCAGAATATTATCAAACATGGCTGCAGTTAAATATTTTACCCTTTATTCTCCCTGAGTGATCTACAATAATAATCTGCTTTGTGTTGATATTTACTACTGTGTTGCTGACAATTACCTGAAAAAGAAGTTGGAGTACTTCACTGGGCTAGGAAAAAGTTTAGCTAAAACAGTGCATTCATGATATATATAAAGCTCTCACTGGCACCAATTGAACACATGTGTTTTGAACTGGAATTGTTATTGTAAATTTGGTTGATCCTCTATTAGAGAAAGGGCAAATAGTAATATTAAAATATGTATTCTAATTATTTTCCTTTCAATGTACACGAATTCATGCACTGAGCCATTAATACAGATAATGAGAAACTTGCCATTATAGTTCTTTGGTTTGGCATAAATTATTAATGTACTGTTAAAAATCACATAAAATCAATGTTAACATCATACCTATATTTACTCCCTGGGTAAAATGAGATAAACTGTGTGGAAGAACAGAAAATGCTGTGCCCTACATACTCAGTGATTAGACATATTTGCCACATCAAGTATTTTTGTTTGTAATAGAAAACATAGTCTCCTTTTCAATGGCAAATAGCTGAAAGTTTCCCAATAACAGACACTGGAGCTCAATGTGGCTCCTAGAATAACCAGGCTGGTCCCCTTCAGGCCCATGTGAGCCCCTCTGGGTTTGTGCTCAGCTCCCCCTGCAACCTCCCTCACTGTGTCTCTCAGAGCGCAGTAGTACACAGCAGAGTCTGACATTTGTATTGAAGGTTTCCTCAGGTGGAAATTCTTGTCTTTCTTCACAAGCCTGGCCCAAAAACCTCTGTTGCTCACCTCCTCATTATCCGATGAGCTTTTCAGGAGGAGAACAGGCTCTTTGTTTTGATATCAGACATACCAGGAAAATACATCTGAGTAGGTAATCTTGTAAGTGCAATTCAAGGTCAAAAATGCCCCCTCTAAGAGGGTAACTGGGCCTTGTGTCTGGTCCACTGAGTCTCCCCTGGTCTCCCCTAAAAAAATAATAATAAAGTTTTTTTTTTTATTGGCAAGTGAAGAGGGACTGTCTTCAGTTTGGTAGAGATTAAAAGTTATTTTAAAATCAAAGAACAGAACATCTATAACTTCTTGAATAAAAGTTACTTACTCAATAAGAACAAGATCACAAGTCCCAAGCAGGAAGGAGACAGCATGGCTGACAGAGAGGCAGCAGCAGCCTTGGATAGTAATACTGATGCTGTGAGGGCTATCCCTCTACTCTGTTGATCCCTTATTGGAATAGTCAGATGCTTAGCAAGACAAACTGCCTTGAAAGTTCATGTCACATGCTATAAAAGATGTGTTCAGAAATGAAAGAGGTGTGTCAAACCACCACCCATGGGCAGCAGCGCCCTCTCCTGTTTTTTCCATCCTGCAACCTACTTTGAATTTGACATTTACCTTCGAGTGGAGCTTAAATTGTAGACACAGAAGGGAAATTGTGTCTAGGGTGAGAGGTAGAGCCATAGGAAGGAAGCACCAAACAACTACTGCAGGCTTCACAGTGGTTGGCTGTATGAGGTTGAGACAGTGTGCAGTTCCTCAGTCTCCTCCTTAAGATTCAGGACAATACAGCTCTCTCAAGTCTCCCTAGGCCCAGCATCTAATGTTTGTTCACATCAAGTGTTAAAGTGTTAAGCTAGTTTTAGAGTCTTAGGGTATACTGAGAGTTTTAAAAAGCATGATCTAAGTTCTCTTCTTCATATATTCCACCATCCCTAGGTCCTTTGGAACCAGGTGATGAGCCGCTCTGCTTAGAATACTCTCGCTTCGCTCCTCTGACTTTGCCTAAGTACCTTCTAATCATTCTTTAAGAACCAATTGACATGACTCCTTCTTGTGAAAGCACCCTCCCAGCTCCTCAGGCTGAGCTAGTGCCCATCTGTTTTCCCACTTTACTTGTACACATATCATCACTGTCATGGCTGTGTATTAGAATCACCTGTGTCCTGCTTTTCAAACAGGATTTGGAGCCCTTGAGATCAGTAATTTAATCTTATGAGTGTCAGAATGCAATTTCTGAAAACATACAGTCCCTTAGTTCATAGCTGGTGTTCAAATACTATCTGAAGAATGAGTGAATAAATGAATGAGTGGACATGTCTGGTAGGTACCGCTGTCTTTAAAAGACAATTCTCATACTGACTGCTTTTTAAATTTTATGGTACCTTACCTTATATACACAAAAATTGGAATTAAATATAAATATTTTAGGCTCACAGGTCTTATATCAAAACCAAAATTCCACCTATTCTCATGTAAGTCCTAACCCCAGGGATTGGTTAGCTTTTTTCTGTAAAGGATGAAATAGTAAATTGTTTAACTTTTGAAGTCATTTGGTCTGTGTTGCAACTGCCCAACTCTGCTGTTACAGCACAAAGCAGCCATAGTCAATGCATAAATAAGTGGGCAAGGCTTTTTTCCAATAAAACTTTATTTAAAGAATACAGGTAGCAGGCAGGTGTAACCCATGGGCCATAATTTGCCAACCTCTGCTACACTCTAAGCATTTATCCATAATCCTCCAGAGATCCATGAGCTCCTATCTGAGAAACTCAACTATCTTTTACTTTTGCTCTTTCTAAGATGTTTTTATAGTTCTTTGAGGAGGCTTAAAATATAAGAAGTATATTGAATGAGTTACTGGATAGAAAGAAGGAAGAGGGAGATTTGATGATTCTAATTGCTAAGATACTTGGTGCTCAGGATTCAGGGGGCAAGAAACACAAACATGGTCCCTGCCATTAAAGAACTCACAGAGAAGTATGAAAATAGATGTTAATCAAATAATCCTACATATAAAAGCCTAATATGCAAATCAACCAAATAGCAGAATAATCAGTGGAACAACAAATCATTATGATATGCACTGACCATCAGGGGGCAGATGCTCAACACAGGAGCTGCCCCATCCCACAGGCCCCATGCCAACCTGCATGGGTGTCAGCAGCCCTGGTTCCCCTGCCAGTTGCTTCACATATCAGGCCTTATAACTGGTCAGGTCTAGGGACCCTATCCATTCAAGAATTTCATGCACGGGACTCTAGTTGACAAATAAAGGGAAAACTGCTAGTTTGGAAAGACAGAGATCTGCAGTTCTATGCATGCAAAATCACCTTCCTTCAGTTAGTCTCTTGGACAGATGTACAGAATAAGCAGCACTTAATGGTTTTATTCTTCTGAAGGGAGGGAAAGAATTTTAGGAAAGGGGAGAAGTAAAAAAAATCATCAATAGCTTATAAAAGAGTCATAAAGGAGGAACAGGGTACTTTTAATAAAATAATCCCAATCTTATTGAAGAGACAGAGTGAGAGAGGAGATTAGGAGCATGTTTGTGGAATCAAACTGTAAAAGTATCAAGATCCTAAATTATTCAAATTATTGTAGGTCATACTAAGAGCTTTTTCTTTAGACAAAAAGCCAATGGGCCCAGCCGTGAGGCTAAGCGGTCGAACACCCACCTATGAAGCAGGAGGTCCCGTTCGATTTCCAGTCAGGGCACATGCAGGGGCTGCAGTGGAGGCAGCCTATCAGTGATTCTCTCTCATCATTGATGTTTCTATCCATCTTCCCCTCTCCCTTCCTCTTTAAAATCAATAAAAATATTTTTCAAAAAATAAATAAAAGGAAATGGAGACCTCAGTAGCCAATTTCTGAGATAAGACCCCTATCATTGTAGCACTAAGGGCTTCATTGGAGAGTGATGGGGTCTGTCAAGTGGGCTGAAGAGCAAGGTATTAAGATGGATTTTTAATTAGAATTGTAATTAAAAAGGTAAATTGGGCAGTGGAAGCTGTGATATTTTCGAGATAACTTTTAGGAGGCAAATTCCACAGGTCTGGGAGACATAATGGATTTGATATTTCACAATCAAATAACTGTGAATTAAAAATACACACATGTGAAGCCTAATATACCCTGAACTGAAGGTATGCTATTTTCCTACACTATGCCCACTCTCTCATACTTCTTATTAATAAAACCACAATTTTTATGTGGGTGTCAACATGTTGAGGTAAAACAAAACAAAACGGGTATTCTAGCCTCCCTTGCAGGTGGGAGAGGGGTGGTTACATCGAATACCTCTAAGGTAAATAAAATATATGAAGCTGCTGGGTGGAGTTTCTGGAAATCATTGACTCAGCCAGCATGTACCCATTTGTCCTTTGACTTACTATTTGCTTCTTTCTGGAAGGTGTATAAAATGGATGGATCTCTGGCAGTTTCTTGAAAGTATAAAGACAAGAGGGAGACGGTGAGCTGAAAAGATGCTTGATCCCTCATAACCTGACAAAACTGGCATGCCAGCCCTGAACTGCATGTGTAGAGCTGCTTTATGTGAGAGAAAAATGAACTCCGCCTTTTTAAAAAACATTATTATTTGAGTTTTCTATAACACATCAATCTGTGGTTGATACAGATGTTCATTAACAATAAAATTTAAACATGAAATAAAATGTGGATAACAAAAATGTAAACAAATAAACATACAAGCTCATCATTCCGTCAGAGACCGATGGAGTAAGCCAGGACAGGACCTCATAACCAGACCTTGGGAGGGGCTCTAGGTGGTTCTCACAGGTGATGTGGGTGCTGTAAGTCTGCACTTGGGAATCACACCCTTTACCCCTCACCTTTTGTACCAAACATGCACATCAATACAAATGCTCAATTATCTCCACAAACAAATTTTCAGTAGCATCAAAACTGTGTGAACAAAACTATATTCCACATATATTTCTCTTACTTGGGGCAAGAATAAATGGGTGGAAAACTGTTATGTTGTGATAATAGAAGGATCCACTTTCAAAAAAAATGTCTCAGAGGTAGTGGAGAACGTATATCTCTCACTTTGATAGGGGAAATTATAGAAATGGAGGCTTGGAAATAACGCAATTAGTAAATGACAAAATCAGATTCAAATCCTGGTGTTTACTATTACACAGTGATTCTACTGTTCAGCTTTAAAATGAAGTTTGAGGATGGCGACTGGCAGTAAGGTATGGAGGGAGAGAGTGTGAGAGAGTGAGGGAGTGATAGAGGAGTGTGTGGGAATGTATGGTGTGTGTGTGTTTGTATTAGCTAGGGACAGTTAGATTCTGCAGGTCTTCTAAGAGGCTGCCTAACCAGGCAGTCTCAGACACCAGAGCCCTGAACACAATGTCGACACTTCTGTAAGCCCAGTGCTGGCGCAGAAACCACAACATCTTGAGAAACAGCTGCTTGAGACTAAGATCCTGGCCTCAGCACAACCAGTCACATCTTAGATGGAATCCTCTGACCGGATGCGAATGAATGACCATTGGAGCCCAGACCAAATTAAAATTTAGGGAGCCTTTATTAGCGGGGCCTGGGGACTCCTCTGCCATCCTTTCTGCCCAGAGATCAGAGAACAGCCCCTATCCTTTATGCAAGACCACTTTTAAGCACATTAACCACATCCTGTTTTTGCACAACAAGCAACCCAAGTTAAAACAGTTTTTCCCAAGCAATGTCAGGGTCATGCCATTGATGAACATTTTATTCACAGGGTCATCCTGTTCTTCAGAAAGCTGACAGTGTTCTAGCTTGCAAGGCCTACGTGAGGGGAAGGGCTCTGAGACCCTATCTCAAGGCCTGGCCTGGTGTCAGCACTGATTACTCTATCTGGGGCATAATCCACAGCCTCAGTAGTGCTCAAAAATTCCCACTCTACAACCCTGTTCAGCTTTAAAATGAAGTTTGGGGACTTGAGAATGGCGACTGACAGGAAGGTAGGGAAGGAGAGAGTGTGAGAGAGTGAGGGAGTGATAGAGGAGTGTGTGGACATGTATCGTGTGTGTGTGTGTGTGTGTGTGTGTGTGTGTGTGTGTGTGTGTGTAATTAGCTAGGGACAGTTAGATTCTGTAGGTCTTCCAAGGGGCTGCCAAACCAGGCAGTCTTAGACAGCAGAGCCCCGTGCACAATATGGACACTTCAGGGAGACCAGTGCTGGTGCAGAGAACACGCCATCTTGAGAAGCAGAGCTGCTTAAGTCGAAGAACCTGGCCTCAGCACCACCAGTCACATCTCAGATGCAAACCAAGACCCTGCAGCCACTGGGGACAGAGACCTGCGACCACAGCTGTAAACCAACAAGCAAGAAGAATTATGACATCCCAGTCAAAGATTTCTGTGAGTAGAGCCTATCTTCCACCACTCCCTGTAGGCCTGTGGGCAGCGCTATAGAGACTGTTAGACCTGCCCCTTCCACAGGCCACAGAGCACTGTACAGGCACAGATGATTCTAATACACAGACATGACAGTGATGATATGTGTACAAGTAAAGTGGGAAAACAGATGGGCACTAGCTCAGCCTGAGGAGCTGGGTGGGTGCTTTCACAAGAAGGAGGCATGTCAATTGGTTCTTAAAGAATGACTAGAAGGTACTCAGGCAAAGTCAGAGGAGGGAAGGGAGAGCATTCTAAGCAGAGGGGCTCATCCTCTGGTTCCAAGGGACTTGGATGGGGTTGGGGGTAGAATATATGAAGAAGAGAACTTTGATCATGCTTTTTTCAACGCTCAACCCTAAGATTCTAAAACTAGCTTAACACTTTAATACTTGATGTGAACATTCATGATAAATAAAACAAAATTATTAAATTTTGACCCCTGTGTTTACATCTTTTTAATATTTTGTGCAATGAAATAAGAAGTACACATAAAGGACATCTGTGGTATACTAAGTATGATGGTTAACTCAAGGAAAAGAATTGTTAGTTTTGACATTTGTTCTTACATGAACTTATGTAATATTCCTGTACTGATTATATATGTGCCCTAGCTCTGTGTGAGAAGGTTAGTTCAAAACCAGATAGAACACAAGGGCTCTTCTCTGAAAGATTTAGCCCAATAGGGAGAGGAGGCAACCCAAATGTCACTGCCCTGTGTTAGGTGCCAAGGTAAAAGTAAATACATTATACAGTTGTTAGAAATGGAGAGTAAGGAGGTAGCTCAAGAAGACCTGAGATGCTTAAAATAGAGGAAGCCATGTGAACATAGAAAAATGAGCAATCATCAGCTGAAATAGTAAACCCTAAAACAATTCAAAGACTTGTCATCTCAGTGAAGTTACCGGGGTCTCAATTGTCCAAGGAATATTGAGAGATCCCCTTCAAGGTGAGACTCATGTAGCTGTACCTCACACCACATATCAGAAAAAGGCACAACACTGGATAGGCCTTTTGGGATTTTGGAAGCAACAGACACTACATGTGGGTAGGTGTTGGTTTGACCTATTTACAAGGTCACCTATAGAGCTGCCAGATTGGAATGGGTATGAGAGCAAGAAGAGGCTACAGCAAGTTTGGACTTCAGTGCAATCCACTTTGCCACTTTGGTCTTATCATTTAGCAAATCCTATACTGATACTTGATTTTCCGTAGTAAAAAGGATGAAGAATTTGGAAAACACCAATAATTGACCTATAGCATTGTCCTCTAATCTATATATAAACTACTAATACGCTTAGTGTCCCACCAACTGGGTAATGACATCACATAGCAACGCCAGGCTACCCTCTCGCTAGTGACGAGACACCTGGGAGTTTTTCAACTCAGGAACAGGACTTGCTTTATAGCCAGGTGGAAACATTTCACACTTCAACCAAATGTCTGTGAAGAATTTTCCCATGCGACATCTCATTTGATCCTCACAGAAGTCCTGCAGCAGGTAGATAAGAGACTTGGTAGAATCCTATTTTCTTTTCATTAGCCAGAAAATGGAGATTTAGAAAGGTGAGAAACTTGACCTGACTGAAAAGAAGTAAGAAATGGTGGACCTTGGAAATGACTGCAGGTTTTCTCACTGGGCAGAATATAATCAAACACGGCTGCAGTTAAATATTTTGCCCTTTGTTCTCCCTGAGTGATCTACAATAATAATCTGCTTTGTGTTGATATTTACTACTGTGTTGCTGACAATTACCTGAAAGAGAAGTTGGAGTGCTTCACTGGGCTGGAAAAAGTTTAGCTAAAACAGTGCGTTCATGATACATATAAAGCTCTCACTGGCACCAATCGCAATCATGTGTTTTGAACTGTAATTGTTATTGTAAATTTGGTTGCCACTTCTATTAGAGAAAGGGCAAATAGTAATATTAAATTTTCCTTCTAATTATTTTCCTTTCAATGTACATGAATTCATGCACTGAGTCATTAATATACATAATGAGAAATTTGTCAATATTGTTCTTTGGTTTGGCATAAATTATTAATGTACTTTAAAACATCACATAAAATCAATGTTAACATCATACCTTTATTTACACACTGGGTAAAATGAGATAAACTGTGTGGAAGAACAGAAAATGCTGTGCCCTATATACTCAGTGATTAGACATATTTGCCACATCAAATATTTTTGTTTGTAATAGAAAACATAGTCTCCTTTTGAATGGCAAATACCTGAATGTTTCCTAATAACAGTCACTGAAGCTCAATGTGGCTCCTAGAATAACCAGGCTGGTCCCCTTGAGCCCCATGTGAGCCCCTCTCGGTTTGTGCTCAGCTCCTGCTGCAACCTCCCTCACTGTGTGTTCCTGAGCGCAGTAGTACACAGCAGAGTCTGACATTTGTATTGAAGCTTTCATCAGGTGGAAATTCTTGTCTTTCTTCACAAGCCTGGCCCAAAAACCTCTGTTGCTCACCTCCTCATTATCCGATGAGCTTTTCAGGAGGAGAACAGGCTCTTTGTTTTGATATTGCACATACCAGGAAAGAAAAACTGAGTAGGTAGTCTTGTAAGTGCAATTCAAGGTCAAAAATGCCCCCTCAATGAGGGTAACAGGGCCTTGTGTCTGGTCCACTGAGTCTCCCCTGGTCTCTCCTAAAAATAATAATAATAAAGGTTTTTTTCACTGGCAAGTGAAGAAGGATAGTCTTTCTTTTGGTAGACATTAAAAGTTATTTTAAAATCAAAGAACAGAGCATCTATAACTTCTTGAATAAAAGTTACTCACTCAATAAGAACAAGATCACAAGTCCCAAGCAGGAAGGAGACAACATGGCTGACAGAGAAGCAGCAGCAGCCTTGGTTGGTGATACTGAAGCTGGGAGGGCTATCCCTCTACTCTGTTGATCCCTTATTGGAATAGTCAGATGTTTAGCAAGACAAACTGCCTTGAAAGTTCATGCCCCTCGCTATAAAAAGATGTGTTCAGAAATGAAAGAGGTGTGTCCAACCACCACCCATGGGCAGCAACGCCCTCTCCTGGTGTCTCCACTGTCCTGCAGCCTTCTTTGAATTTGACATTTACCTTGGAGTGGAGCTCAAATTGTAGACACAGAAGGAAAATTGTGTCTGGGGTGAGAGGTAGAGCCCTAGGAAGGAAGCACCAAACAACTTCTGCAGACTTCACAGTGGTTGCTGTATGAGGCTGAGACAGTGTGCAATTCCTCAGTCTCCTCCTTCAGATTCAGGGCATTATGGCTCTCTTAAGTCTCCCTAGGCTCAGCTTCTAATGTCTGTTCACATCAAGTATTAAAGTGTTACGCTAGTTTTAGAGTCTTAGGGTATACTGATAGTTGCAAAAAGCATGATCTAAGTTCTCTTCTTCATATATTCCACCATCCCCAGGTCCCTTGGAACCAGGTGATGAGCTGCTCTGCTTAGAATATTCTCCCTTCGCTCCTCTGAGTTTGCCTGAGTACCTTCTAGTCATTGTTTAAGAACCAATTGACATGCCTCCTTCTTGTGAAAGCACGCACCCCGCTCCTCAGGCTGAGCTAGTGCCCATCTGTTTTCCCACTTTACTTGTACACATATCACCACTGTCATGTCTGTGTATTAGAATCACCTGTGTCCTGCTTTTCAAACAGGACTTGGTGCCTTGGAGATCAGTAATTTAATCTTATGAGTCTCAGAATGCAATTTCTGAAAAACATACAGTCTCTTAGTTCATAGCTGGTGTTCAAATACTATCTGAAGAATGAGTGAATAAATGAATGAGTGGACATGTCTGGTAGATACTGCTGTCTTTAAAAGACAATGCTCATACTGACTGCTTTTTAAATTTTATGGTACCTTACCTTATATACACAAAAATTGGAGTTAAATATAAACATTTTAGGCTCAGATCTTACAACAAAACCGAAACTCCAACTATTCTCATGTAAGTCCTATCCACAGAGATTGGCTCACTTTTTTTCTGAAAAGGGTGAAATAGTAAATTCTTTAACTTTTGAAGTCATTTGGTGTTTGTTGCAACTACCCAACTCTGCTGTTACAGCACAAAGCAGCCATAGTCAATGCATAAATAAGAGGGCAAGGCTGTTTTCCAATAAAGCTTTATTTAAAGAATACAGGTAGCAGGCAGGTGTAACCTGTGGGCTATAATTTGCCAACCTCTGCTACACTCTAAGCATTTATCCATAATCCTCCAGAGATCCATGAGCTCCTATCTGAGAAACTCAACTATCTTTTACTTTTGCTGTTCCTAAAATTTTATCATAGTTCTTTGAGGAGGCTTAAAATATAAGAAGTATATTGAATGAGTTACTGGATAGAAAGAAGGAAGAAGGAGATTTGATGATTCTAATTGCTAAGATACTTGGTGCTCAGGATTCAGGGGGCAAGAAACACAAACATGGTCCCTGCCATTAAAGAGCTCACAGAGAAGTATGAAAATAGATGTTAATCAAATCATCCTACATATAAAAGCCTAATATGCAAATCAACCAAAGAGCAGAATAATCAGTGGAACAACAAATCATTATGATATGCACTGACCATCAGAGGGCAGACGCTCAACACAGGAACTGGCCACATCCTACAGGCCCCATGCCAGCCAAGGTGGGTGTCAGCAGCCCTGGTTCCTCTGTCGGTGGCTACACATATCAGGCCTTATAACAGGTCAGGTCTAGGGACCCTATCCATGCATGAATTTTATGCACCGGGACTCTAGTTAATAAATAAAAGGAAAACTGCAAGTTTGGAAAGACAGAGCTCTGTGGTTCTATGCATCCACGATAAGCTTCCTTTAGTTACTGACTCTTGGACAGATGCACATAATAAGCAGTACTTAATGCTTTTATTCTTCTGAAGGGAGGGAAGGAATTTTAGGAAAGGGGAAAAGTAAAAAAAAAATCATCAATGGTTTATAAAAGGGTCATAAAGTATGAACAGGCTACTTTTAATAAAATAATCCCAATGTTATTGAAGAGACAGAGAGAGAGGAGATTAGGAGCATGTTTGTGGAATGAAACTGTAAAAGTATCAAGATCCTAAATTATTCAAATTATTGTAGGTCATACTAAGAGCTTTTTCTTTAGACAAAAAGCCAATGGGGCCCAGCGGTGAGGCTAAGCGGTCGAACACCCACCTATGAAGCAGGAGGTCCCGTTCGATTTCCAGTCAGGGCACATGCAGGGGCTGCAGTGGAGGCAGCCTATCAATGATTCTCTCTCATCATTGATGTTTCTATCTATCTTTCCCTCTCTCTTCCTCTTGGAAATCAATAAAAATATTTTTCAAAAAATAAATAAAAGGAAATGGAGACCTCAGTAGCCAATTTCTGAGATAAGACCCCTATCATTGTAGCACTAAGGGCTTCATTGGAGAGTGATGGGGTGTGTCACGCTTTTGTGCAGAGCAAGAGATTAAGATGGATTTTTAATTAGAATTGTGATGAAAAAGGTAAATTGCGCTGTGCAAGCTGTGATATTTTCAGGATAACTTTTAGGAGGCAAATTCAAAAGGTCTGGGAGACATAATGAATATAGTATTCAAAAATGAGTAACTGTGAATTAAAAAAACACACATTTGAAACCTAATATACCCTAAACTGAGGGTAGGCTATTTTTCTACACTATGCCCATTCACTCATACTTCTTATTAATAGAACCACAATTTTTATGTGGGTGTCAACATGTTGAGGTAAAAAAAAAAAAAACCCCCCCCCAAAAAAAAAACCCTGATATTCCAGCCTCCTTGCAGGTGGGAGAGGGGTGGATACATCGAATACTCTTCAGGTAAATAAAATATTAGAAGCTGCTGGGCGGAGTTTCTGGAAATCATTGACTCAGCCAGCATGTACCCATTTGTCCTTTGACTTACTTTTTGCTTCTTCCTCGTAGGTGTATAAAATGGATGGATCTCTGGCAGTTTCTTGACAGTATAAAGACAAGAGGGACACCTTAAGAACCAGAGACAGTGAGCTGAAAAGACTACTTGATCCCTCATAACCTGACAAAGCTGGCATGCCAGCCCTGAACTGCATGTGTAGAGCTGCTTTATGTGAGAGAAAAATGAACTCCGCCTTTTTAAAAACATTATTATTTGAGTGTTCTATAACACATCAATCTGTGGTTGATACAGATGATGTTCATTAAAAATAAAATTTAAACATGAAATAAAATGTGGATAACAAAAATGTAAACAAATAAACATACAAGCTCATCATTCCGTCAGAGACCGACGGAGTAAGCCAGGACAGGACCTCATAACCAGACCTTGGGAGGGGCTCCAGGTGGTTCTCACAGGTGATGCGGGTGCTGTGAGTCTGCACTTGGGAATCACACCCTTTTCCCCTCACCTTTTGTACCAAATATGCACATAAATACAAATGCTCAATTATCTCCACAAACAAATTTTCAGTAGCATCAAAACTGTGTAAACAAAACTATATTCCACATACTTATCTCTTACTTGGGACAAGAATAAATGGATGGAAAACTGTTGTTCATGTGATAATAGAAGGACCCACTTTCAAAAAAATGTTTCAGTGGTCGTGGAGAACGTATATATCTCACTTTGATAGGGGAAATTATAGAAATTGAGGCTTGGAAATCACACAATTGGTAAACAACCAAATCAGATTGAAATCCTGGTGTTTATTATTACACAGTGATTCTACTGTTCTGCTTTAAAATGAAGTTTGGGGACTTGAGGATGGAGACTGGCAGTCAGGTAGGGAGGGAGAGAGTGTGAGAGAGTGAGGGAATGATAGAGGAGTGTGTGGACATGTATCGTGTGTGTGTGTGTGTGTGTGTGTGTGTGTGTGTGTGTGTGTGTGTATGTGTCTGTATGAGCTAGGGACAATTAGATTCTGCAGGTCTTCTAAGGGACTGCCAAACCAGGCAGTCTTAGACAGCGTAGCCCCGCGCACAATGTGGGCACTTCTGGGAGGCCAGTGCTGGTGCAGAGACCATGCCATCTTGAGAAACAGAGCTGCTTGAGACTAACTTCCTGGTCTCAGCACCACCAGCCACATCTCAGATGCAAACCTAGACCCTGCAGCCACTGGGGACAGAGTCCTGCGACCACAGCTGCAAACCAACAGACAACAAGAATCCAGACATCCCAGGCACAGCTTTCTGTGAGTAGAGCCTATCTTCCCCCATCCCCCGCAGGCTTGTGGGCAACACAAGAACAAGAAATAGAAGGCATCCAAACTGGAAAAGAAGAAGTAAAACTGTCCTCATTCACAGATGACATCATATTATACATTGAAAACTATAAAGACTACATCAAAAAAAATGTTAGACTTAATAAATGAATTCAGCAATGTAGCATGATACAAAATTAATGCGAAAAAAATCTATGGCATTTGTTTACACCAATAGTGAACTTACAGAAAGAAAGACTAAAAAAGCAATCTCATTTACCATCCCAACAAAAAAAAATTAAGATACCTAGGAATAAATTTAACTAAGGAGGTAAAAAAGCTACATGTGAAAAACTACAGGTCACTGAATAAAGAGATATAGGAAGACAATAACAAATGGAAGAACGTACTGTGTTCATGGGTTGGTAGACTCAACATCATCAAATGTCCATACTACCAAAGCAATCTTTAAATTCAAAGCACTTCCCATTAAAATACCAACCGCATATTTCACAGACCTTGAATGAACTTTTCAAAAATTCATCTGGAATAAAAGAAGACCCTGAATAGCTACAGCAATCCTGAGAAAGAAGAATAAAGTAGGTGGGATCTCAATACTAGATATCAAGCTGTATTACAAAGTCTTAAAACAGCCTTGTACTGGCACAAAAACAGATATATAGATCAACGGAATAAAATAGAGAACCCAGAAATTGACCCAAACCATTATGTGCAATTAATATTTGACAAAGGAGGCATGCACATAAAATGTAGTCAAGACAGTCTTTTCAACAAATGGTGTTGGGAAAATTGGACAGATACATGAAAAAAATGAAACTAGACCACCAACTTACACAATAAAAAAATAAACTCAAAATGGATAAAGGACTTAAACATAAGATGGGAAACCATAAAGATACTAGAGGGTTCCATAGGCAGCGAAATATGAGACATATGGCAAAGCAATTTCTTCACCAATTCTGCTCCTAGGGCAATGGAAGCTAAAGAGAAAATAAACAAATGGGACTTCGTCAAATTAAAAGGCTTTTGCACAGCAAAAGGAACCATCAACAAACAGCAAGAAAACCCACCAGATAAACAATCTAATAAAAAAAAATGGGCAACAGACCTGAATAGATACTTTTCAAAAGAGGACAGAAGGAAGGCCAAGAGACATATGAAAACATGCTCAAAGACACTAATTATCCGAGAGATGAAAATCACAATGACAATGCGGTATCATCTCACACCTGTCAGAATGGCAACCATCAACAAATCAACAAACGACAAGTGCTGGAGAGCATGCTGAGATAAAGGAACTCTTTTGCACTGTGGTAGGAATGCAGACTAGTGCAGCCACTGTGGAGAACAGTATGGAGTTTCCTCAAACCTAAAAATGGAAATACCATTTGACCTTGCAATCCCACTTCTAGTAATATTCTGAAAGAAGTTAGAAACACCAATCAGAAAGGATATATGCACCTCTATGTTTATAGCAGCACAATTCACCATAGCTAAGATTTGGAAACAGTCTAAGTGCCATCAGCAGATGAGTAAATTAAAAGACTGTGGTACATCTACACAATGGAATACTATGCTGTGCTAAAAAAGAAGGAATTCTTACCATTTGCAACAGCATGAATGGAACTCGAGAGCATTATGCTAACTGAAATAAGCCAGTTGGAGAAAGATAAATATCACATGATCTCACTCATTTATGAAATATAGTAAACAACATAAACTGCTGAACAGGGACAGATCCAGAGACAGGAGCATCAACCAGACTGTCAAACCTCAGAGGGAAGTTAGGGGAAGATGGGTGCAAGAGGGAGCGATCAACCCAAGGACTTGTATGCATGCATATAAGCCTGACCAATGGACACGATCACCAGGGGATGAGGGCATGGGTGGGAGAGGGGGATGGGGAGTTAATGGAGGGATGAGGACACATATATAATACCTTAATCAATAAAGAAATATAATCAAATCAAATGAAGTTTGATCAAAAGAGTCCTAAGATCATTTTTAATTCTTTTTCTTTAATTCAGCCATTATATTTTGGAATTTTTTTTTATTGTTGTCAGTGTTACAGACATTCCAATTTCCCCGCACTGTCCCCCCTTCACTCATCCCCCAAGCCATCTCAGGCCTTCCCACATTGTTGTCTGTGTCCATGGGTTATGCAAATCTGCATATGTGTTCTTTCTCATTCTAATGCCTGATGAATCTACTATTTTCTACACAGTCCAAATGAATGGCAAACAATCCCTAGAGTGTTTCATAACTTTCAAAAATTTATTTTAAGATATATTATGCATAAAATAGAGCAAGAGATGTAGAAGAGGGAAGGATGAAAGAAGGTAAACACCACATGATCGAACTCATTTATGGAATATAATGAATAACAAAAGGAAAGAGAGACAAGAATATTGGATGAAACAACATGGATTAGAAAGACAATGCTAGGAGCTAAGTCTGGGAAATGATCTGGGTTGGATGTGTGCAAAAAAAAAAATCTGGATGTTGTCAGGAGAAATATTAAAGATTTGAGCAAGGAGCTGAAGCTATTTTTAAAAAACTATTTAAGAAGTTTACATTTGCATCTTTGTGTTACCTGCTAGATAGTTTGAAAAGTTTGTGAGGAAACTTAGAACAGTAGTTAAATGATATCACCTATCTCTAAGAAATTAAGGGACGTATGCACTGTCTTAAAATAAAGAAGGCAAGAATCTAGTTCTCTTAATATTCACATGTTTTTGGCCATATATACAAAAAAATGTATCTAGAAGAAGAAAACCAGAAACATTGCTCTCCTTGGGGAAAAGAACTGTGGGGTTAGCTATTTGGAATAAAAGGGAAAACTTTTCTCATTCAAAATAAATATAGATAGGTAGGTAGGTAGGTAGATAGATAGATAGATAGATACTAATTATAAACATGCTATATTCAGGATATAAGGGACAGTTGAACATTAGAATATCTATTAATATAATTCTTCAAGTTGAAAAGTACAAAATCCATGTAAGCTTGCAAGATAACAAAAAATAATCTACTTCAAAATATATTTCTGATATAAAGTCAATTAACTAAATATAACATATCTAATTCTGTTACAAGATAATGACTTTTCAAAAACATTAGCAAATGTTACATCCAATAGTAAAACACAATGGCATTTATTTTATTTTTTAAATTTTTTATTTTTTTTACTCTTTAAAATATTACAAATAGTAGTACATATGTTTCCTTTTTTTCCCCTCCCATTGACTTTCCCCCAGCCACCCCTACCCCCCAGCACATGCCCTCACCTGCCCACCCCTCCCCCCGCCCCAGTGTCTTGTATCCATTGGTTATGGTTAGATGCATGCATACAAGTCCTTCGGTTGATCTCTTATAGCACCCGCCCCCCAACCTCCCCTGTCTTCCCACTGTAGTTTGACAGTCTGTTCAATGCTTCTTTGCCTCTGTATCAATCTTTTTTCCTCGTTTCTTTTCTTTAAAAAAATCTTGCATCTGCATACTGGAAATAAATATATAAGAATAAAAAAAATGTTTGAGTCTCAGTTTCAACGTCCAACAGTTCTGAGTTCCAGTTTCAATGTCAAATAGTTCCTTATGTGTACATGTCAACAATGGTGTCTGGATGGTGGACACATGGTAGAAATGCAGGTTTCACCCACTCTGGTTTGTACCTGGGCTGCCTGCAGCGATGCACAGCTGCTGACTGCTAGAATGGCAAGGTGTCATCAGTGTCTTCCATCTCTGGACTTTCTTCGAAGTTGGAACAGACCTGTCAGTTCCTCTTTGTTGCAGGAATCCATATGATCTTGGAGCTGTTTTCTGAAAATATACAAACATAATCTAGAGCAAAAGTTAATAAAGGGATCTTTTCTGAAAATTAGACTTGGGATTCTTTCTATTTTTGCCCAATTGATTTTCCTTCAGCATATTTTGACATCATGTGTGTTTTTCATGGGTGTCCTGCTGTTAGCATTACAAATGGAAATTAACTTTCTGGAATAAGAATTTTCTAGATGTAATTTACTTACAGGATATTTTTCCTTACATGATAATATCCCACTATCCCCCCTTTTTTATTAATGGGGTCTTTTGGAAATTTTATATTGTAGTCTTGGTAACTTTAAATTTTTGCATAAAAATATGACTGCTTCACTGAATCCCGGGCTCGGCAGAGGTTTGTGAGGCTATGGAGAGGGCGAGCTTGTGGAGAGTGCGCGCATAAACTTGGAAACAGCAGTTTGCGAGTAAACTTGGGAACAGAAGTGCACAACCATGGAGAGAGGACTCGTGACTTGCTCCCTCATGCAGGAGACCAACAGACTGCTTTGTTTTACAAACATGGGCGAGATTTTGGGTGTGCAGACTCATTTGGGGAGAGGCAGAGTTGTCCGGCAGTGGGTGGAGACCGGCCGGCGGTAACTTTCTCTCGGAGGTACGTGCAGCCATTACCACCGGGCACAGAGACCCATGTGCCGCAAAAGCAAGAAGAAAAAAGAATCCAAATAATTGAAGCTAGTGTAAGGGGCCTCTGGGACAACCTCAAGCATACCAACATCCGAATTATAGGGGTGCCAGAAAAAGGGGGATGAGGGTCTGTGCCCCACCTCTGTTGACCTTTAAGTTCTCCCCTGTTGGCCCCTCTGCAACTGTGCCTGTCTTAGGTTGTTCCTTCCCTGAGGAATCTTACCCATCTCTGGCTAAACAGCCATCCCCCAGGGCCAAGCAGGGTGATGTGAGGTTCAGTTCTGTCTCCTTGGTCTTCTATGAATGGCATTTATTCTAAAAGATATTACTCATAGTCATTAAACAATCTCCCAACAATAACAGCATAATAAAAAACAAATATTCTATTTATAATACCAAAAAAATATCTGCAGAGAAGTTTAAGCAAATTAAGGGAAATAAAAATTTTATAGGAAATCTGAAGTAAAGAGGAAATGTATATTTTACAAATTCATAAGAGTTAATTTTAGTTAATATTAATGGGAAATGTAAATTATAAAGTTTGCACTGCTGGAAAATAATTTTTAAATCTAATAAAACACTAACTAGAAAAGAAAGAATTTTCTTTCATACAGCCTTTGAAAAAAAAAAATAACCTGGAGAGGTAGATTTTTTTTTCTTTCTAACTGAAAATCTAATAATTGTGCTCTTTATATATAGGACTCATAAATGTATCATAAATTCATGACATATATTATTTGGATTTTTCACTGTGTTGACATGTACAATGATGGAGCAAATGAAATTACTGACATCTTAACACAAGTAAATTGATGACACCGAAATGTGCTAGTAGTCATTGTGTGTGCTTATCACTACCACACACTTGCAAAAGAAAAAACAAAAATTGAGTTTAAAACAATCATGATAAATAAAACAAAATTATTACATTTTGACCCCTGTGTTTACATCTTTTTAATATTCTGTGCAATGAAATAAGAAGTACACATAAAGGACATCTGTGGTATACTAAGTATGATGGTTAACTCAAGGAAAAGAATTGTTAGTTTTGACATTTGTTCTTATAAGAACTTATGTAATATTCCTTTACTGAGTATATATGTGTGCTGAGCTCTGTGTGAGAAGGTTAGTTCAAAACCAGATAGAACACAAGGGATCTTCTCTGAAACATTTAGCCCAATAGGGAGAGGAGGCAACCCAAAGGTGACTGCCCTGTGTTAGGTGCCAAGGTAAAAGCAAATACATTATACAGTTCTTAGAATTGGAGGGTAAGGGATAGCTCTAGAAGATCTGAGATGCTTAAAATAGAAGAAGCCACTTGAACATAGGAAAATGAGCAATCATTAGCTGAAATAGTAAACCCTAAAACAATTCAAAGACTTGTCATCTCAGTGAAGTTCCCGGGGTCTCAATGGTCCAAAGAATATTGAGATACCTCTTCAAGGTAAAACTCATGTAGCTGTACCTCACACCACATATCAGAAAAAGGCACAACACTGGATAGGCCTTTTGGGATTTTGAGAGCAACAGATACTACATGTGGGTGGGTGTTGCTTTGACCTAGTTACAGAGTCACCTATAGAGCTGCCAGATTTGAATGGGGATGAGGAGGCAATAGCAAGTCTGGACTTCAGTGCATCCACTTTGCCACTTTGGTCTTATCATTTAGCAAATCCTATACTGATACTTGATTTTCCATAGGAAATATGATGAAGAATTTGGAAAACCCCAATAATTGACCTAAAGCATTGTCCTCTAATCCTATCTAATAAAAGAGTAACATGCAAATGTGACCGTAACTTGGCTCCTGATTGGCTATGGGACCAGCCAATCAGGAGTTGGGGGCCTGACCGAGGGCATGGCCACAGCTTGCCTGGCTGCCAGTGAACACTTCCCTTCATGAACACTTCCCTTCATGAATGCCTTGCTTCACGCCTGTGGGAACACTTCGCTTCACACCAGTGCAGGCGGGAACTAAGCACTTCACAGCGCCAGCTGTGGGAGCTGTGGGATTGCTTTGCTTCTCGCTGGCAGGGGAGGGGTACGAAGCAGGGACCACTCCTCTGCACAGGGTGTTTTCCAGGGCCTAGTGAGCCAGCGGGAGAGGCTTGGTCCTTGAGGCATCCGTGGTGCGGTGAGGGCTGGGCCAGAACACCATACTTTCAAAGAACGTTGTTTCCCATTTAAATATCCTCTATGAGTATCTTTAAAAAAGAAGCAAATATTCAGCCATTGTCACAGCTTGAAAGGTTAAGGTAATTCCTTAATATGACCTAACATCCACTGTACATTCAAATGTCTTTGTTTCAAAGATGCCTTTTAATGTTGGTTTGCCCCCTCTGGAGGCTACCCAAGATCTTCTTTCAGCCCTGATGTTGGGCTGCGTTCCCCGACCATTAAGTTCCCAACACACTTCCAGCCAGAGTTAAAGGGGGCTTCTTCTGTTTTTAAGGTATCGCCATATCCAGTGCCTGCCAGGCCCCTCTGAAAGCACTACTCCTTAGGTCCAGGGTGCTGGGAGCTGAAGCAGAGAGGCTGTGAGGCCCAGCTTACCCAGGATGCTGGCTCCCATCACCCCCTCCCAAGTATCCTGGCCCAGCCTTCCCTATGCATACCTGCTCACGGAGAGCGTGAGGTGGTCCTGGCAGCTGGATGGGAGGCCGGCGAGGGTCTTGGCCGTAGCACAAGGGAAGGGAGGCCTACACCCTCCCCCAATCCAGAGTGGCTTGACAGGGAACTACAGGCCACGCCCCCGCCCCCCAGCAGGGCTTGACAGGGAACCTCAAGGTGTGCTTCCCGCCCTGGTGCTGGGCTAGGGGACCTCAGGCGGCTCCCCCTACCCCAGCTCCAGGCTGGAGGGACCTCAGGTCATGCCTCCCACCTGGTGCGGCTTGACAGGGGACTACAGGCCACACTCCCAACCCGGCAGGGCTTGACAGGGGACCTCAAGGTGCGCTTCCCATCCTGTTGCTGGGTTAGGGGACCTCAGACTGTTCTCTCAACCCGGGGATCTCAGGCTGCGCCCCCACCTGGCAGGGCTTGACAGGGGACCTCAAGCCACACCCCCACCCTGGCACCAGGCTGGGGGATCTCAGACCATACTCTCTGCACCAGCACCAGGCCAGGGGTCCTGAGGCTGTGCCTCTCCTGCCCGGCTGGGCTTGACAGGGAACCTCAGGCTGAAACCCCCCCCCCCACCCAGGGGGGCTTCACAGGGGACCTAAGCCTGTGCCCTTGTGCCATTGAGGATTGATGGGGGACCTGAGGCTGGGCCTCCCTCCCGGTGCTGGGCTGGAGGACTTGAGGCTGTGCTCCTCTGCCTGGTGGGCTTGATGTGGGACCTCAGGCCATGCCTCCTACCCAGTGGGGGTTGACAGGGGATCTCAGGTCGTGTCTCCCACCTGGTGGGACTTGATGGGGGACCTCAGGCCACGCCACCCATCTTGGTGCTGGGCCAGGGGACCTGAGGACACACCTTGCCCTGGGTGGCTTGACAAGAGTGGGAGTGGCAGGGTCTGAATCTACCCCAGTGCAAGACGGAGAGGGGATGCGGCTGGGTCTGGGTCTCACGTGGTTTTGAGGCACATATGAGTGAGTGGGGACCAGACTCTGGGCCATGTGGTGAGCCCCAGACTCTGACAGGAGGAAGGTTTTCATATACATTTTACTAATTTTCTTTAGTCTCTGATATTTCTATTATAGAGAAAGAGCAAATAGCAATATTAAATTATTCCCTCTAATTAATACCCTTTTAATGTGCACAAATTTCGTGAACTGGGCCACTAGTCTATATATAAAAGACTAATATGCTAAGTGTCTGAACAACTGGCTAATGACATCACATAGTCCTCTCCCTAGTGACTAGCCACCTTGGAATTTCTCAACCCAGTAACACGATTTGCTGTATAGCCAGGTAGAAACATATCACACTTTAACCAAATGTCTGTGAAGCCTTTTCCCATGCTTCTTCTCATTTGATCCTCATAGAAGTCTTGCAGTAGGTAGATGGGAGAATTGGTGAAATCCTATTTCCTTTTCATTAGCCAGAAAATGGAGATTTAGAAAGGTGAGAAACTTGACCTGACTGAAAAGAAGTAAGAAATGGTGGACCTTGGAAATGACTGCAGGTTTTCTCACTGGGCAGAATATAGTCAAACACTGCTGCAGTTAAATATTTTACCCTTTGTTCTCCCTGAGTGATCTACAATAATAATCTGCTTTGTGTTGATATTTACTACTGTGTTGCTGACAATTACCTGAAAGAGAAGTTGGAGTGCTTCACTGGGCTGGAAAAAGTTTAGCTAAAACAGTGAATTCATGATACATATAAAGCTCTCACTGGCACCAATCACACACGTGTGTTTTGAATTGTTATTGTAAATTTGGTTGACACTTCTATTAGAGAAAGAGCAAATAGTGATATTAACTTTTTCTTCTAATTATTTTCCTTTCAATGTGCATGAATTCATGCACTGAGCCATTAATATACATAATGAGAAACTTGCCAATATAGTTCTTTGGTTTGGCATAAATTATTAATGTACTTTAAAACATCACATAAAATCAATAGTAACTTCATACTATATTTACTCCCTGTGTAAAATGAGATAAACTGTGTGAAAGAACAGAAAATGCTGTGCTCTACATACTCAGTGATTAGACATATTTGCCACATCAAGTATTTTTGTTTGTAATAGAAAACATAGTCTCCTTTTGAATGGCAAATACCTGAATGTTTCCTAATAACAGTCACTGAAGCTCAATGTGGCTCCTAGAATAACCAGGCTGGTCCCCTTCAGGCCCATGTGAGCCCCTCTGGGTTTGTGCTCAGCTCCCCCTGCAGCCTCCCTCACTGTGTGTTCCAGAGCGCAGTAGTACACAGCAGAGTCTGACATTTGTACTGAAGGTTTCTTCAGGTGGAAAGTGCTGTCTTTCTTCACAAGCTTGGCCCGAAAATCTCTGTTGCTCACCTCCTGATTATCTGATGAGCTTTTCAGGAGGAGAACAGGCTCTTTGTTTTGATATTGGACATACCAGAAAAGAATATCTGAGAAGGTAGTCTTGTAAGTGCAATTCAGGGTCAAAAATGCCCCCTCTAGGAGGGTAATGGGGCCTTGTGTCTGGTTCACTGAGGCACCACTGGTCTCCCCTTAAAAAAAAAAAAAAAGGTTTTGTTATATTGGCAATTGAAGAGGGATAGTCTCCAGTTTGATAGGGATTAAAAGTTATCCTAAAATCAAGGAATAGAACATCTACAACTTCTTGAATAATGGGTACTTACTCAATATCAACAAGATCACAAGTCCCAAGCAGGAAGGAGACAGCATGGCTGATGGAGTAGCAGCAGCAGCCTTGGTTGGTGATAGTGAAGCTGGGAGGGCTATCCCTCTACTCTGTTGATCCCTTATTGGAATAGTCAGATGCTTAGCAAGACAAACTGCCTTGAAAGTTCATGCCCCTCGCTATAAAAAGTTGTGTTCAGAAATGAAAGAGGTGTGTCAAACCACCACCCATGGGCAGCAGCGCCCTCTCCTGGTTTCCCCTCCGTCCTGCAGTCTGCTTTGAATTTGACATTTACCTTGGAGTGGAACTTAAATTGTAGACACAGAAGGGAAATCATGTCTGGGGGCAGAGGTAGAGGTCTAGGAAGGAAGCACCAAACAACTTCTGCGGGATTCACAGTAGTTGCTGTATGAGGTTGAGACAGTGTGCAATTCCTCAGTCTCCTCTTTAAGATTCAGGGCAATTTGGCTCCCTTAAGTCTCCCTAGGCCCAGCTTCTAATGTCTGTTCACATCAAGCATTAAAGTGTTAAGCTAGTTTTAGAGTCTTAGGGTATACTGAGAGTTGAAAAAAGCATGATCTAAATTCTCTTCATATATTCCACACACACACCCCCATCCAAGTCCCTTGGAACCAGGGAATGAGCCCCTCTGCTTAATATGCTCTCCCTTCCCTCCTCTGACTTTGCCTGAGTAACTTCTATTCATTCTTTAAGAACCAATTGGCATGCCTCCTTCTTGTGAAAGCGCCCACCCAGCTCCTCAGGCTGAGCTAGTGTCCATCTGTTTTCCCACTTTACTTGTATACATATCATCACCGTAATGTCTGTGTATTAGAATCATCTGTGCCCAGTGGTCTACTTTGTTTAACCAATAATCAGGACACATAGTTTGAAAAATGATTTAGAATTCATTTACAAGAAAACTCTCACAAAGAAAAATATCCCATTGGGTATACTGTTTATTTGTTTAATCCTCTTAATAGAATAAATACACTTATTAATAAATGAAATTAGAGAATTCTGTAAACCTCAGACTTGTGGTTGTCATGAACAAGCACAATGTCTCCAATAAGAGGTTAGTGATAGAGAAATAGGACATGTATGTGATGACCCCCCTGACCTCATTTCTATCTCCCTTCTCTTCAACACTTTCCCCATACATTCTGCAGATACACCTGGCTCTTTCTGCTCTGTGACAATGAAGTACAGGCCACATTTTTAAATTCAAGTGACTGTGCCCTATTTCTTTCTCTCTTTTCATCTCTCTTTTCTTTTTTTCACTTTCCTCCTCTATCTCTAAATATGTTAATTTTTTTCATTTTATCTTCTCATTTTCTTTTTCCCTGTTTTTGTACTCTCAGATGAAGTATAAGAGAAGGTAGATATTAACTAGAAGCATAATAGACTGATGATGCTAAGGCTGCTCAACTGCTTGCTATGATGTGCACTGACCACCAGGGGCAGATGCTTCAACAGATAGGTTAGCTTGCTGCTGGGGTCTGACCAATCAGGACTGAGCAAGAGGAGCCAGACACACCCTGGAGCCCTCCAACAGTCCCTCCACTGCTGGCCAACTTCCTGCTTCTCTTCAGGCCCTGATGATATACTGTGAGGTCCCTCAGCCTGGACTGTGCCCTCTTGCAAGCTGGGACCTCTCTGGGGATGTTGGAAAGCTGGTGTCAGCCTGATCCTGTAGGCCAGGCCAAGAGACCCCACTGGTGCACGAATTTGACTTAATCAGAGAAAGCTGCCATTTCTCTGTAAATGGCAAGTTTGCATCATGGGAGCTCCTGCGTTGAGTGTCTGACCCCTGTGGTTAGTGTGCTCCCCTGTGGTCAGGGTGCATCACAGCAACCAGTCAGACAGTGGGAAGGACACTTATCATGTTAGCCTTTTATATATATAGATTACCTTTACTCCTTTCCTGTTAAATAATAACCAGATTATTACCATGATAATTCACAACCACTCCGAATTTGTGCACTAGATCTGTAGTATATATATAAAAGACTAATATGCAAAGTGTACCCTCAGGAGTTTGACAGACCAGATGTCTGATCACTCACTATGACATGTGCTCACCACCAGGGGGCAGTGTGGAATGAAGGAAGGCCATGGTAGGCAGGCAGTAACCAGGGAAAGAAGGGCCTGATCAGCCCTGATTGCCAGCCAGGCCTAGGGAACCTATGTGTGCACAGATTTCATGCACCGGACCTCTGGTTTCAAAATAAGTGTACATAAGTTTATTGAAGGTCTTCTATAAATTGGCACTTGTGCTAGGTCTTAAGAAGTTAAAAAAAAAAACAACTTTGTTTCTGTTCACAAGCTGTTACAGTATATATAGTAGAAAAGACCAACATGTGTATGTGTGTGTGCATATATCAAGCTGCAGCCCCAAAAATTACAAAATGAACCCAGCTAGACAAAGTTTTGATGAGAACATGATCATTTATCTTTTTCTTAGAAAAAATAGAAATGTTATCAAGAGGTTAAGTAGAAATATTAGCTTTGGGGTACAGTAGAGATGATTCCTAGATAAAAATTATAGATAGAGGTTGGGCCCAGCCAGTGTGGCTTGGTGGTTGAGCATTGACCTATCAACCAGAAGGACATGGTGCAATTCCTGGTCAGGGCACATGCTCAGGTTGTGATTGTGCAGGAAGGAGCTGAGGCAGGAAATCAGTGATTATCTCATCATTGAGATTGCTATCTCTCTCTTCCTTTTCCTTCCCCTCTGAAAAAAAAAAATTTTTTAAACAGAAATAAATTGGTACCTGGCCACTTTTGTTCAGTGGTTAGTATTGGCTTGCTGACCAAAAGGTTGCAGGTTCAATTCTGATCAGGGGCAGGTACCTCAGTTGCAGGCTTCCCAGCCCTTGGTGGAGGAAAGCAGGAGGCAACCAATCCTTGTGTCTCTCTCACATCAATGTTTATCTCTCTCTGTCACTCCCCCTTTCTTCCACTCTCTCTAGAAATCAATGGGAAGAGTATCATCTTGTGAGGATTAACAAAACAAAGAAAGAACGAAGTTGGGAGACATGAAACATAATGATCTATTCTGGCCACTGACTCACCTCCAGGTGTGACTGATGGATAAGCATCCTCCCATATCACTCAGACCTTACTAAACTACTTTTGTTCAGTCCCTTCCCCATCGATCAGTGGGAAACAGACTTGGAGAGTGTTCAATTAGCAAAGTTGTATAAAATGGCATGCCTATATTATCTAGTGCTAGTGGCTCAGTGCACAAATTCATGCACATTGAAAGGAAATTAATAAAATATTGTTATTCTCCCTTTCTCTATAATAGAAGTGTCAACCAAATTCACAATTGACAATGACAGATCAAGTACATCCATTCGATTGGTGCCAGTGAGAGCTTTATATGTATTGTGCATGTGCGAGTAAACTTAGCCTATTATAGATATAGAATAAACTTGCTTAATTAGACCTGCTTTCTGATTTAGCTACACTCTTCCCAGCCTAGTGAAGCACCCCAACTTCCATTTCAGGTACTTGTCAGCAACACAGCAATAAATATCAACATAAAGAAGATTATTATTGTAGATCATGCAGGGAGAACCAAGGATAAAATATTTAATTGCAGCAGTGTTTGACTATATTCTGCACAGTGAGAAAACATGAAGTCATTTTCAAGGCCCACCATTTCTTATTTCTTTTCAGTCAGGTCAAGTTTCTAAGCTTTCTAAATGTCCAATTTCCTACTAATGAAAAGAAAATAGTCTCCTACCTACCTACTCTAGGACTTCTGTGAGGATCAAATGAGATGACACATGAGAAAATGCTTCACAGACATTTGGTTAAAGTATGAAATGTTTCCACCTGGCTATAAAGCAAGTCATTGTCCTGGGCAGAAGAACTTGAAAGGAAACTAGTCACTAGGGAGAGGAAGGCGGGTGTTGCTATCTGATGTCATTACCTGGCACCCACAGAGAACATTTCTGAGCTGGCCATGGGGTCTTGGCAGTGGTCACTATGATTTGGTAGGCTGTCACTCTGGAGTGGTGGTGGCCCTGTGGCCCAGTTGGGGAGAGCTGAGTGTTGCTTTGTTGGCCAGGTCTGAGCTGCCATTTTTCTGTAAATGGCAAGTTTGCATCATGGGAGCTCCTGCGTTGAGTGTCTGACCCCTGGTGGTCAGTGCACATCATAGCAACCAGTCAGATAGTGGGAAGGACACTTAGCAGGTTAGCCTTTTATATATATAGATTACCTTTACTCCTTTCCTGTTAAATAGTAACCAGATTATTACCATAATAATCCATAACCAAGGCTCGATGATGCAGGGGCCACAATTAGCACTGCCTTTTAGCCCATCCTGGCTGCTAAGGAGACTGGGGCCTATATTAAGCTTCCTTGTGCTTGGGAGAGGGCAGGCTTTCTTTCAAACTATCCAATCTCTTTCCTGACTTTTTATCCTGGCCAATCTTTTTCAAAGATTTGTCTCCTCCCCTTATGGTCATCATTTTGGCCCCCACTGCTCATGCACTCAATGAAAAAAATCCCCCCTCACAGGTTCTCCCTCCCTCATTAATCTGAAGACACTGGTTGGTTTTTCCCTGGGGGGGGGGGAGGTTTGGAAAACCTGTCTTTCCTGCCCTTTCGGATGTCAATTCCTTTGGCAGAGCCATTCTGGATATTCCCAGGAGTGTCTGTAGTTTCCTGACTTAATCAGGCATTCAGTCAGCACCACTCACTGAGAGTACCACATTCAACAAGATGCCCAGAGGAAGGTCAGTCCTGGTGAAGGCCTGGGAAGAAGGAGCCCTAGAAGAGACCAATAAGAATCCTCTCCCTAGAAGATGTGGCCTGAGTAAATGAAAGGGCCATAAAAGGTATAATGAAAGGACAAGCCTGTCAGAAAAAACTCCAAACTAAAATGAAAAGGGGAACTAAAGAAAAACTGGGAAAGAGAACAGACCGAAATCTAAAAACTAAGGAATCAGCAGCAGCCAAAGAAATGAAAAGTGAGGACAGACGAGTCTTCAGTGCAACAAGAGAAGAAAAAACCAGTCCCTTATATCTTTGAACATAGACCCTCTATCCTCTTTTGTTCACTTCGTAGAACTATTCTTATAAACTATTTTAAGTACATGCTTTAGTAGTTCTTGACACATACTTATAATAATTCAGAAATCCTACTTCATCTCATGTTTTAAAATTATGTTTAGGTAATTATAAAAATTTAAGAAGTGAAATCGTTCACTTCATAATTTCTGCCACTAGATATTATGAAATATTGAATTAAGGAAGACTTAACTTCTGTGTGGGTGTAATTTTTATACTATTTGGAGGAGGCAGGTTTTCTAGCCTATGATATGAATCAAATCACAAATAACAATTTGGAGTATATATATAAAACATATATAATGTATATAAAATATGTTAAAAGAGTTGGATTTTTGATACAATTGTTTCAGAGTAAATAAAAATCTTCCTGGATCTTGGAAATCCTCATTAGAATTAAGGTAATCTTTGCTATTGTGAAGTTCCGTAGTGTAGGTCCATTTCCTTATAAACTTTGTAATGTGGTTTGAAAGACTGAAATTTTGTTGAGTATGTAATTTTATCATAAACTAGAGGCCCAGTGCACGAATTTCGTGCATGGGGGCAAGGGATGTCCCTTAGCCCAGCCTGCACCCTCTCCAATCTGGGACCCCTTGAGGGATGTCTGAATGCCTGTTTAGGCCCGATCTTACTAGGATGGATCGGGCCTAAACGGGCAGTCAGACATTTTTCTCACAATCCAGGACTGCTGCCTCCAAACTGCTCACCTGCCTGCTTCCCTGATTGCCCCTAACCACTTCTGCCTGCCAGCCTGATCACCCCTTACCACTACCCTGCCAGCCTAATTGATGTCTAACTGCTCCCTGCCTGCCTGTTTGCCCCCAATTTCCCTCCTCTGCCGGCCTGGTCACCCCTAACTGCCTTCCCCTACAGGCTTGATCACCCCAACTGCCCTCCCTTGCAGACCTGGTCCCTCCCAACTGCCCTCCCCTGCTGGTCTGATTGCCCAAAACTCCCCTCCCTTGCAGGGCCTGGAACCTCCCAACGACCCTCCCCTGTTGGCCATCTTGTGGTGGCCATCTTGTGTCCATATGGGGGCAGGATCTTTGACCACATGGGAACAGCCCTTTTGTGTGTTGGAGTGATGGTGAATCTGCATAATACTCTTTTATTAGATAGTATAGAGGCCTGGTGCATGGGTGGGGGCCAGCTGGTTTGCCCTGAAAAGTGTCCCAGATCAGGGTGAGACTTCCTTTGGGGTGAGGGGCAGCCTGGGCGAGGGGCCTGTGGAGGTTTGCAGGCTGGCCATGCCCCCCAGAGACCCAAGTGGAGACCCTGGGATCTGGGATTAATTTATGTTCTACAATTGAAACTTTGTAGCCTGGAGTGGAGGCCTAGGCCAGGCAACAGCAGGTGGAAAACTTGGCTTCCTCTGTTGCCAGGGAAACCCAAGTCTCTGTTCTCTCCAGCTCAGAGGCTGCCGACATTTCTGTATCTCTTGTAATTGAAATTTTGTATCATTGAGTGGAGGCAGCAGGCAGAAAGCTTGGCTTCCTCTGTTGTCAGGGAAACCCAAGACTTCTTCCTGCTCTCAGTGGTGGCAGCCATCTTGGTTGGGGTTTATTTGCATAATATGCTCTTGATTGGCTGGTGAGCATGGCTGTGGGCGTGGCTTGTGGGTATAGCGAGGGTACAGTCAAACTTGCATATTACTCTTTTATTATATAGGATAAATGTGACTTATAAAATACCTGAGAGTTTTTTTTAGTAATTTAATCTGTTGTACTTGATATATTTTTATGGGTTATTAGCCTCAAAATTTTAATTTTGAGCCCAGCCAGTGTGGGATGAGCGTCAACCTATGAACCAGGGAGTCAAAGTTTGATTCCTAGTCAGGGCACATTCCTGGTTCCAGCCTCAAACCCCAATAGGGGTGTGCAGGAGGCAGCTGATCAATGATTCTTCTCATTGATCTTTCTCTCTGTGTGTCTCTCTCTGTTTCTGTCTCTCTCTCTTCCTCTCTGAAATCAATAAATTTCTATTTTAAAAAATTATTTTGGAAATCACTGGAATAACTTTTCAATATGTGTTGCATCAAGAGTTATGTTGATTTCATGTATGGAAAAATGTACGCTTAAGACCTATATAACATTATTAACCATTGTTACCCCAATAAATTTAATAAAAATAAAAAGTAGCTTGGCCATTGTTGTTCAGTGGCCGGTCACAGTTTGATTCTCAGTCAGGGTACATGCATGGGTTAGAGGCTCAATCCCAGTAGGGGAAGTTCAGGAGGCAGCCAATTGATGATGTTCCTCTCTTATTGATGTTTCTATCTCTCTATCATCTCCCTTTCTCTCTAAAAAAAAACCAAAAAACAAAAAAAAAAACAAAAAAAACAATAAATTTTAAAATAATAAAATAAATATAGAAATAAAATAAAATTTTCTGTTAAAAAAAGAATTGTGTTCAATTTGTTCATTAGTTTTGTGTAATACAAGATTAGAAAACAAGGTATTATAATGTCAAATTTACTTTAAAACATATAAACATTGCACAGTAAGGAATTATGTATGTGCTAGAAGTTAAACTTCAAATCTAGGTTGAGAATCTATATGCTCTAATTAAGAAGTTATTCTGTATAGGTTGCCCTAATTAAGACTTTATTCAGAACAGCTTTTCAGCTAACATTATAATCAAGTACTTCCAATTCTTACATAGTGATTAACACCTGAGTCAGTGATAATTACGAATAATAAATGCTAGCAATGTGTGTTTTTTTTTAATAAAAATGCTCTTGAGTTTTTCATTTCCAAACTATTACACCTTATGATGAATTTTTGTCAGTGTGGGAGAAGGGTGGGAGCTGGGAAAGGGTCTGACCCTCCTGGAGAAATTCAGGAGAAGACCTGCATCTAGTTCAAATGTTATCTGAATGTAGCACAGGACTGATGTTGAAGCACTCCCCAAAGTCCAACTACCCTTTCCTTTTGCCTTCACAGAAAAAATAAAAACAAATACATAAATAATAAACCCTTGAGAACTCCCCAGGCGGCGCAAGGCTGAGTTCTTGAGTCTCGGAAGGTTTGTGCTCAGCTCCCCCTGCAGCCTCAGGCACCGTGTCACTCACAGCGCAGAAGTACACAGCGGAGTCGCGCCAGTGGGCTGGGTGCTTCCTCAGGTTGAAAGAGGTTTCATTCTCCCTAAATACGGCTTCGAAACCTTTTAAGCCTTTAACCAGGGTGTCCCCTGAAAAGTACTTGAGGAGAAACTGGAGTCCTTGGTTGGGGTACTGCAGGTACCAGTAGAGGTACGGTGAAACAGAGGATGAGTATTTGCATCTCAGCTCCAGCGGGGCTCCTTCAGACACAGTGACCTGGCC